>VXAY01003430.1:1472866-1733596 GCA_013399855.1 Oxyruncus cristatus
AAAATTTCCCTTCCTTTTTTTTTTTTTTTTTCCTTTTTTTTTCTTTTTTTTTTTTTTTTGAGAGGGGGAAGTAGTAACCTCTTCGCTCCTTTCCCAAAGTAGTTTCGGCCCCACAGGCAATGGTTGAATCCGACAGCGCCAGCCACCACCCACCCCCGACCCGAGCTGCCCACGGGTGAAGGCATCGCCCCCGTCCCGTCTCGTCCCCCGCGGGGCGATGCCTTCGCCCGCGGCGCACAAAGCCGCCCACGACCCGCAGAAGCCACCCACGCGTGGCACGGCCCCCCCCTGGCTGCCAGCGTGGCACAACCCCCGCTGCTGGCCTCACCTGCTCCGCTCCCAGCTGACAGCAGCCGCCTCTTTTCCTTTCTCCCGCCCGCCCCGCTGACAGCCCGGCTTTGTCCGCCCGCCCCGCTCCGCTCCGCCCCGCGCGGGAGGCGCCACGGGAACCGCGCCGGGCACAGTGTCCTGCCCTGGCCCGGCGGGAGCATCCTGCCCGGGGCCTTCCACGCACTGGGGAGCGAATGCACCAACTCGCGCCTGAGTGCATTTATTATTGTTATTATAATTACCAGTATTATTTTGTTGTTGTTTCTATTTATTTACTATTTCTAGATTTTATTTTCCTCTTTTTCTCTTTTTCTTTTCCTCTTTCTCTTTCTTTCCTTCTCTGCCTCTTGTCTCCCTCTCCTCTCTTCTCTGCTCGCCTCCTTTTCTCCCTTCGGTGCCAGGCTAAGCTCCGGCTCCCGGCGGTTCCCAGGTGAGCGCAGCCGGCCCCGGCCGAGGCGATGCCCCCCGCGGCCGTGCAGCCCCCGCGGCTTCCCCCGAGCCTCCGGGCGCCCGAGGGCTGTCGGGCGGCTCTGCGGCTGAGAAGCAGCTCCTGCATCGCCCCTCTTGGCCGGCTTCCCCGCTGAATTCCCACGGCTCCGCTCGGCTCGGCAGCCCGGTTGGACGCGCCTGAGGGGCAGAGCGCAAGAGCCGGCTCTACAGGAGATACACATTTCCACAGGCTCTCGAAATCACCGCCTGCAGCAAAGCCGTCCCACCTGCTCTCGAAAGCTGAGCTAGCCAGGGAAGCTGTCAGGCCCTATCCTCAGTTCTTTGCTCCACAGATGGACTGTTAGTCAGGTCTTGCCCACGTGGAGTCTAGTGGTTTGTGCTGCTAAGCTCTGTGTCATGTAATCATAAATGCTGGGGGCAGGTGATCTCTGTGTAGGATGGTTTTTCCTATTTTTGTAATGGCAACTATCAACTAAGACTTTGAAAAAAAAGAAGAAAGAAACGGTGCAGAGCCTTCCCTCCCTTTTAATGACACCTGATATTTCCCCCAGGAGTTATGTTAGGGCAAATAATTTAAATGAAGACAAAATTTAAAATGTGGGGGAAAGCCCCAAAGCTATGAAATAAATTACTTAAATTTGCTGTAACCTTGTTATTTTTGGAGATGGAAAAGCATTAGCTATCAGGAAGAAATTCTTTACTGTGAGAATGGTGAGGCACTGGAACAGGTTGCCCCATTCCTGGAAGGGTTCAAGGCCAGGTTGGATGGGGCTTTGAGTCTGATCTAGTGGAAAGTGTCTCTGCTCATGGCAGGAGGGTTGAACTAGATGGTCTTTAAGGTTCCTTCCAACCCAAGCCATTCTAGGATTATGAATGTTAGAGAAAACAGTGCTGTTCTCTTCTGAGCAGCTCTGTGGAAAGGAGGAGGGCTGAGATGTAGCTTCTTCTCTAGTGTTTATGGGACCTCTCCTGCTGCATATTTTAAGAGACCCCATGTCTCTAGGCACGCACAGACCCCGTACAGACATGGTACAGCAGTAGTCTGGAAATGGTGATGGAGGTATACCCATAGAATCTCCAACCCTTTCCATTCCTAGGGAAAGAGACCACCTCCTGCTTTGGGAGCAGGTTAGGGCTGAAGCTGATATGCAGAGGGGTTCACCACCACTGAGTGGGCTGGGACCATTTGCTCTGAAGGGTGCAGAGTAGGGCTCATGGCAGTTGGATCTTTGATGGCAGAAGAGCAGTGACAGTGCCATGACACTGGCACTGCTCTGCACCGCTGATGAGATGATGCTAAAACTGCAAAACTGGACCTGGAGGTCAGCACTGCTCCTTTCCAGAGGTGACAGGCACCTCTTGAGGGGCAAGGAGGGAATGCCAAATATAATGCAGAGCAGGAAAGCCCTCAAAAACCTACCACTCAAACCCGAAGGAATTTTCTGGCTTTTTTGGTTCTGTTGGAAACACCTGAATTTTGTCCTAATCCCGTTGCTTCGTGTCATAGTGACAAGAAACCTATTTTTGTGCCCACAGAACAATTAGAGGATTTCAGCGCATCTGCAGGCTGCATTTTAACCGAGTTTGAAGATCAAAAGATATGCTATTTTTGTATGGTCTTCTCTGGGACTCCACACAGCAGTGTTTGAGGTCCTGGTGCATGATTTTATCATCAGCGTGTGCCTAAGTGTTTCAGGAATTGTAATCTTCATTGTGCAGAAAGGAGGCTGCAGAGCAGAGAGACAGAGTCAAGCCAAAAAAAATCACCTCATCTTTAAGCATGTTTGACCATCACCACATCTTTGGGCATCCAGTCTAGATGCCCACGAGGAGACCTGCTGACTTAGGAAACCTGTGCTCTGGAGGTTTAGCTGCAGGTCACTGCTGACTGGTCCCTCTCTCTTGCCTGAGGCTCCCAGTGTCATAGATGAGAAGTGTATTTGGTCTCAGCTACGTCTAGGTGCTTCCACATCCATCATCACTGGACCAGGTGGGAAGCATAGCTCACCCTGGCCCCTGCACACCTGTGATTTCCTAAGCCAAAACATCCTGATCTAATGAATATCATCTCCCAGAGCCTTTAGGTATGGAATGCCCAGAAACAAGGACTTTTAAAACTAGACAGGCTCATGATGAACTTCATGTAAGGTCTGGCTTGGGCATTTATCAGTCATCTACAGGAACATGGAAGCTGTCCTCTCTGTAGACATCCTGACATGTTCCCTTCCCTCAGACACTTCCCATGCTCTATGCCAATGCCAGCACGTGCATAAGGACCATTGCTGCAAAAACAGCCACGTTTTGCTGTAGTCCCTCTGCAGTCAATTTTGTTTCTGCATCGGGCTAGTGATACATTTGTGGCCAGTGCCGTGTTCCCCCAAAGGTGGTGGAGGTATCACCTGGCAGTGGGGTGGGCTGGCAAACTGCTTTTACCTACCAAAATGGTTTTAAAAATGAATATTTGTCTCATCTCTAAAAGTGGATGGTTGCTGGTTATCTGTTAAGAAAACTTGCTCTGCAGCTCATGTATGGATTCCTTTTTAGCAAGTGAAAAAACAGAAGATGACTCTTAGCTGATAAAGGAAAGGTCAAAGCAACACACATGAGTCCTCGTTTTCCTTCAAACACAATAAGAAAAGCACATACAGATGCAACTGTGACCTGCTCAGGTACAGAAGAAGCTGCTGAATAATCTGCCCTGCAGAGCCTCAGGGAAGCACATCCATCTTCAGCCACACTCTCCTTGTAGGGAGAAACAATGACTTTCAGTTTTTTAAGAGCTCTTTACACTTGATCTCTAATCGCTGATGGAAGAGATGCAGCTAGGTTACAGGACATAATCTCAGTATAATTTATTACCAAAGGCTTTTTCCTGAATTCCTTTGACCCTGCAACCTCCTTGATGTCAGTCCGGTGCAGGGTCATGGCTGAGGAGGGAATATGGCCCTTTCACTTTCATTCTTCATAGCTGTAATTAATTATCTGCATCATCTTCATCAGTGAGTGCAGTTAAGGGAGGAACAAAAGGGACATCAGTCTCTTTAATGCAGAACTGATTTAGATGCTCTTCTGTCAGGATTTGGATCTTACCCATTACACAAACCCACAGTAAAAGCCACGTGTGTGATTGAGTCTTCTAGCAAAGACATACACTAAAACATCCATGTAAATACATCTACCTGAATATAAAACCCAGTATTCCAACTTGCAGATGCTTCTCTGTTTCTTCATTTATTACTTCATTGTATCTCAACAGTGATATCTTTTTTTATGCTAGCCCAAAATGTGCAATATATTTCCCATTAAAACAAATAGAAAGAGTTGAAATTAAATACCCTGTTATAATACATATCTGCAGCCTTTATTTACAGAACATATAACCCCCAAATTTGTCTCAGGCTAAGTAACAACACTTCCTAAAGGTCACGATTAGACCTTTTAGGTTAAATTGTTGTTTTGTAGAACCTGTTGGAAGAAAATGTGCAACATTTCTGCTTTAGCTGCAAAAAACCTTTTCAGTCCTTTTTTTTTTTTTTTCCTCCCTCTTCTTCCCTGACCAACTGTCCTCCCAAACCACATTTCCCACAAAATACTGCATTTGGTCAAACCTTACTGTTCAGTATCCAGAAGGATCTGAGGAAATCCTCAGAAAACCATCATCTCATACTATTGCTCATTTCTCTACTTGCTTCGTTGGTGTGTTTATTAATTTTTTACCTTCTAACCCAAGTGCCCCCAATGTGCCGGGAAGCACTATGCAGTCAGCAGGAGGTGACTATGCCCAGCATACACAGAAGTTAATCTGAAACTGATTAACAAGGTAAATTGCCAAGTTCATCTTCACAAACATACAGTCTACCCTCATGCTACAAGGGTGCACCCTTGCACACCACTGTGTCCCACAGGGCACAGCACATTGAAGACCATGGGGTCTCATACACACAGTGTCTCTGCTACCTCTCTCTTACAGTAGCCACAGTGAGCAGAGCGGAGCACAGGGAGGCAAGGGGAAGGAACGAGGCTGAGAAAGCTGTACTTTGTCTTGTGTCGGGAAGGTAATCTGATAGATATGTTGTATGGTATTTATAGAGAAGGTCTTTTCTCTGCCAAAGCCTTAAGAAAACAACCCCCAAGTACATTAGTGGGCTATCGAATTGGTTGGTTGGATACATGCAGCCTATTTTACATGGGGTGTGTGAAATAGAAGTGATATATCAGCTGTCACTCTTTATATTTTATAGAATAGTACATAAATCATTGGGGGTGTTAGTCTGAAAAATCTTACTCAAGGTCATCACCTTCAGTGTTCTGTTGCTGAAAGGCAGGTTCTAATAGAGCCATTCCCAGCTCATACAGGGTATGATAATTTGCTTCTGTTGCTGTCCCAATGCATCATTTCTAGTAGGGCCAAGGCAAGACTTTTGGCACAGTCCTCTCCTCACTCATCTTGCTTGCCTCAGGGAAGGACAGCGTTAAGTGGTAATTGCCTCAGCCCAGTCCCAGCATTAAAAATTAGGTTCTTAGCTGTATCTACATATTTGCCCACTCTGCTAACATCCCTAGAGAGCAATCCCTCCTCTCTAACCTCTCTGTGGCCCTGATATCCCCTATCACTAGAATGAATGAATGACTTTTAAGAGTGCATTTAATTTAGGGGGTTAGGACTCCCCCTTCATGAGGTCAGACCCAGGCATGGCCTTTTAAAATGGTTCTCTCCAGGGAGAGAGTTTTTCAAACTCTGAAATAGTCAGATAGTGATGATAAATGTATTCATTTAAAGGAAACTGGCAACATTTGAAAAAAAAATAGATGCTACACTCAAGTTCTTTATGAGTACTTACGCAATGGTATCTATTAACCGAGGTCCTTTTCAGAGAAGCTCCTAGGTATGCACCATGTATCAGGCCCACATCTAAATGCTTTTCTTGCTAGAATCCTTTCTTGAATGTATGCCAAATCCCTAATTTCCAAAGGGATACCCAAGTCTGTCTTGGCCAGTCTCTTTTGATTCACCTTTGACCTTAAAGTTTCAGGATTTGAGAGTATTCTCTTTCATTAGACGGAATAAGTTTTCATCAGTGAGAGCCTGGCTAATCAAGTTGCTGAAATCATGATGTTAAATCTTTCTGGGTTTGTGAAGTGTGAAAGGTCTTTGTACCTGCAAGGGCAGGTACTGCTTTCCTGGTGCCATGAGGATTTCTGGATTGGATTGTCATTACATAGATTGGGAAAGAAGCAAACCCCTCAAGATTTATCTAACACTTGTCATCAACAGCAGAGAAATATTAGCCAACAGTCATAATGGACTGGCAGCAGACTTGTTTAGATGGTGGTTATAGTGTACAAATGAAGGAGACTGTAGCCCCACTGTGGATGGAGACAATCCCCAGCTGGTGGGACCTACCAGATGATAATCAGGGGAAATACACGGAGAAAGTGAGGAACAGTGAGGCTGAAGATCTCCTTTCCTTGGAAACTTTGTCTACCCAGAGGTAGGATCATAGTGATGTCTGTGGGACAGAAGCAGATGGATGAGCAGACAACGTCTGTGCCACTTAGCAGAGGAGACAGATAGTACCTAACCAAGTGTGAAGCTGGTCCCTGTACTCCTACAGTACCGTGGGAAGTGCTGTTCCTGAATAGCCTCAGGGGAAGTGGGAAAGGTCTGACAAATCATTCTATGACTCTGTGATTCTATGAAAACGGTTGTTAATGGCAATGTGCCATTTTCAAGGTCTCCTCACCCACAATAGGTGGCCCCCAAACGGTGTAGAATTAGGGAAACCTTCTGTTTTGAAGGACCAGACTTACCCTGATTACAACTGGAAGAAATTCTGCTCCCTGAGGGAATAATTAGGAAGCTGAGCTAAACCTCAGTGTTGAACAACACTTTCCCTTTACAGTGGTTTTCCTTTGCAACTTGGAAGGTAATTCTTCTTTGAAAACATTGTGCGCATCTCACTGTAACAGATGCTGGAGAGAGCTGTGTTGTTCTTTCCATGACTGTCAGGAAGGGAAGCAATGAAATGAGGGGTAAAGTGAGGAACCTTTTCTTCTGAAAAAGACATGTTTATTTTTGTTCTGTAAAGCTGAGGTCACTTCAGGTAATGACAGCAGCAAGATGCACTGCCATAACCAGATGCAAAGTTATGCACTGATTTAGTGGCATGGGTTAAAATTATTTAGTTTATGGCATCTGGCATTGGGTTTTTTTCTAAATAAGGAAGCATGAGTAATCAGAAATCTCCTGTTTTAGTATTACCATAGAAACAAGCCATGTAAGAAGTAAATGAATTGTGTGTACAGAGCTGCATCAGGTCTTACTGAATCTGTAGGAATAAAACCAACAATGGTGGAAGAGTCCAGGGGACTGAATATCCCTGTCAGCAGAGCATTGAAAGCCCCTAACATTGTTCACCCTGCCACCATGTGTTTCTTTGTTCTTGATGAAATTAATTCTGTGCACTCTCCGTGTACACACATTTGGCTTTGTCTCCTAGTAGTGACTAACAGTTAGAGAACAATAATGAGCACATTTTTTCCGTGTCAGGCTGTAGATTTTCTGTGAGTGGTTAAAAATTATTTTGCTGTATTATACAGCAAGGTGAGTTTTTATTAAATATTACTTTTGAAAAAGTATACTCAAACTAGTAACTGTTAATCCATTACAGTGGCTAATAAGGAAACTAATGACTAAACGTTTTCCCAGAGGACTTAACAATTTGCATAAGCAATTTCTACTTCCACAAGCCACTTTCTCTCCCACAAAGACAGTAAAATTTTAAGTTGTGTCATATGAGAGCAACAATCATAAAAAAGAAATAAGGAAGAAATAACAGACTCCTGAGGAAATACCATCACTGTTGAACTTAAAAAGCTCCCTGGTTGTCATTTACATAAAAATATAAATATTCATACCATTGTAATAGCACAAGAAAGAAGTGAAATAGAGGTCTGTATCATGATTGCTGATCAGAGTTACAGCTTAAGAGTTTCCTTGAAAATCCAGGCATGCTGATTATATAGAACGGAAGCTCATGTAGAACTACTGACAACACACATATCAGTGCAGTTAAAGTGATTTCACTGTTGTCAGTGAACATATTTGGACAGGTAGTAGAAATTTCTGAAGAGAGACGGATTGGTATGTGGTGATAAAAGCAGTTTGGTGTATATGGGATGTAAAGGAGTTCTTCTGAAATGCTGTCACAAAAGCACAGAGTTTAGAAAAGCACAAGTCTGGAGAGCTACAAAGGGCAGACTCTCACAGTTCTAGCCCCACTGATGCTAAAAAAGCAGCTTTCCCTCTCAGTCATGATAAGAAAATAAATCCTGTATCCTTGCCCTGCTCTGTTGCTTCCTTTCTCTCCTGCGCACCATGTGAGCGTTGCCCTCAGTAAGTGCTGTGGGTAGCACAGCACTTCAGTAACTCTGGCAACAACGTATTTAAATTGACAGGGACTGTATTTTGCAATGAGCTGGGTATTTGGCAGCAGTTTAGTAAAGGGCATTATCCTTGGCATTGCTTTGGCTCTGCTTACAGGAGCAGGCAGTGGCTTTGGAGAGGGTAGTGCTGGTGAACCCAAGGGCCACATTAGAGGCGTGTTAGGGAAGGGATACCCTGGGCAAGCTCTGGGCTAAGGGGCTTTAGCACCTGGAATTTGTTAAATACATTTTTGTTTGTAAATTCATGGTATCATCTGGTTTCTTACAAAATTAATCCATTTTGTGGCCTCTGTGCCTGCTGCACAGTGTGAAACAAAGCCCTGTGAGGACAATCAGGTGAGTCCTTTTAAAAGAGCATTCCTGATATGAACAAAACCCCTCATGTTAACACATCTTTTACTGGCTGGGGTTAGAGTTCCCAACTTCTGTTGACAGCAAGAGCTGACCAGAGCTTTTCAAGTGAGCCAAGGAGATTCACTGTGCTCCACACCTGCAGAGTTTCAACATGAACTAAGTTCCCAAAACTAAGAACTTAATTCCCAAAATCTTGCTTAAGCTAATTTCAAAAATAGTTGCCTAACATCCTGAAATCAAAGGAGACGCCTAAATAACTCCAGAATTTTGTTATTATTTTGCACACATAAATATATTGGTATTCTCAAACAGCCTTCAATTTATGATGATGATAGTAAGGAAAGCCAGATTAGTCTTGTCTCTTAGAATGAATTATTTATCTGCAGACAAAGAAATAGGAGTCTTTCATGGTATTGCATATTAAGCTTGAAGTTTGAAAGTGAGCATTGCTGTAACAGACACAGAATATAGACTAACTAGGCATGAATAATAATAATAATAATAATAAACCAACAAAAGACCATAGCAAACTTTTTTAAATTATTGGGATGTGTTGATTTTTATTTGTAATAAAGGACATCTTCTGTATTGAAGAGGAGATTTGTCTGGGAGCAAAGCCACGAGTAGCAGTGGTAGGAGGAAGAAAGAAGAGAGCTACACAGATATTTTTGTTGCAAATTGTCCAGAAAGTGGCTGTTTGTAACAGCTTAGTAAACAAATAGTAAAACAAATCTGTATCACCACTCCTGCCCTGATAGTAATGAGACTCCATGAAAAGATACACAATGACAACAGTTATTGCTATTACTGCTCCCTTTGCTTTGGGGGAAGTAAATATGAAAACGAATTACAACTAAACCCCTCTCAAATACTCCTCCCCGTCCAACATTATTATGTTTTCAAAATTAGCTGTCCACAAAAGTGAGCTCCTTTCAACTTCATGAGTTGCAGAGCAAATTTTGAAAGGAAGGTAAGATTTGCCATGGCCCGAGCTGCTGTGTTTGGTCTGGAGCAGGTTATCTGTCCTTTGCACACACCCAGTCACGTTCCCGTTGCCCTCCAGCACTCCACGTGTTTCAAATAGACAACAGCCCAAGGGACAAGTACAGCTCCATCATTGGGCTCCGTGCACCGCGTGATTAGGAGGGGTCGCTGACACGGCAGCAAGACCCTGAAGGTGAAAGTGGGCTGGTACTTCATTGCAGGCCTGGGCTCCTCGCCTCTCCAGCTCACAGGGCCCCATGTCCTGAGGGCAGTCACTTGCCAGCCCTGCCAGCTCCCCAGCTTGCTGCCTCCTTGGTCCAACAGGGACGTATGGGAGCAATCCGAGCTTGCAGCACGTCACGCTCTGCAGTGCCCAGCTCTGGGTCTCTCTCTTTTTGTACGTGCAACCCTGTTCGCATGTTGCACAAATGCCGAGGAGAACTGGAAACTGCCTGGAGGCAAGTTGGCCCCTATGCCAACATGAGGTGATGAGAAAAAAGAAGGAAACATTGTTTGCAATTTGAGGGGTTTGCTTTTGTTTTCCATGGGGAGCACGTCTGGCATGCTGGTCTGAGGACTGATTGCTACTCCTGGATACATGAAGCATAACTCCTGGAGTGTGTGTCCCACATCAGCCATGAGTTACAGAACTCATGTTGAGTTCTGTACAGAACTCATGAGTTACAGCAGCTCCGGATAACACCTGCGTGCATTTGACCTGTGGACACCCAATGAAGGATTTCTGCAAGGCTCTCTACTATGCAGATTCACTGAATTCAGCTCAGTGGGGTTAAATTAGCCTTGACTTTGCCACCCCCTGCACAGAACAAACACTCCTGGGCAGTGATAAGCCTCTAGTCTGATTTAAATCAGTCACACAATCAGTTCTACCAAAACACTCAAAGCCCTTTTCAGTAACTGGAGCTATTCCATAATGAATTTCAGGTTTGACATGGAAGAAATTCAGCTGTACAGATAGGCTGAAAAGTTGTTCAAAACAAACAAACAAACAAACAAATCTGTATATTTTCTTTTTTTCTTAGTTCTTACATTTGAATTAAAATTATCTACACCAAGGTGGGACCAGAAATATTTCATGTCAAAGCTCGAAAATATTGCCAATGTTTGATGAATTGAAAGCAAAAGTGCAGCTTGGCCTAAAACTGACATGCCAGACTGGAGCTTATAATATTTCCATCATTTTCATAACAATTGAAATTTCTAAAACAGGTATAATGATTCGATTAGAAGTACATCTTTTTAATGGAAGTGAAGTTCCATCTTTAATGGAAGTGAAGTTGCAAATATGATTAAAGTGCTCATACAGCACCATCTAAACAAGATTTTGTGTGTTCTCCTCTGTTGCTAATGGTTCAGCAGTGCTGATTTCACTGTAAATGCTGCTAACTCTTGCTGGTTGAGGGCAGTGATTCTGCCCCTCTACTCCACTCCCGTGAGATCCCCTCTGAAGTACTGCGTCCAGCTCTGGTCCCTCAACATAAGGAGGATGTGAACCTGTTGGAGCAGGTCCAGAGGAGGCCACAAAGATGATCAGAGGACTGAAGCACCTCTCTTGTGAAGACACACTGAGAGAATTGGAATCATTCAACCTGGAGAAGAGAAGGTTCCAGTGAGACCTTAGAGCAGCCTTCCAGTACCAAAAGGGGGCCTGCAAGAGAGCTGGAGAGGGACTTTTTACAAGGGCAGTGGTGATAAAACAAGGAAGAATGGCTTCAAACTGAAAGATGATCAGTTTAAATGAGCTATTAGGAATAAATTATATACTGTGAGTGGTGAGACACGGG
This sequence comes from Oxyruncus cristatus, assembly GCA_013399855.1. Taxonomy (NCBI): domain Eukaryota; kingdom Metazoa; phylum Chordata; class Aves; order Passeriformes; family Cotingidae; genus Oxyruncus; species Oxyruncus cristatus. The sequence goes on from VXAY01003430.1 coordinate 1,484,236, forward strand.
AACAGGTTGCTCAAAGAAGTTGTGCATACCTGCTCCTTGGAAGTGTTCTAGGCCAGGTTGGATGGGGCTTTGAGCAACCTGGTCTAGTGGGATGTGTCCCTATCCACAGCAGGGGTGTTGGAACTAGATGATCTTGAAGGTCCCTTCCAAACCGAACCATTCTATGATTTTATTGTGCAAAACATTATTATGCTATTTATTTATTTATATTATGGCTTATTATGACATAATCTATACAAATTCATAGTGCATTTGGATCTAGTTTCTCTCCCCTGCTCCCTGTTAAAACTATATAGTAATGGAGGAAGAGTTACACAAAGAGGCAACCAGCAAGACCAAAGGTGTGGCTCCACTTCTGTTTAAGGAATGACAAATAGGACTCTGTACAGCCACGAGAAAGGGCAGTGAGGGGACATGATAGATACTTCTATTAAGTTCTGAGCAGACCTGAAAAAATAATTTGGGAGTAATTGTTTGCTCTTTCCCAGAAAACAGGAATTTGGAGTAAAACCTACAGGTTACAGGTTCTAGGTGGCAAACAGAGGAGAGATGCAAGAAAAAATGTGTTTTTTTGACAGCAGGTGTCTAGGTTGTGGATCTCAATGCCACAGGATGCTATGGATCTAAAAGGCCTAATAGGGCTAAAATTGATTGAATACTTTAATGGAAGAAAAATCCACAGGGGCTGTTGAGCACCAAGATGCCATCTCTGCAGCTGCAGTCACAGAAGGCTGGTAACTATATTGAGAGAATGTCCCTACATTACTGCCTATTTTTATGTTCTTCACAAAGTAGGTAATATTTGTTACTGCCAGAGACAGGATCCTGGAGTAGCTGGACCTTGAGTCTGATCCAACATATCTGTTCTTGTGATCTTACATTAATTTTTAGCAAGAGAAAAAGGAGGGGGGGGATATTTTAGTACTCAGGACTTTTAAACTTTGAATCCCTCATGTTGAGTTCCCAGAGCTGAGTAAAAAGAACTTAAATCAATATCAAATCAAATACAATGATTTTTGGGTGACTTGGTATTCATTAATAATAGGGCTATATTATGTAGTAAACCACAACTTTAATATGCCAAAAGAGTCTAAAATAGTGCATAGATAATAAACATATTCACAGCTGTTTTCTGATGACCTTGAAGTACAATGGATAGCATCATTGTTTTGGTGCAATCTCTGATTTTCAGATAAAACTTTGGCAGCATTGTAAAACAGAGTTCTTTTCTCCACACATATTTTTCTTCAAAAATACCAAGAACCAACTGAAGATCCTTGGCAGTTTTTTACAAACTGTTCAGGATCTACTTCTGCTAAGCATCACATTTGTGGTTTTATATTATCAAGTGTAACTTCACATGACTCAGATTAAAAAAGTCTAATTAAAAGATTAAGAATGTGGTTTGTTCTACTGAAATTTTGAATCTGAGAGAATCACTGAGTGAATTTGTTCAATTTGAGCCACAGTATGGTACCATATGTAGTTTTATTTTCCCTCTCCCATTTCATTTGAAGTTCTGATTAATAAGTCATATTCACAGGGGTCAGAAAATGGATAAAGATAAAAAAAAAAAAAAGAGATTATTGCTCAACATTATCAGGCTGTATAGGAAGCAGATTTAGCCACCTCTTTGATTATCTCCCCTGGCCAGGATGAGATATGGTCTACAGTTCATGGCTCATTCCTCATAACCAGTGAGGCAGAAATGCAACGTAATGAAAATTGATCTATAGAACATATTCGATTAGCAAAATATGAACAAAGAAATTACTTCTGAAGAAAGTGAAAATAATGAGTGTAGAACAGCACAAGCAGACAGACAGACAGACAGACAAACAGGCAGGTGGGGTTAAATACTGGATGCGTTCACCAACAAAAGAGTTCATTGGTTCACCTACCTCTAAATCTCACTGTAGAGATTCAACTATAGAAATAGAAAAGCAAAAATGAAAATTCCCAATTTATCATTGAGCTCTTTTACCAAATATCAGAAGACAACATTTTTGAAAAACGAAGAGTGGCTTCACTGCTGAAGAAGACCTTGTAGCAAAATATGTCTTCAGTTCTTTGCTTTTCCTTCAACTTCTCTCTGTGTAAGCCAAGGCACATCCATGGTGCCCTCTTTCTTCCATGTTTTTTATTTGTAAAATGTGGCTAGTAGGACATTAGAATTCTGTGAGAATTAATTTAATACAAGGAGGACTTTGGCTTCCAACAGCATAAAAACATGTTGTGGAAACAAATGCATTCCTTCTTATCTGAAACGTGTATCTCTTACGTGGTCACTTGTACGTTCTCAGCAAACTAATGACAAATGATCTTCCCATCTGTGCAGGCTCGCTCGTATAGTAGGAAAGAAAAATAGCTTCTGTTGTTTAGATGAGCAGTAGGGAACATGGAGCAAATCAGGGTAAGCAAACACGCCAGACTAAAGCCATATAGTGAAATGTGATCATATAAAACATTTATGAACTACTGTAAGAAGGGAAATCATAAACAACTGAGGCTAGTTGTAGAGAAATCACAGAGAGAAAAGGGGTCAAATGTTTAGAATAAATTTTTCATTGCAAGTAGCACAAGGCATTTCTATGCATTAATTTATAAGGAAAATATTTGTTCCCCTTGGGGCTGCTAAGCCATCTACAGGGATTTTCATCTTCCATACCACCCCCTATTTCAGCACCTACATATGCTTACAGTTTTTTGCTGTGATTTGGTATCTATGCCTATTTTTCTGACAGACTTCTAATTGAAAGCAGCATGACAAGCCGCAGGAAGCCCTATCTCCGTAGACCCGCTATCGCTGCTGCAGGAACTCGTCCTGCCCGCACAGCCTGCTTCTGTGCTGTCCTGGAGCCACCGCTGTGCCCTGCGCAGGTCTCGTAAATCAGAAGGGACGCTGCCAAGGAGCAGCCGAGGTGTCTCTGCGACCATCGCAGCCGGATCAGCGGCACGGCCGCACGCCCGCACCGCTGAGCCCGGGGGCATCGGCATCCCGGCTGCTCCTCTGTGGCTCCAATAGCCTTGGCACTGGAGCTGCCGAGCCTGAGAGGCACTGGCCAGAGGGCAAGTGGCAACAGGGAAAGCAAGGCGATGCCACCTTCACCCTTTCCTGTGACTTGCAGGAAGAGTAGGAAAGCAGCACACAGCAAAACGTGTTATCCTGTACTCCAGGTTGGGAAGCCTTCAGGCAATGAGTAGGCGGGTACAGCTCCTGAAGGGAGCTGCTCCCGCTTCGCATCAGGGTGAATTTGGTCCAAAGATCTCAGCCTCGGGCTTATCCTTCCCTTTGTTTTCATGTTCCTGTACAACGAAGATCAGCTAGAAGCCAAAGGACTAAAAGGCAGTGGTACTCTCTTCATTTTCCCGTTGTTTCTCCCCCTTCCCCCCCCCGCCCCAAGAACAGGAGAGCCTGTCAATAAGACACAGCAAGGTGGCTTGTCTGTAGCTGTGCCTGTGGTGCTGGGATAGTCCCATGTGTTACCTTGCAGCCACTCTGCAGATGCAAGACCAGACAGCCCACGATTTATGGTTTGGGGCAGTGAGGTGTCAGTTCCTCTTGATATGCAATTTAGTGGGAGAGAGGAAAGAGCTATAAAAACACTGCAGTGGAAGAAATTCACTGAAACCCAGTGTAAAATAGTACACATTTGCAGTCCCTGGATGCTGTAGGAGCATCCAAAGGCATTTTTTTTGAACCAAAGCATTTTAAACCACAGCAACTTGCATTAATGCAACACCTGACTGTGCATAGCTAATGAAATCTGGCTGATACTTCTGCCAGCTCCCTGCCTTTAAGGTGGCAGATGCTTGATGTTTTTTGTTGCATATGCCTGTAGGTCTTGAGCATTTCTGGAAGCCAGTGGGAGACTCTCCTCTGCCTTCAGTCATCCATGAACCAGTCCCAGAGAGACCCTGGGGCCGATATCACCTCATGGCATTTGGCCTTTGCAAACACATGCATATCTGGCAGGTTGTAGTTGCTTTTTGCTGAAACAGGAATGACTGAAGGTGTGCCAGTGTATTAATATACTGTATTATTTACAGACTTGCATGCTGGGCCAAGGTAAACGCTCAACATCAGAGTCACCTCAGTCTGAACTTTTCTCTCTTGCTTTGAAATTTCACATCATGTTTTCATGATATCTGCTACCAGTGCTGTGTTTATTCAGTTTGCTGTGTGTCTCAGATTAAACTACAGTTCTGATTTTTCACAGTCAACACAACCTCACTTATGAATGGGAGATTCCATGCCCAGCATTACTCATTCACAGAAGAATGACTAGAAGAGCGCTCCAAGACCAAAGGAAGCGATGCCAACCCTATTTCTCATTTGCTTATATTCAAAGCACTTCCACTGATTCTCTTACACTTGCAGAACTATTGTTGTCTGGGAATTTTGCATGAACTAAAAATAAAAGCAGCAGTTTCTGAAGAAAGATGCTCTAGGTTAGATCTTAGCACATGGCCATGTTCGAAGTTCTATGACCTGGTCTGTGGAGGGCAGCTGGGCACAGTCTGGCTTTCTCATCAAAATCTTCCAAATTTACTTTTGAATTGTGAATTAAAAATTGTGGCTTAACCCAAATTTTCGTTCAGTCTTGGTTTAACCTGTACACCTTGCATGTATGCGTGCGGGGATCTTTTATGTTACCCACCATTTTTGATCTGACTGTCTTCTCTGATTATCCCTGCTGTAGTTGTATTTATATTACAGAATGAAGAATCACTTCTAAAAGTGTGCAAACGGAGGTCACAATAATGATGTGCAAAAGTCACGTAGGTTTTAAGTTTGTTTTTAAAACCTAGTTTAAGCACTATGGCATAAAGCGTAGAACAGTTGACAAAAGGACAAGGAACAAGATTAACAGAGGGAAGGAGGAAAAGAAGGATGACAGAGGCCCTTTAGATACTACATTGCATTAATTATACTTGAATTAGATGGTAAAAGGAGAAAACAAAGTGAAATCCCACATCCCAGCAATAAGCAGTTGAGGCACATGGAGATTTGGTGACATACCCAGAGCCACTCAGAAAACCTGCAGCAAACAGGAATAACCCTTGCCTGTGAATACCCTGACTATCCAAGTGCTTTTAAGTTTTGCTTGATACATATTTTCAATCCTCTGGGAGTATGTCTGTGGGTAAGGACTGGGCCTGCCAAGGCTGTAGAGTCCATCATTGTGGCTGAGATTATGAAAACTATTAAGAAGTGTGAATACTTTCGAGGATCTTGGCTAAGTTAGTAGTGGAAGGGAGAGTCATCAAAGAGCACAAGCTATGCTAATATTTGTGGTAAGCATTTGAGTCTTCATGTGCTTTCAGACATTTGACAAGGCAGAGAGAAATACTTCTGCAGCCCCTGTGTCCTGGGCCATCCCTACTGAGCAGTTAGGAGCCTGGGTACTCTGGTGACCATCAGCAGAACCAGTAATGCAGCTTTGGGACAAGCTGGAAGAAGTCTCATCTTACACAATCCATTAGCAAAACTCATTCAGCAGTGCTAAATTTTCCCCAGGATGTTTCTCAGGCGTTTTTCTGAATTCTTTGCTTTCACAGATACACCTTTCTTCTGCCTGTAGTCTGGCACACAACTGGGGTAGAAAAGTAAATTTTTAGCTTCAAAGACTTTCCTTTCCTTGGCTATTTTTGTCACCAGTGGCTGCCTGTTACCAAGTAGAAGGAATACTCCTTTGTACTGTATGACCTGGATAGATTTTTCCTTACTGTTTATATTTTAATGTAGCACTTGAAAATAAAAAAAGCATTTCAAACCAGAACACTTTTTTTTTAATGTAGAAAAAGAAAATTACTTTAGCAAGATATTTCAGAAGAATATATATATATATGTCTGTCAGCGTCATGTGCCAAAAAAATCCCGTATTTTTTACCAAAAACTTTACACCTCCTACAAGCTTAGAATGTTACCAGACCTAGAAACATGCAATGAAACCATCCTCCCCTCCACAGGCAACTTTGTTCTGGGCATCATGTGCAACACTTAGGACTGTATATTAAAGACTGGTACAGTAATCAAAAATTAATTTAAGCTGAAATGGATAAAAAGGCGAAGCTGAGGTTCAGTGGCATAATATCTGCTCTGAAAATCAGAGCTGAATATCTAGAGTCAGTGGAAGTTTTGCTCCCCTATTTCTTCACCTGTGAACCAGTGTCAATGCTGCTGGTTCACCTATGTAGAACACACCGTGAAACAAGTACCAAGGATTAGCTGAGATATAACAATTCCTAAAGACTAATCTGTACATTCATTTAAAGACATTTTAGCCTCCCCAGAATATCCTCTGGTGTGAGAAGTGCTTTTATTAGGTAACTAAACTAGTGATGAAAACAAGAAGAAGAAGAACAAAAAAAAACCACCAAGAAAAATGAAATCCTTTCTTAGTTTATGAATTATTAGTGGTTTATTGTATCACATGAGTGAAAAGTTGACAGCATTCAGGGAATATGGCCTCAAAAATAGAACGAAGAAGAAACTTCTTTGTCTTGCCAAACCCACTTCTCACAAAAGGCACGCAAGGGAGGCCAGAGGGAGCTCTTTTGAAAAACAAAAGTTTTTTAAAAAATCACAATTTCCAAACTTTATTCTCATAGATCTGCCTATTTTCCAACAGGAATAGATGTAGAAAGTTAATGGCTTCCCAGCAATAAGTAAAAGCTCTGCTCTGTTTCCCTCTCTTCTTGTTGGAAGTCCCATTTGCAAACAGTTCAGACTAATGTTGGGGGTTTTCTTTGCTAATTTTACTCCCTAGGGTGGGTAATTTCTCAGATCTAATACATCCTGACAGATGCAGTCATACCAGTGCTTGCACTCCGCATCTTTGTTGGCCACTGGGGCCATGGTTTGGAAAGCTGATCTCTTAATCGTTTTATCTGATGGATGTCGCTTACTCTAAATTGACAGTTGTTTGAGGTACTGATATCGACCTCTTCTGTTCTCACTGATGCAGGAGACAGACTTTCTGTGGGGCTCAGTCAGCCAGAGACCAGGGTGTATGTGGCAGAGTAGCTGTTTGTTTTTCGTATACGTATAAATCTGCGTTTGAATTTTGTTGGCGTGCTGGGAATTGGCAGACACCAAAGCTCTGCATGGCAGAAGTCCCATGTAGTATTATACATCACACTTGCTGTAGGACTTTGAACTTTATGAACCACAGAATGGCAAGAGTTTGCCATTCAGTACTCCCAGCAGACATGGAGCTGTGACAGATCAGAGCAGCTATGAAGCAGTTAAAAAGCCAACATTTTCCCAGAATCCAAGAGTTCCCTTTAAGTAAAATTATTCCTTATAGTTAAAAACTATGTTAGTCTTTACATTTATGTACTAATGATATTAACAACAACTCAGAGCATGTGGTAGGTGCAAGTCATCAGCTAGAAAAAGTATCTGTGGGCTCTGGCCTTATTCCATACCATGCTTAGTTTGCAAATTGACTGTTCAAAGCTGAGTACATTTGCTGAGCAAAAGACAGAAAGTAGAAGAAGGGGAATGACCAGTATATGAAAGGCACCATCAGAAATCAGCAGATACTGAAATGCTGGCTGTACTCTACATACACTGTACCTTCTGGTTTTCTCTCCTTTCTGGCTCGGTATTAATACAAGAGTCTCATCCGGAAGCAAGTTTGTACAAGGTGGGATACCTGTGGCCTTAAACTTAGTTTGTCTGGTGTGTATAATACATTGTGGTAGGGAACTGTACAAGCTGGTCACTCATCTGAGGGGTGCCTGGCCAGGGGCTGGCTGTCTGGGCCATCCCTCCAAAAGTGGCTTCACCCCCAGAGCCTCTGCAAGTTCCCCAGTGGTGCTCCATCCATCTGAGAGGTCCTTCCTGCTGCTGGGGGTGCAAGGGAGCTCTCTTGCTCTCTAGGACACTGACATGGGGCAGGGCCAAGGGCTAGGTGGTAGCTTTGAAGTGTCCTGGGAGGGGACTTGCAACAGGGATGTGGTTGCTGCCTTCATTACCCCACTGCAGCACACACAGTCATTGGAAAAAGATACACTGAGAAAGAGGATCTAAAAAGACCTGTGGATGTGGCAGGATTTTTTATGCTATATTAGCCTGAATGGCTCCAAGATGCGGAATTTTACCTGGCGTATGTGGAATTTTCTACAAAAATTGAAGCATTATTTAGTGCAGATATAAAAGGATAAGAGTTTAGATGTGAGCCATAGTCTCAAGGTTAATGATGGAGCAGGATCTGACAGGCTAAACCCAGACTGTTTGCTGCACTGTACATTCCTTTTTTAGAGGTGTGAAAAGAGCGGAAACAGCATCTGAGAAGACGATCCAGAAATACATCATTTACATTACTGAAGCAAATTAATACCAGGAGGTATTTTTCCCTTCCAAACAGGCCTCAAGAGATTGATCTAATTAATTATTTTTGGTTGTACAAAACTGACCCATCTGCCTCCAAGTCACCCCAGCAGAGAGATGAGTGAGTGCAAAAGGCAAAAAAAATGGAGCTGCATCAAGAGAGCAAAGCTGGACTACTCACTGAGCCTGAGATCTGGGCTTAGGCTATCTCCTAGGACCTGTAATGGTGGGGTACAGGTGGTAACTAGGCTCCTCCTGAGCGCTTGGGGAAATGAAGGCTTAGTTGTAACAGCAGCTGATACAGAAGCAAGGTGGGGCTCGGTTCTCTGACACTACAAAAATCGCTGTTGAAAGCATGCAAGTGGCTAAACCATTTCTGCTGTAATTCTACAAGAAATACCGAAATCACTGTTTTGAATAATTAAAGTTGTAGGCTGTCTGAGAAAATAACTAACCCTTAAAATGGTCGAAAGCAAATTGCTGCCCTTTGCTTTAGTGGCTTTGCCTGTTGCTCCTTATTCTGGGGAAACAGGAACTGAGACGGTGACGAACGATTAGTAGGCATCACCCTATGCTAAAAACGCACTGGGACCGTGTCTCAAGAGACTGTAGAGAGGACAGAAACATCAGGTTTTGGGACTGTTTGGCTAAATTCAGTTTGATGAGAGACGTAAAGGCTTTTCTGCTCACCTTTTCCACCAAGAGCCCCAGGACCGTGCAGGCAAACGGAGAGGTCTTGCAGCAGGGCCGGTGCATGCCTGGTGTAGGTACCCTAATGCAGGACAGATGAAGGAAAAGTCTCATAATCTGTGTGACAAACAGTAAGAATGAATTTACTTAATTTTTTTATATTATGAAAGACTGTCATGACTACTTCAGGAAGGGGCCATGCAAAGTGGGGCACTAATCTGACTTCACGCTGTGGTGCTGATGCCTATGGATTTCGGTATCCCTGAATGCTCCATGCATTTACATCTATTACTAAACAATTATAATACTTTTCATCATTGGTACAAAGCATGAACTAAGTACTACTGAAATCAATTTTTTTGTAGTAGAGATGTCACCTTCATCTGATTCTCTGGCTAAGCCCCAGTGAGAACAGTGTGATCTATGGTTCCTGGAACTCGTAATCAACTAATGAACAAGAAATTTCCTTAACACTACCTTCACATCCCATTAATCAAGTTTTTTATTAATAAGCTTCTTTATTGCCTTCTGGAGGTGTGGGGGTCACAGTCCTTAATTCACCAACCCATTTTATGGCTATTTCTAAGAAGTATCATGCAAAGGCATTGCACAAGGCAAGGGATGAGGAATGTCTGTGGCAAAGCATTAAGTGAAGAGTAAATGGGATTTAGCTGTTGGAACTTTAGCTGTTGGGGTTATGAAGAATTCTGGCTTCTGACTGTACAGGCAGAGCCAGGAGGCACATGGATAATTCGGGCATGTTCTCAGGAGAGAAGAGCACAGATATTGCTGACTGAACCAGTTTCTGGAAACTGTTTGGGTTCAAGGGAGATTTATTTGGGTTTCTTTGTGAGCTAAGCAAGGAGAAATGTAACAAGGGCAGATGTATAAAAGCAATTTTGCTGAGTAAGTAAAGAGGATGGCATAACCGGCCAGGGAGTTGCACTGTGATCTTTGGCTGAGCTTTGCAAAGTGTGAGAGCAGCACATTACCTCCTGTGCAGAGGAGCCATGGCAGAAATAAAACCATTTACTTATGCATAACTTACAGTTTTACTCACTTACTCACCAACTGGCATGTTATTCCAAAACAGTGGATAAAGAAACCTTGAAAGTCCTGATGAATGCACAAAAAAAATAAGCAGGTTTAGCAAGTGTCCTGCAACAGCTTCACCAGGGCTAGTACAGCTATTAACAGACAGGAATAATGCTGTCAGCATGTTACCTTGTGCCTGTTAACTTCCTCCAGCACTGCCCAGACTCCTGAAATCCCCCTCTCCAGCAGCAATGTATTCATGGAACAAGACTGATCAGTTAGGCCTTTGCTTGACTTGGACAGTCGTCACAGGAAAACCTTGAGGACGCTGCTCAAGGTCGTGGTGCACAGCACATGTCCAGCTCCCACACCCTGCCTTCCAAGCAGTTGAAAGCCAGAAAAAGGATGGATGGAAGTGTGGAGTGAGGGGACACCTGCTGTGCCTTCTCACATGTGTTCTTCAGAGGAGCAGACAGAACTGCTAGGATTAATGTGTTCTGACTGTTATTCTACAATTTGTGTTTCAGCTTAGTTTCTGTCCTGTGGTAATTATAAATAGAAACCAACGGAAAAGAACATATTTGACAGCAACTTGATTTTCTTAATTAGAGTTTTCTCTTTAAAGCTGAAATAAATCTTCTGGAATGCAGAAGGTTCGTGAGTGTTCCCCTGTTGTCTCCACAGCCATGTGTGCACGTGCACATGCATCCCCTTCTCTGCCCATGTCTGATGTCTGTGAAGTTTTGGACTGACTGCATGCATTCAAATGCAGTTTATTAAAAAATGTCTCTCTGAAAAAGACATTTTGTCTTACAACTGGTTTTCATCTGAATCAATTTTAAATATATAAAATAAAAATTAATCATCATCATCATCATCATCCATGATTTTTTTCATACTAAAACTGTGTACAAAATTGGACAGAGTTAGTATATATGTCATTCAAATAGATGTTAAAGGTGACCATCCCTGACAAATATTTTAAAGAGATGTTGTGGCTCTTTTTAATTCTTCCTTCTGGTGCATTTTAAAAGCTCAAATACAATTATTTGAAAAAGCAAAAACTGTCTTAAATTTTTTTCCCCTGTGACCTCAGAACAGTGGTGAAGCCAGATCTGTTCTTCTATGCTTTTGCAGGTGTTGATCAGCTGGGAACCTTAGCTGTCACAAGTAATAATAAGAGCTGTGGTCTAAAAACTTAGGCAGAGGCACCATAAAATGTTAATTTACCATTGCATTAAAGCAGGTATTTGAGCAAATAAACAAATGAACAGAACGTGGACAAGTTTACAGTCTCAGCCCCAAGAATTTACAGGCTGCCTGGAAACTCCTCTCCTTCTTCATTGCTTAGTCTTGAGACTCCTCCAAAGTTGTAATTTCTCCAACTTTCCAGACACCTGAATTTTCAAGGCTAGACAAGAGGTAAATGTCTCATACAGAAAACAATCTTGAGGAAGAAAATCTTCAAAGCAAATCACAGAAGCCAACGCCTTTGCTGAACCATAGTAAGACCAAAAAGAAATGGAGAAAAGCAGTTCCTCTTCTCTCTTTCAGCGGTCACAGTCCATGTCGAGGGAGTCTCAGTGAACTTCACCCTTACGTTAGACTGTGGATTGGAGAAATTAGTAGACGCTGCTGTGGGGAGGAAAGCTGTGACTCAGGATCAGGTTTCCTAGAGCCAGGGTGGAGAGCATCCTCCTGGAGAGTTCGTGGGGGTGTGCTCAAGGCCAATATTTAGCCTCAAGCCAAAGACAGTGGTTGGACACAAGCACATCAAGCCTCCTGGCTGCTGGAAGGACCGGGGTTTCTGTCCCTGGGGCATGAGGAGGTGGCTCCAACCCAAACATGGCAAACCAGTGAGATGAGCGAGGACAAAATTCAGGTCATGTGGATTGACCAGGGCCTGAAGGAGGATGTCATGGAGCAGAGATAGGCCTGTGTTCAGAGGCCTTGGAAAACAAAAAAGGATTTTAGGTTAGGCGAATGACGGAGGAGAGGATGTGCAGCAACAGCATCAAAAAATATGCTTTTTGGTCATAAATTGAAAATATAAGCCAAGGTATGACTTAATGCTTAATGACAACATGCTAAATATCCCTGATATCTTAACTAACTAGTTACCCATAAAAACTCAGTGAAAAAACTTCAGAATCATTCCAAAGTGATTTTTATTCTTTCCTGGTCTCATTCACCACTGCCCATCAGTTCCCATGTTTCCACCAAAGACACGGAGGGACGCAGAACAAATCAGGGGACCAAGATTTCACACATCAAGCTGTACAGTAGCTAGGGCTGCAGGGTGGAGGAAGAGGATTGTTGGAAATCATGCTGCATGCCAGTGGCTTGGCTCACATTGCACCAGGATTATTGTCTCTACACGCAGTGAAAAAGGCTGCTGAAAATCTGAAGTGTGATGTCATGCCAAAAATCTATGCTCGTTGTTTTTTTGTTTGTCATGAAAAATGCTGCACAACTCTTCCATTCCTAAAATTATTTTCTATGGGAAAGTCCTTATCTGCAATAAATAAACACCAGCTTCCTGAGTTTACTTCACTGCATATTTATTTTTCTTGAATTCTTTGAGTTTTACAACTTTGCTACTTAATTTCTGTTTAACTACAAAAAAAAGCCAGGATACAGATGTTAGTGGAAATAGAGCAGACTTCTTTAGAAGACAGATATGTTGATGATTACTGTAAAAAAAATAGATAAACATTCCTGTCTTCCCGCGTTTTCTACAGTTATTTGCATGGGTTTTGCATTTGCTCTCTCTGACTTCCATGTCTGCAGGTTTGTACTTTTTAAAAATCAACTATTCTTTTTCCTGTTTCACATCTGTTGGATGTTATTTTTTAGATTCTCTAGAAATGTAAGGAGAAGATGAAAATTTCTGCATATTCTGGGACCCAACAGACCATCATATTGGCCTTGATTCCATGCTTCCAAAAACAATAGCATTATTTTTTATGTCATTGGATCAGGACAATATTCTTCTATGAGGACTGGACTTGTATTAATTTATTTTTCCAAGCCTTACTATGTCACATGTAAACAAGTATAAATAATGTCAGTAGTGTGTAAATAGTCTTACTTGCAACTAAAATAGAAACTTAAACCCCTAATGATAGATAAAACAAATAATGTAAAGAAGACTTTCACCTTCAGTAGGTCCTTTCCCTGGTTTTCCAAGACACTTATCCATGTTTCTATATTGGTTCCGGTAACCATGAAAGACATAAAAATGAAGTCTCAGCTGTGACACAGATTACTTCTTGCATGATTATATTGTATCACCCCTATTTAGCAGCAGATCTTCATGGACTGTAGGTTTTATGAGATTTCAAACCTATGTCAGGCAGCAAATACAGGAGGAAAGGCACTGGATGGAGCAAGTATAGACTGGGACTGGCCAGGGTGGGTATCTTTAATTTTCACAGTGTAAGTTAATTTATGAACACTACCACCTTTCTTCTGAAAACAAGCAATTCCAGAACAAAAATTTTGCGGCTTCACAGGGGAAAGAAATCACACTTACAGTTGATGCTGGATTTTTAGGAATATTTAAGACCTCTTTTAGGACTGCATTGTATGAGCAAGACTTCAGCTTCAAAAACCTGTCTATTGTACAAAAAATACTTCCTATTCCTGCAATTTATTTATGCTAACCAGAAACTGAATGTGGTTGTAATAAGGTAGAATCCCTTCAAAAAAGAAAAGGATTCTGTTCTATGCCATAGTTCTTGATAACAATTTCCAAATTAGGTTTACATAACAGTCTTTCTTTCCAGATTGCTGGTCCAACAAATCAAGCTGTGACACTCCTGGTTAAGCTTTGTTCTGCAAGCATTCTGGAACAGTAATTTAGTTGTCAGTTTTGGGGCTGCACGAGCATAATTAGGTTTATACAGCTAGACATATCCACCTCTGTGGGAAATTAGATGAGGGGAAGTCCTGGATTGGGCTAAACTTGACAGAAGTCAGCCCGGAAGTTCTGGAGCAAGATTGAATAGCTCTGTGTACAGTATAATGAAAATAGCTTTTCCTGTAGTTACAGCGATGGTATTACTAAATGGTAATGAAATGTACTCATAGGCCATGTAGAATAAACATTTTCATTACTACTGTGCCCTTCAAGAAAAGTTCTTTCTGGGTGTGAGGAGCGGCACTAATGATGCTTCAATCAGATGAGCCTGATGGGCAAGAACTTCTTGCTGACACTCCAAAGAGCTACTGTGTGTTGGCATCTCAGAGGTAAACTTGCCTGAGGCCAACTAGTTAAGTCTACCGATACTTCATGTTGGCAGGTGAACATCCCTGTCTTTTTATAATTCCTTCATATGTTTTTCCTGGAGCATCCCAGCTACCTGAAAGGAGGTTGTAGCCAGGTGGGTGTCATTCTCTTCTCCCAGGCAACCAGCAGTAGGACAAGAGGGCATGGTCTTAAATTGTGCCAGGGGAGGTTTTAGGTTGGATATTAGGAAGAAATTTTTTACAGAGGGAATAAAATTTTGTGCAGAGACATTGTAATGGGCTGCCCAGGGAGGTGGTGGATTCACTGTCCCTGAAGGTTTTTAAGATGAGACTGGATGTGGCACTTAGTGCCATGGTCTAGTAACCACGCCAGTGCTGGATCAAGGGTTGGACTTGATGATCTTGGAGGTCTTTTCCAACCCAGTTGATTCTATGATTCTATGAACTCTGGAGGAGGACGGACACCTGCCCATGTTTCCTGTGGTAGGACCCTGAATTGCACTGCAGCATCTGCACACTCTCAAGTTACAATACCAAGGCCAGAGGATTTGGTGGCCACTGCACAGTAAAATCAGAACCCTCACACCAGTGGGATCTCACAAAAGCAGAACTGGTACCTGAGCTGTGAGGCAAAGAAGGCAGCTCGTGGGATGTGGGTGGGTACCACCTCTGGTGGGGTGGTAGGTAAGCACTGCCTCGGGGGTCTGGCATGAGGGCACATGCAGTGCAGCTCTGCCCTTTACCCGGCGGGTGACGGTTCGTCCTCTTGTAGCAGTGAAAATGAGAGCAGCCTGATCCATGCAAACTGGAGAGGATAGCCTCTTACTATGTTTGACTCACCTTGTGCAATCTGGAGTGTCACTTTTTCCTAAATGGAACAAGAACAAACGGATCAGTGTAGGTGTGTGTGTGTGTGTGTCAGTGCCGGGGATTACACAGGGCTAGGCATACAAAGCTGGCTGAAGAGAGCAAGGCAAACACTTCCGCAGGCTATCTGTGTTTCTAGGTCATCATTAGACCATGAATGTCTACATGAGCACAATGAAGTAAATATAGCAAACTAAATTCAAGTCCTCTTCTGCATCCCTGAAAGAGCTTGTTTATCTCCCTAGCTCATAACTCCTAGAAACAAGTCCCCGAATGTTAAATGTAGCTACCTAGGCAACAGGGCATGACGCAGAGACTCAACATAATTCAAGCCTCGCCTTCCCCAGTTTTTTTTTTAATTTGCTGGCCACACAGCTTGAGTGGGAAACCTCACCCCAGAATTAGGCTTGGCTCATGCTTTCTGGACAAGGCCACCAGTTTTTCTGTCTCATCTGTTAGGTGGCTAAAGACATGAACATTATTTCCATCTTGGAAAAGGTTTCAGCTGCCAGGGAAAACACCCCATGGTTATTCATCAAGTTTTATTAAAGGGCTGACCAGATGCAGTCCTGCTATCAGCTTGAGAGAGCTATTACAGCAAATTTCTGTTGCTGTACCTCAGCTGTACGTAATGGCCCAGCCACGGCAGGACTGAGCCCACTGTGTCCTCGTGGCAGGAGAACCACCTGCCACTCGGCAGCATTAGCTGAGCAGATGAGATCTTTCACTCCAAGCAGTGCAAAATGTAAGGCCAATAATGAATTGCTTCCCAAGGAAAGCAGTAGCTGGCCACTGAATAGCGACTGAACCAGTGATCTGTTTTTCATTTGGTTTTATTCCTCCGGGTTTTCTCTTGTTGGGTTAAGTGAAGCATCCCCAGATAAACATAAAACAGTTTAATTTTTCTGCTTCCGGGCACCATCAGCCTTGGCAATCCCAACTTGCAGTCAAACCCAGTTAATTTTTCTGTTGATTATCACTTTGCCAGACAAACAATCAATACTAGAACTGTGCAGACTTTGTATAACCTCTATAAACCCAGTTTTTAATTGGTGAACAGGTGGCTGTCTGCATACATTTCTCACAATTGCGACCTTACAAAAGTGTTTTGCATTCCTCCTTTTTGCATTTATACATGAACTCAATTAATTTGTGCGAGCTTAGATCCAAAACGTGGCAGAAAATGTGTTTCTGGTGAAGTGTCCTCCAGTAACCGTATGACTCAGAGCGAGTGATGAGAGGATTCCCTGGAAGCAGCGGCTCCCTCAAGTACTAATTACCATCTGCACTAGCTTAAGTGTCAGCCTTTCAGCCGAAACAAACAGAGCTCAAGCCCCTCAGTCTGCCGGGGGCTGTTGGGGTCTCCGGGCAAACGAGCTGAGAGCTAGGATGCAGTTACAGGTAGCAAATGGAAAACTGGCTCTGGAGAGCACACAGTGCCACCTAAAAGCAGTAAACCACAACTTTTCTACTTTGTGGAGAGGACAACAGGGCTGCTTGTCAGAGCTGAGGTCTCTTGGGGAGTTTTTCTAAGTTTAGTTGTACCTACATAATAAATATGGCGATGAAAGGTGCTTCTTCCAGAGCCTATGATCTCTTGGTTTTTCACATGAAGGCAGATGTTACAGTGCATAGTCCTGCTAAGCACCTGATTCCTACTGATGGCAGCAGTGTAGGATCATAACTTTACTGGGGATTTAAAGTGACTGCCAGAAGCTTTAAAAAACAACAAAGCAAAATAATAAAAAAAAAGGGAGTATAATTGGACTTGGCATCAGCGAGGGGTGCAAGAGGGGAGGTAACTCTGTGGGGCAGAGGGGTACAAATATGTTTGGTGAAACCAGGGAAGGATTTTGGATTCCAAAAGAAACCTTTTGACTTGGGCAAGGGATCCCACCCAGGAGAAACTGCAGTCTGGGCCCCATGGCAGCTTTTGTGGGAAGAGGGACAGGAGGGCAGAGGTGAGAAATGTCCTTCCCAGGCGAGCAGCAGCCCCTGCTCCATGAGGCTGTGCTGAACAGCGTTCAGGGAGGTTTCAGGCAAATCTCATTTCCCCCTGGTGTGAGACTGAAATGCCAAGAAAAATATAAAGAGAAACGCTGGTGCAGGTGAGGAGCACCTGACATCTTGAAATTGTACTGAGGTGCATGTGGCAGAGGTAGAAGGAGCAGGGATGGATGCTTGGTGCTCCAGGCTGGGGTTAGGGGAGACCAAAGGCTGAGAAAAGCAGGTGCACACAGACATATCCCCATACTGGAAACCAGTTTGACCCATGCTTTTTTTGGACAGGAATGTATCAAAAGGGGCCAAAACTGAACTGAGCGGTAATGAGAAAACCAGTCCAAACATGCACTTGAAGGGTGCCTCTTCTGACTGAACCTGCTGGCTGCAGGCAACGCTGGCCTCTAACAGCAATGCTGGGCTATAGCAAGCAGGTGAGAAGTGTTAACTGGGCAGCTTTCATGCTTTTACGGCTGACAATTAGCATAACAAGCAGCAGGCCTAACACATCTGCCATCTGGCCACTGCTGAGTGTTATGTAAAAAATGTAAGTCACGAGGAAATTAATTTGCTAGTGGTAAATTATGTTGTATTAAATAGCAGACTACATTCTGCAGCATCACACACCAATGAAAAAATGCACCAGGGCCTCCTTCATTTCCTTCCAAGACACAGAAAAGCAACTACTCTTTAATATCACCTATCTCTTTAGTTTTTATTATCTCCAATCTGCATTAACCATCTTATGTTAGTTTGCATGATGTGGCTGCATGATTCCCCTGCTGACCTATGCACAGCCCCCAGCCTTGTTTTAGGAGGTTGCTTCCCCAAAACAGATTTTTTTAAAAAGCTCCAGAACTGTGGGCCCACAGAAAGGCTTATTCCAGTCTGAGACCTGTTTCCAGGGAAATGGGAAGGCAGGGAGAGGTGCAGCCTAATTCTGCTGTTTTGCCCTTTACAGCCAAAGGTGCGTTGGTGCAGCGCTGACAATGTGGGATAGCTGTCGGAATCCACAGGCAACTCCACCGGTGGCAATCACTTAGGAGAAGGCAAAGAGGTATTACATGGGATGATCCTGCAGCACATGAAATTCTTCAATGCATTTTTCATTGTGGACCAATAGAGGAGACTTCTCTTCCTACCCCACGTAACCTATTTCTGTGATAAACTCAGCTTCATATTCCTGCATTACTCTCTTATAAAGTTTCATCCAGAACTAAGGGCTGCTTGCACGGGAATATGCAGCTGCTGAACAACAGGCCTCGCAGGCAAATTTTGGAAGAGGGATCATAGAATTCTGTGCAGCTGAGTGAAACTCCCAGGTGCTTTTAGAAAGTTCCAGATGCTTTTAGTGACCTAGTTCAGTGCTGACGCAGCTAATGTACCAACTTAGGCCACTTATTTATTTATTTATTTAAAATGTTACTGGTTTTATTTTAGTATTTTTATTTCCTCTTGCAAATGAAACAATTTATTTCTTCCCATATAAGCCTATTTTCCTTGTGGGGAGCAGAAAGCAGCTAGAGTAACCAAGAGGGAAAGAGGAAAACAGCCTTTGTAAATTAATTTTCACTGGCTCCTTTGTTCCCCAAGGGCCACGGACTTGATTGTGGGTTAGGAAGAAATACAGCAATTTGGGATTATGCATGGATAAAACAGAGCTATCCTCATGAGCTGATGATATGTCACCATACATTACAATCCTGCGGATATGAATTTGGACTGGGATTGTGGAGGCAAAGTTCAGCAGATCTGGCAAATAATTTACAGTGTAAAATGATCCTCTTCATTGAAGGACGTCACCATGTAGACAGGGGAATTAGGGCAAATAAACCCTGGTGATTTATAGGTTACCACAGAAGTCAGCACTAAAGGAGGCAGCAGACTTGGTTTTATCAGCTTCCCAAGACACTGGGATATCTGGTAAGTAGATAGAGAATATTTTTGGTGTGCTGCTACTGCTTTCCTTCTAACAGATCTCACCCTGGTGTAACTAATTGGCCAGCTAACAATGTTGTGTGCACAGCTGTGGACACTTTGGCTGCACTGAGCTGCCAGGGGCATGCTCTGCCATAGCGATGGCAGAGCTGGGAAGGGCTCCCACCACGGGCCAGCAGAACAGCCAGGTAGTGCCTCCAGACACTGCCGTGTCCTGATGAAGTACCTCCAAGCACTGCATCAGGACACAGACCTGTTGCTTTAAGCAGGAGCTCTTGCCTTGCAACTCCATGCTCTTTTAGGTTAGCAACCAGTTGTAATTGCCAGCAACTGATATAGAAAGGTATCTTCAAAGTGTAATAGGAAAAACAAAGACTTTATGTCCTTCTGCAATAAAACACGTGACTGTGTATGGTAAAGCCATTCAAATGTGCCTGTTCCAAGGTTTTGCTCCTTCTAAGACCAGAGAAACAGTGAGTAAGAAAAAATTACACCATTGCAGTAGTTTAGGTTCCTGAGGACCAGGCACCTGTTCAGGCCCTGGTGTCTCTGCTTATGATCATTTTCATTGTTGTTAAGTGGATACAGAGGCAGGTATTTTACAGACAGGGGAACTGCATTTTCAGGATGTGAAACTGCTAAAGATATAGAAAATTAAAAAAAGAGGAAAGAAGAAACTGCTTGGGCCACTGAAAGCAGGTACTGCTCCTTACCATGTTCAAAGCACTTCTGAAGGAGGTGGAAGGAGTTCTCTCGTGAAGAGGAGACAGTGTGGATGAAGCAAAGACTGCTTGCTGCACCACGGGGACAGAGTTTCCTTCCCTGATGAAAGAAAACGCTGCTTGGGCTACATGGAAAAGGACATCCAAAACCAAAAGAAGCCACAAACACGATGCTCCATAAATTCCTTTTAAAAATCTTTTTAATGAAGAAATAATTCCATTCCAAAATATAGACACACAATTAAATAGTTTAATCACTTCAAAATATAACATGTCCCCAGTAGGTTCCAACACACACACACAAAACAATACTTAACAGCAATACAAAAACCCCATACAATAGCAGTTCTGTTACAATACCAATGAATATCGTGACATCTTTAGTGTCTCTATATCTGTCTCGAGTGGTGTCAAGTACAGTAGTTTTAAAAATGTCTTACAGTTAGTAGCCTCAAGATGTAACTCCTCATACTTTTTTTTTTTCTTTTTCTTTTTTTGGTTCAAAAGTAAAAATGCCCTTTTGTCTTCAGGACACAGTGGAGTGCTTGTTGTTCACAGCTCCGTCTGCTGAATTGAACCAATGCTATTACAGCAACCCGAGGTTGCAATATTTACAAGGTCTATCTACAGTAATTGCCAAGAACCAATAAGGATGGGAGAAGATGACGACTGAAAGTAAAGGTGGACACACTTATGATAAATTATGGTGCAACAATTTGGCTCATGCATATAAGAAAATACATATTATATCACAACAAAGGCCACACACCTTTTTATGCAGTTTAGTTAACATTACTACTTACAGACAACCCATTCTCCACCTTCGCTTTGGACATTCAAGGACCCTATACATCTTCACATCCCTGTCTCCTGATTCCAAACCACTGGTTTTCCTCCAGTGACAGTAAAACCACCTGGAGTTTTGACTGCTGTGGTGGGCCATTGGTAGTTAAGAAAAGGGCCACACCAGGGACCTCTTCTGTAACTGTTTTAATGACCGCACACCACAACCAAAATAATATTCAACAAACAGACAAAGACCAGCTGGGTGAAAATGCAGCCAGCTTAAGAGTTGGAAAATGCTTAAAATAGACATTTGGAGAGCTAAGTAAGAGGTGCTTCATCTCAGAGCTCCAGGGCATAAGGGACCCGGAACTCCAGCTCTAAGGGATCACCTTGTTGACACCAGCCTAAAAGAAAGCTGCTTGATTAGTCAACTTTAGTCATTACTTCTAGTTCAGAAGCTCTTGCAATGGATTTAGTTTACTGCATCTATTTTAAGCATAGTGATAATGAGCACGTAGACATTAAGAGGATGAGAGGGATCTCTTACTATGGGTACAGTTAAACATGACATGGGTAGAATTAATCAGCCATTGCATGTAGCTGTGTTCTAGCTTGTCTTCTTCCTGTTCAGAAAATGCTTGCCTGGAATCCTGAGCTGACAGCAATGTCTACAGGTTCACTGGAGTAGCTTAAAACATGGAGTGCTAGGCACTAGTGGAGGCTAACCCATTCCTGAGTGGAGGTTGGAGGAGGAGGCAGTGGAGGATATGGTGCCTGCCTTGCCAGGATGGCACATACCCCAGGAGCAAAGACCAGTGATTGCAAAAATGAAAAGCTTACATGAAGATATCTGGAACCCTTAGTCTGCATTTGGATGTCTGAGACCAAGCCCAGATATGCAAGGAGATGGGGACAAGAGATCTGCATACGCAATAAAACAAAATGGAAGTGAAAAACGGCAGCAGCTCTTTCATACAGATACTCATTCCCTAACACGCAGTGCCCAGGGAAACAGCCATGAGCCTGGAGAGTGCATGCAAATAAGTGGACTTACTGGGTCGAGCTACAATCTCATGTAAATACGGCAGTGCACATCCACGTCACCATGAAAGCAAGGACAGAGAAGCCATATTCACCTGCTTTAGATGGGTATCTCATCACTTGCTGTAGGCAAACTGTGCTGGTGTGAAATATCTGTATGAAACATCACTGTTTTTAGGGCTGTTAGACAGTGTCACTTCAGATCAGCCAGGTACTGGAAGCCTAATGTTGTATTAGGGCAGTAAAATTACCTTGGCACAGAGGTGATCCCGAGCTCATACACTGTGCAGCTCAGGAAGGCTGGGCAGCCAGCATGGAACATCTCCTGGTGTCCCTGGCTGCTGCTTCTCCAGCTCTTGAGGGCCTGGCTCTGGTTTCTCTGCAGGGCAGTGCTATGTGCCATATGGGTGTTGCCTTTATTTCCAAGCAGTATGCTCTGGGGAGCACGTTACAGCTGACTTGCATCAATCCCTGCTCAGGATATCTGTAGGTTTGTAGTCACAGCAGAGCAAACACTTCTTAGCCAGCAGTCTCACTGACTAACCCACAATGGCCAAGACAGTCTCCTTTCTCCTGAAATGCCTTCATACCGGAAAAATACTAAACCAGACCAATCTCCAATTCTGTAACTGTATGCCTGTCCTTTTGAAAAAATCCACCGCTCTTCTTGTGCTTTTCGCTGATCGCTATTTCTCCATCCAGCTCTGAAGGAGTCTCACTACACATTTCCAAGAGAGCATGCAGAACATCTGGTGGCTGGCTAAGGCAGTACACATTCAGAAATCAAAAGAGAACAGTTGCAAGCGCACTTTAAGCCTGTACATTTAAAGCTGAAGGCCTCGAAAATAACATAATGAAGGGGGGTGGGGAAGAGAGGAGGGGCAGAGAGATGGAAAGAGCCGGTTTGTTGAACACATGCCTACTAAAGCTAAAACATCAATGAAACAATACCATGGAGGATTATACGTAACATCAGTCAGTTCAGGGATCTTATGGCACCTGTGGTTTATAAACAGCTTTAGCAACGAGTATTTCAAAACATAGTTCACAGTTTTAAGAAGATCTGTGCTGATTTAAAAACTAGATTCTATATCATTTGAATGTCACCTTTTGTATATGATATCTATTTGGAAAAAAAATATTTACACTAACTTCTATGGCTGATTTGTTAGATTACTTTGAAAGAAACATTCCTAAGTTACACATTAGCCCTAAATTAGAGAAGTTTATTATTATTATTAATTATATTATTATAATTATTATTTTAGTACATTTTGTATAAGCCTTAATTTAAAGACTTGCAAACAAATTGCAAAGATAGTCTGGTACTTTGTTTTTTGGGCTACTAGATATATACACTCAGGAGTATTATTATTCAGTGTTAAATGCATAATTGTCACTTTTTATTTCATCTGTGGAAAAAAATGTACAGTGTGTAGTAAACCAATCTACTAAAATCTCAAAGTATTCAGAAATCAAATTTCTATCTATAAACAGTATTGTCATTGTAAACTGAACAGGTTCAATATCATGTGCAAAGGGTTCACGTGAGTTATTAATACCACTGTCCTGTGTAACAGCAGTACGTACGTCAGTCTGTTTGCTTCACCAGTAATGAGCCATGTTACAGAAGATGTAGCTAATATAAGTTAGCTTTAAACGAAAGTCTTGTTGTCAAAAACACACATCTACAAACTACAACTCTTAGAACAAAAGTACTGTGCTACAGTCCTCAGAACTTAGTTATGTGATTTTTTTGTCAAGAGACGCTGCACCTCTTGGTTCCATTCTTCTGTGAAGTTTGCAGCTGAGTTTTCTTCATCATCTGTCCGAAAGCAGCTCTCCTCATCATCAGTTCTTACGTAGCTTTCGTTGTCTGTCTGACTGCAGCTTCCCTGTTGAGAGATGTTTAGGTAAGGTTTTTAAAGAGTACTGATTTAAGATGCTGCACCCACACAGGCAGAGCAAGTAAAGCCTCTGAGTGCTGCTTTATTGAGAGAGAAAAGGAGGAGCTGGCTAGTTCCTGTGGTTACCCCTTAAGGAGTTAAGAAAGGGAAAAAGCCATCCTCCCTAGGTTATTCATAGGTACTTGAGCTGTAAACAGGAACTTACAGGGAATGTGGGAAGTAGGAAAGTTTCCTTGCCATGGGCAATAAGACTGTTAGCTGCTCTGCTGAGGGACCCTGGGGTAACTCAGTCTGCACTGACACAGATTTGCAGTATTCCTATTTTCCCTTCCATTTTGTTCTATAAATATCCTGTTGGTAGCAAACCCATGGATTATTCCCCTTGAGGACAGTGTTCAGCCACTCGATTAACAGTCCCTCACCATCTCAAGCATCCCCTACCTATTAATGTCTTGCCCTGCGTATGTTTTACTCTGTCTAAAGGAACCTGTAGTTACGTAAAAAGATGATTTATGATAGCTCATAAACAGCCTAGTCCACTGGTGCACCAGTTTCTCCTGGTGCTCCTCCATATCCTGAAGCATCACTGAGCATCTTAAATTCCTACAGAGGAGTCATCAAAGTGTTAGTTAGTAACGGAAAATTCATGGTAGATTACTGCTGCTCTTTCTCAGAACTACGTCAGGATCTACAGTCAGGTAATACTGCAAACTTCTGGTTTTGGCACATTTATTGTAAGTACACTGTTTACACATTTGACTCTTCCAAACTTAAGAAGCTCGTCCCTTTTTCTCTTGCACTACCTCAGAGAGAAAACCAATCTGCATTGCATGAGGTATGATAATAACAGCATAACACCACACCCTACTGACATGAATTCTTTTCTACTCATTTCAGGCTTAAAGCTGGTCTACAAGATGGAAGATGAAATGCAAATTATTTCAGCAAAAATAGTTAAATAAAATCTGATGCATAAGAAAGGTCAGGTAGAAGCTTGATGCTTCTCCTTCCTGACACCATTTGATTGTATTAATTATTCAAGCACAAACAATTCCATCCCATTCCCTAATACCTCAGCATGCCAAATGGTACAATGATCTTAATTTAGTGTCTCCTTGTGTCAGGAAGTTACAAAAGACAGGCATTATCATTTTGTTGATAAAAGGAAAGGAAACCTGCACTGCAAGTCTAATGAGAGTTTCATAAAAAATGTCTGAGGTAAATTTTAAGTGATATGTTTTAAAAATCAGACATGCATCTGTACCGGTTAAGTCTGCAAACTTACTTGGGAATCTTAGTAAAGGAACATTTTGCTCTTCACAATTCAGCCAAAAAACGAAAATGAAAGGCATGGAAGAGGTCAGTTCAAAGCTGCCCGAGACTGATTTTTACTGAATCAGTTTCAGGATTATGTAAATCATAGAATCATCTAGGTTGGAAAAGACCTCTAAGATCATTGAGTCCAACCGTTAAGTCTCCCACGTTCACCACTAAACCATGTCCCCAAGTGCCACATCCACCTGCCTTTTAAATACCTCCAGGGATAGTTACTCAGCAACTACTTCCCTGAGCAGCCTGTTCCAGTGCTTGGCAACTCTGTCAGTGACAAAATTTTTCCTAATATCCAAAAATATAGGAACATCTCATATTTCTTGACAGTATCATTATAAACCACAAGAGTAAAATAAGAGGGGCTTGTGAAACATGGGATGCATTTAGATGCACTGACAGTAATGCTATTTGGGTTTGCTTCAAATTTTCTGGATAAATTACTTCTCTTTGGTGGAGTGTGGGGAGGGTTATTCTAAAGTCTCTCAAGGCTTTTCTCTATTCCACAGCCAGCACTGGGAAGAGAGATTTTCATACAAGAAATAATGAGTACTAATGAACCTCAGAGCTTCAAATTCATTGCAACATTTTAGAAGTGCCAAAATTAATTCCAAGTCAAGACTCATATGATTTGTCATGATATAAAATTGTTTCTTGACCTTTTCTGTAACTGAATCCACAGGTTCTTTTCAGTCACTTATCATTCAGTGATTTTTCAAAAAAACACCCCTATCACTTGTGTAATTTTAGAACTGAATTCACTAAACTAAAGCTGCTTCTTCCCCGTTAACTTGGTCACAGTTCTTTTACAGCTTTTTTTACACCTACATGCTAAGAAGAGGAGGACTTAAGGAGAAAAACAAAGAGGAAATCCAAAGCATAACTGAGTGAATGTAGCAGACATTTTTTAAAATTACTGTGCTGCCAGCCTCCTGTTATTTTCAAATGGAATGGTCCCAATAATGCTGTTTTTTATGTATTTGTTCAGGAAAAAACAAAAAGAGATGCTGAATCATTTGGTTGTGCTAGTAGAGTATGATTTATATGTATATGAGCAGTTCATCTATGGCCTGTATCCTTCTTCTTCTCTGCTGCATCACTGGCTTAGGAGGAAGAGGCTGAAGAAACTGGGCTTGGGGCAGAAGTGTCAAGGGAGGATCAGTTAGCAGCTATTTGAGGAGTATTTACAGATATTAACAAAGGTATACCTGTATACAAAGGTATATATTTTACAGTTATTAACAAAGCAAAAATATTCTTGGCAGTCCTGACGTACAAAAGAAAGACAAAGGCATTTTGGGAGGTTCAGCTTGGACATGAGGACAAAACAAAAGCTACAAGAAGGGTGACACTGCCCAGGGAGGTGGTGAAATTTCTATCTGTGTAAGTTTTAATCTTTGCTAGAGAAAACCATGGCTGACATGGTCTCGTGTTGGAGCTAGTCCTACATCAGGTGGGAGACTGGACCAAATTGGCTTCTGAGGGTCTAGTCAACCAACACACCAACCATCACTCCTCTGCAATCTCCTGAGCTCCTGGCATGAAGTCCGTGCAAGGAATGAACCATCATGTGTGAGCTGCTCTGAGTAGCAGCATTTAGGGCCCTAGAGCTGAAAAGAGGCCAGGGCACAGCTGGGAAATGTGACCTCAGGCTATGGACACAGCAAATATGGAACCTACATGTCCATCAGCTGAGGGCTAGTAACTTGATTGGGACTCTGGGCTATGGATCCTGTGTCCCATCTTTCCCAAACAGTAAATGGTGAAGTCCCTATTGCAAAGGACTGAAAATGTCAACAGCCAGTGAACCGCATGCTAGCTTTAAAATCTTTCCTTCCCAGAAAAAAACATGGATGCAGAGCAATTGTGTCATCACAGCACTTAAACAATTCATCTGTGCCCTCTGGCGTAGCCAACACCAAGCCCTTCTTACAGTGGCACACTGGGTGGACTGGACTGACCACACCATCTCTCTACCAGCAGAGATACTCCTAATCTCTGCTGGTAAACATGGAAACAGAGCTTGGAAAAAAAAAAACCAAGAGAT
Organism: Oxyruncus cristatus; assembly: GCA_013399855.1. Taxonomy (NCBI): domain Eukaryota; kingdom Metazoa; phylum Chordata; class Aves; order Passeriformes; family Cotingidae; genus Oxyruncus; species Oxyruncus cristatus. Next base: position 1,511,191 of record VXAY01003430.1, read on the forward strand.
GAGAAAAATATGTAACTGTTACTCAGTAAGATTTCTGTCTTGGAAAAGCAGTCAAATTGAATATATAGTATTTTTAAAAAAATGCATTAATATAAAAAAAAATATTGAGAGGATTTGCAGGTTTCGTGTTTGAAAAAAATTCCACTTGTTTCAATACAAACCATTGAGGCACTTCTGCACTGTAAAATGTCACCCACAGCCACCCAAAGCCCCAGATCCCACAACAGTTTACCTTACAAGGTTCTGAATGAGTGAGAGGGTTTGGAGTGGGAATGGATCTGAGTCTTTAACTGAAATTATTACATGTTTTGATTGAGGGAGGGAAAATCACTGTTAAAAAACTGAGAACAAAACCTCTAATAAAGACTCCTTCCTCTCAGAGTAGGTCTGATTTGTATTAGCTTTTCACACCTTCCTTTCTGTTATAATAATTTGTATAAATGGCATATAAATTAGACATGACCAATGCAAATGTGTGTCAGCATTAAGAAAGAACAGCTTTAGAAAATCTATGAAATTGGAGGTCTTGTGGGAACATGTACACTGCACAAGTCAACAGAAATTAATTAAAAATGACAACTTTTCCACCAGTTTCTGAAATGGAGGTTTTCTGCTCCCATTGGCCATTCTTGGCAAAAAAACAATTGCTATCAAGGGGATAGAGGTAAAATAACATCACAGTTGCAGGTGAAGCTGATGTTAAGATCTGCCTAGTGCCTGCTGAAAACAAGCTCAAATTCATTGTTACTTTACTAAAAATAAAAAACCGTACATTTAACATAAAAAGTAAACCAAAACCACGATTAAATTATGTTTTATATACTAGAATCACTTGCTCTCTTGGGAATTTGTTATACTAGATGTTATTTCAAAATCAATTTCAGAAAACTGTACACAGCACTTTTAAAAATGCAAATAGATTGCAAAAAGCCCTAATCAAATGACACCAACCCCAGATGAATGAAATGAGGAAATGAACAAAACTCTGTGGCTGGCCATCAGCAGCAATATCACTCATATGCAGTTACAATAAACTGATCTCATTTCCCCCATATTTTTTTTTTTTTTAAATAAGCACAAATGTAATACTGCTGTGAGATAAGAAAGTCTGTTGGCTTTCTACCTCACATGGCCATCTAGGGTCATATGGACTGTATTTGTATCATTATTGACCAAATTATGGCTTAGAAATAAAACTCTTCATGCAGTTTCTAAGCTTCAAGCAAGAACCCAATGTAAACAGCAAAAGCACTTTAGGTACCTTGACTGGTATGAACTATTTTGAAATTATTTTTCCAGTGCCATGAAATGTAAGAACCAAATAAAACACACAAAATATGGAAGACTTCCATACTCACAAGAGAGTGAATCTTGAGAAGACTAAGACACACCACGTGTAGATATATTTATCATAATGTACCATAACACAGTTTGTTCTTGTGGATGTGGGTGAAATGCCAAATCCACCAGATTTGGATGTTAATTTCTGTATGGTTGGGCTTTTACAGCTGGTGGGAATATTACAGTCCTTGCTACTGGCTGAAGGGCTTCCCTGGGAGCCAAAAAGAGTTTCACTATGAAACTCTTTGTTCTTTTTGACAGGATTTCAAAATGCTTCCAAAAGCATCCAGGACATGGGATTGAAGTCTCAGATCTCTGCTAATTTGAGACAGGATACATATTTTCAAGAAAGCCAGGCTGTACAGCAGTATGGGTTTCCTCACACCACTACATTAACATTGCTTCGTAACAAAAAATGAAACCTTAAATGAAATTGCCTGAGTTTTATAATTTTAATGAAAAGGTTTTTTTTTTTTCCAACTTATTATTGCAAACTGTAATTAAATTCAGTTATATATAGCATTTCCACTATATACAGTTATACGCACACGTTGTTAAAAGATCAATTTTCTTTTTCCTGTGACCTCATCTACAACTGACAACTGCAACAAAACAGAATAAAAAAAACTTATTTTGCTGGCTGTCAATGTTTAGGAAATTCTACACGGCTCATGTTTTTAACAAGGCCACTGAGAAAATGAATGTAACCTGAGGGGCAAAGTAGGCGAATTTTTATGAGCAGTTATTTGGTGTTTATAGTACTCTGGGTATTGCAGTTTATTTGCTTTTCACATCCATTTATTCTGCTTTAGCTGCAAGAGACACTGCTTTGGAAATACCTACTAGGAGCTACTTTCACAAGGCACACACTTTACCAGCCAAATTTTATGGTCAGCAGAAGCTGCAAACCCTTTGAATCAGGGTCAAGTTTTACCATCAAAATTGTCTTATAAATAAGGAGGTCTTAGCATAAAACATGACATACAAAATGTAACAATATGAGTTCCTCCTAGAGTTGGCACAGGCTATTTCACTGGTTTGATTATCAGTGCAGGGGATTATCTGAACCCTGCTCCCAAGCTGTAGTGTCCATTTGATCACTGACCTCTGTTTGCCTTTAGTTCTGGCTTTGAGGAAGAGGGTCAGCTTGCAGACCAGACTCAGATCCCTATTCTGATTTGTCCTCCCTTTCTGGCCCAGTTACTGCATGGTTCAGTGTCTCAGTAGGATGGACCGCATTGTCTCACTGCCATCTTCACAGCAGGGCACTCTTAGGGAAGTCAGAAACGCAGAGCCCACAGCTTCAGATGAGGCAAAAAGGAAATGTGAGGCCTCCCATTTCCTGGGCAAGTGTTCAGAATAACAGGCTACTTCATAAAAATAGACGTGGTCTGTCTTGCTGAAGAAAAACACAATTGCTGAACTTGGCATTAATCTCAGTGCTACAACTGTGAGGTTGGCATGTGTAAGGAACATGACCTGAATACAGGACAGCAGGGAATTTATAGATCTTCTTACCATATTTGAATTGCCAGACTCTAGCAAGTAGATGAGTGCCTTGCACTTTGGATGGGGGCACTTTAAACTTCCACAACACATCTGTAGACACCTGTGTGGTTAAGCAGCTGGTGGATTGTTTTCTTTAATATTTGCCTAACTTCTCTTTCACACACTAGAGTAGATGTTCTGATCTCATCAGAAATTATTTATTTCAGTTATCCTAGCATTGACTAAAGCATTGAAAGGAATTAAACTCAGGTCTCCTGAAATGTCATCTGATTCCTTATCTTCTGGATAAGGTGTCTCTGTACCGGCTAATATATTTGTTGTCATCCCCAGGGATGAAAAGCCCACATTCTCACTCTGATGGTCAACAAAGGAAAAAGATAAGAAGGGTGGTAGCTTAACGGGAATCCTCAGGACTAGGAGCACATTTCAATAAATTAGAACTGCTTTAGAGAGATTCCTAGGCATCCCAACACAGGTTAAAAGAAGAAAGAAAAAGCATCCTCGCATACATTCAGATGGCTCAAGGTGCATTGCAACAGAAATACTTATTATGAGGATTAATTCCAAACAGTCTTCTAAATTATAATAATACTTACTTGAGAGGAGAGAGAAGGATATTGCACTCAACTTTGCAAACTGACCTGTAGATAACAAAGGATAGAAAACAAGAAGATGACAAATTAAGCCCGTGAGCAGCCAGGCAGTGTATTATTCTGAAGAAAGCCATGCACAAGCCTAGAAATAAAGGGAGCAATTAGGGACCCAGAAAAATAAAACCAATGAGAACTGTCTTACACAACACACCCAGCAAAAGACTGTAACAAGAACACATCTGGAAGCAGATGTAGAAGATAAGCACTGTTAGCATTTGCACTTGTGCATTAATATGTGGGGTTTTTTTTTCTGATATGAATACTTGTTATTTACAACATGCTTCGAAAAAAAAAAAGAGAGAAAGAAGTCTCCTTGAGGTTCCCTGTCCCTCATTTCCCTATGTATCTTGTTTTTTTTGCTCACACTTTAATATTAATTTAGAATTTAGCATGAAAATCTTGCTTGGAAACAAGGTGACACGAAGTAACAAGAGTGGGTTTGGACCAAGCATTTTCCATGCCACACGACATCTACATGTTTCTCTAAATGTGCAGCTTTTACACAAAGTGAGACATTTAATAACGTAAAAAAGGTTACCAGATTGTTACTGAAGTTACCATTCTGTAACCTTAGTATGACTTCCTCCCCGCAGTTTTCAGCTGACAATTGCATTAGGATAGCTACAGCTTCCAGCTTTTTTTCGCAATCCAGATGAATGCAGTGTACATGTGAGTACAGACAGTAAAATAGCTTGTAATAAATTCCAATGGTTTGATGCAAATGAGAATAGTTGACCTGGCCACTGTTCAACAGGATACCCTAAACAGAAATGTCCCAATTTTCCTTTGTTTTTGCAAGTAGGAAGTTGTGTCTTCATAGAATACTCAGTGGTATTAGTAGAAAAAGGAATAGAATAGCAAAACACCACAAATAAACAGCAAATTGCAGAAAACAAACCACTGCCAAAGCACATGTCCCAGGATCAATAATGACAAACCAACTCCTAATCTGTCAAACCAACTCCTAATCATTTTAGTAGTCCCTACTAACTTAATACCTTTTCTTGCTTCCTTTAAACCCATTCTGTAATTGAAATGGCATCAGCCATACTGGGAAGAACTTCTCATGCTTTGGGTCTGTGGTTATCAACTAAAACCAGATTCTACTTACAAGTCACTACTGTCAAATCATTGCCTGAAAGGAGCTGACAGTCTCACAGACAGTAAAGTACATAATGAAATTTCTTCTGGAAAAATGCTGTTAAACAGAACTTGTATAGAATGAGGACTTTCTGTTCCTTCAGTATATATATTTATGAAGAAAAAAAAAAGTGTCTTTCATTTTTTTTTTTTGCCTCCATTGTTCCCCTGGTGGAAACAAATAATGTAAAACAACGGGGAATAAAGTTCACCTAGGTGTAGCCTTGGCTGACCTAAATTCAGAAGGAGTTTTATTCTGACATTGATAAGGAGAAGATTTCCTCTCCTTCTTCTGGGAATGTTGGTGGAGGATAGCAGAAAAGCTCTGTTTTGACCAAAGCAAAAGTAACACCCAGTGGCATTGACTGACAAGTATAACTTACTGCCCTTATTTGCAGTGCACATGCATACTGAATTTTATACATGTACAAAATCCCCTTGTAACTTGTGAAACTCATGGAACACTGTTGCCATATATTGCACTTCCATACTGTAATCAAAATACAGTCAAATTGGTCTATTATTCTTTCTGAAGAAAATGGATTTTTACCAGCAAGAATAACATTTATTATTTGATGCCTGACAGCTCTGACCATTGAGGCGCCCCTTCTTTATAACTGAAAATTACTTTTCTTTTTATCAGCAGTACCTGCTCATCCTGTTCAGAAGTTTAAAGGCTGTGATTTTTGCCATTTTGCATCTTGGATAAAAAAATTCTGACAACCCCCCATGTCACTCGCTGTTGCCTTCGTAGATAGTCTGTAACAATTCTGCTCCTTTCCTCCTTAAAGACCTTTGCAATGAAATGACTTCTGTCAAGCTATCATGGGCAGGTAGCAGGTCTACATAAACAAGAATAACCAAAATATGCTCACATCAACCTCAAGACTACCTGCAATTTTGATAAGGCTCGATGAACTTCTACAAGGCTAACATGTCCTAGCAGCTTTATAGAAAAGAGGACCATGAGAGCAGCCAATCTTCATTTCATCCCAAGCCTGTCAGATTATTGGCTCCAAAGTGACTGGCACTGGACACTACATGAAAAGTACCAGAAAAAAAGGCTAGATTTTGTTAGCTCCCAGAAATCATCAGTTTAAAGAATTCCTGCCCATAAAGTGATTTTCAATATCATTTGCGTATGTCTGATTTCTCAGAACCTGCCTAATCTGTTTTTTTTAGCCCATTTAATCTTTTGGTCTCTGTTCTGTAGGCGTGACGTCCAAATTCAAACTGATCACTGTGTGGGAAAAGAGTTATTTCTGCTCGGTTCAGCTCTGCTCCCAAATAACTGAACCAGATTTGCCCTCCTACTGACACTACTACTAACTTTATAAAAAGTAAGGCATTTTATGTTCAGATGATCCAAGTTAGAATAACTTAAAGCCTGGCAATAATCCATTACACCCAGCAGAAGTGGAGATCAAGACACAGGTATGGATATCTACTGAATTCCAGCTCCCCCTGGCTTATCTGCTTTACTCAGATTCTTTAACAAATGCCCTTTGAGAACTTCCTCAGGGAGGTGCTTAATAAGAAATCCCCAGGCTTCTCTATACCAGATGCTTGTTGAATACTTGGTCCCCTAGGACAAAATTCATTTCAGACCCTTTTCTGTACTTCCAAACTCTGACAATGACAATAACACACAGACTGCACTTTGGCTTCAGTTCCCACTGGAGAAACATTATGAATGGTTTTTGCTACTGGAGAAAAAAATACCTGAAAATAGCAAGGCAGCTTGACACCAACACCAGCGTCTGTGGTAGGGGGGAATTAGGTCTAAGTGACTTGGTAGGCATGGGCAGAGAACAAGTTCAGAGGCAATTCTGTCCCACCTGGTACCCTGGTAAGCTTATGGACTACCATTGTGTGCCTCAGGCAGTGTGGTCTTCCTGGATATGCACAAAGGATAGATGCATGCGTGTCTATTGAAGAGTGGCAGCAGTTTTTAGGATGTAGCTGCTCTATTAACTGAGAAGAAATCACACCCCAGAGCCCAGGACTGGTTAGATGGCACTGGGTGTCTATGGCGCACTGTCATCTCTCACTTATGGAGAAAGATGGGCAGCTGGTGTCCTTCTCCCACCTGGTATGCCTCATCCTGCAGCTTCTGCTTCAGGTACTCCTCCATTTTCAGTTCATTCTCCAGCTGGCGGACAGAGTCATTCTCATAATTTTCATCATCTGCTCTGACATAGGGGTCTCCATCTTCTGTAACCCTAAAGACAATTATTAATAAATAGCCTCCTGAGATGAATGACATTCACAGTCAATAAAACTTCCCTTTGTTGTAAGCTATGAGGAGTGTGGGATACTTTTAGCCCAACCACATGCTCCACTGGCTAGTATTTTCCTGGCAGTGGAAAACACTTCTGATATTTCCCCTCTACAGTGGTTTGGCATTGATGAAGTACACCAAAGGCCATATTCTGCTGAAGGCATTTTCCCTAAGGAAATGAGTAACAAAAGTTTTGAATAACTTGATACAAAAAGGTTGAACTAAAAACAACTAGAAAGCTGCCTACTGTTTCTGAAAGGAAGATTCAGGTTCTAAAAATAAATCTGTTTGTTGATTAATTGAGTTGGTCAATGAAAAGCATTCTGTCTTTTCCATTTAAAAAAGTTTTTTTTTTCCAGTGAGGTCCAATAGGTCCCTCAGTCTGGATAAGCAGGGAATAGGACTGCAGAGCATGTTAGGGAGAACATCCGCCCAACAGCCTCCATGCTGCCTGAGTGTACCAGGCTGGATGTGAGACAGCTCACTCCGGAGGGAATCCTAAATTCCGGCCTTTACAGAGCTCACTATCTAACCATGAAGCAGTCCTCACTTGGATTTATGCTTTTTCTTTTTTGTAATCAAATAGTTGAGGGAAAATACTGTGGGCTGCACATTGTTTTCAAAAGAAAAAGAATGTGATTAAGAAGGTTGAGCAGGTACCCACATGTCACTACGGATGGAGCCGGTGGCAGCAGCGCTGTGGATGTACCCTGGCTTCCGGGCATGGATCTGTGCCAGGAAAGCCTTCTCAGACGTTGGGGATGGAACCAGGTCATCAAAATGAGTCCGTCCAAATTCAGAATCCACATTGCTTTCTGTCTCGCTGCCCACTTCTGTGAAGCAAAAATTTCCATTTAACTTTCACAAAAGTAAGTATTCTTGCCTATTTCTCTAAGCATTTTTCTGCCTTTCCAACTGAGAATGCCACTTCCACAGTGAATAACAGCATTTTATTCTACATATATTGGCAAAGCTTGTAGTTTTCTTCTTGTGGTGGGACTGAATATAGAAGCTTTTGCTTATCTCAGTTCTTAGGTAGGATATTTTAATAAGAATACTACAGACTACATTTTACAATAGGTCCTGTATGTTCTACACTGAATGATATTTCTAAAGAGTGAAATCCCACTCCACATGGAATAACAAACGAACTTTAAGTTTTCACTATATCCAGCTGCACCTCTACATCCATGGCTTTGGGAACTGCTGTGTTCCTGAAGCTGTTACATAGGGATTTTTTTTCTAAACGATAACAAACTTTGAAGATACATTACATTGCTTTTTGTTGCTTTGTATCTTCCCACCTCCCATTTTTTTCAGAAATATACGAAATGTCACACGTGGTGACTATCCTCCCTTGCCAACCTCACTTACCAGAATTTAGTTCTTTTACCAAAGAAGACATGGTGTTGGTGATTGAATCTGCTGCCACCAGCAGATCATTTCTTAAGTTTCGTCTTGCACCTGAAGCAAGAGACGGACAAAGCACAGTGTTACTATTATTCACATGACATATGTTTTCCTCTTGAAGGCAGACTTAACCCCGCTGAAAGATGTCATTGTGATAATTCAGGGTATCAAAGTCCTTACGAAGGACACGTGCAGCAGAGTTCTCTGCAGAATGGCCTCATTTACTTATGCTGTATGCAAAAGCAGAAGCCTACCCTCACGCTTCATTTGATCACAATGACAGATATCTGGAGATTATTCATTGCCATCAAGCTTGCACTTGTGTGGTGACACCAGCAGACCAGGCCTGGAAGATTAAATCCAGCATGAACTCATTTACAGTGCCTGTGGGGGAGGAGGGAAGAAATGAAGCGTTTTCTCTAAGTTCCCACAGCTCTGTTTAATGACACCATTATTGCCAGGTATTTGCCAGATAATTATGGCAAATGTTGGAAGAAACACACTTGACCTCACCAAGACTATGTGGATTTCTCTTCTCCACTCCCTCTCAGCCTCTCCTCTAACTCAAGGACTTTCTTGTATATTCTATAATTTACTGCCTCTCTTCCCCCCCCCCTTTTTTTTTTTAATAAAGGAAGTGCTATTGCCTCTCTAAACAGCCCCAGGCTGCTTTTAAACTCTTTCTAATAATGCATCTAGAAGTGCTTCCCTGCTGAACCTGGCAATATACCCTTAAACCATCAATCATGAAAGATTCTTGTGAGCTGCATGAAATACTCCTTCCTAAGGAGGGGTCTGTGGGTAATGCATGCTTAACTCCCCCAAATCCCAAACATAGATACTATTGTAGCTGAATAATCAATATATCCCACAGAACCTCTAGTCTTCCAAACAGAATTATTTACACGAATTGGCAGGATTTGGCTGCTGTAAATTTTTTAAAACTGCCTGAATGCAAAACAATAAATTTTAAAAAGTTCCTCAAATCCTAAGGAGTTTTTTTTTTAATATATCCATTAGCAAACGATTACTGGAATATAAATTATAGTAGTTAATTTCTCTCTGATAAACACACAGACAGCCACCCCCTCTCTGAAGTCTTCTCTGAACTATTGCAAACACTGTGAAAGAGAAACAGAAACAACGAAGAGAACATGTCCTTTAACCATGGCTTGTCTGCAATATGTATATATAGGCAGATCTCTGTTGGTGCAGCAGAGAATGGAGCCATAAAATCTCAGCCCAACCCCCCTCATGAAGTTGTATGTCAAGATGTGACAGAACGGCTGGCTTCAAGTTCTTGGGGTTTGACCTTCCCATCTTGAGAATATAGTAAATAATGACACAAAGCTACATATTTATCAAATGCAGCAGTTTTAAAATGTGATCACGTAACTTTTTATATTGCCCTTTATCTTGACCAGAACACATTTATACACTTTAAATGCATTTGCCTGAGGCAGCCTTAGTATTGTTTATGGATATTTTATTGTGGCCACTACATTACTTCTATTACTTTTAACTCTGGAAGAAACTGTCCCATAACAGCATAGGGGTTAGCAGTTCATATTTTTGCCTGTCTCATTTTTTTTCACAGCCGAAAAAAAAAAAAATATATCTTGTCTGTTTCTTTTGCCGCAGAAAATGAGATCAGCAGCAACCCATTATATTGGTACTAGGAATTATGCCTCTGTTCAATACATGAATTGACTGGCACTTTAGGAGAAAGTTCTTGATTGCATTACAGATTCAACCTTCTCCTAAGATACACTCAAAGATGCAATTCCCTTGGAAATCAAGGGGAAGGGTGCACCAGAGGGATGACCTGGGCTCTTGGGAACAAACATGCTTCCACTGTAGCAGAGGGACTTCAGAGATTACATTTAAACTTACATTTAATTTGTACTAGGGAAAGAAGGAAAAAAATTATTTAAATCAGAATTGCAGTTACATAAATATTTCAGGAGAGAGCAGACTCACTTTCTTCAGTATTCAACATAATAATCTCATTTGTGGCCTTAGAAATTCAAACAAGTTTAAAATTTATTGCTGCTTGACAAAAGAGTGGGAAGGAGATGGCACTTTTCGGGAAATGCAAAGAAAGGGTTCACCTAGACTTCCAGACTATTCCTGTCCAGTCTAGCTAGACCCTTCTCAGAGGCTCAAGGCAAAAAGACGAGCGACAGCAGTCACAAGTTGCATCAAGGGATGTTCCAATCTCTTCCAAAAGAAATTTACACAGTAAGCATGATCAAACAGTGGAACAGAAATTGTGGAAAATGTGTGCCTGGAGCCATCTAGAACTCTACTGGTAAAGGTCCTGAATGCTCTGATCTCACTCTGAAGCCCTTTTTCTTGGAGCAGAAGGACACACTGACTTACAAAAGCCCTTTCCTCCTGAACTAAATATATGATTGTATCATCTGTTTCTAGTGAAGTCTTTACTTAAAACCAAACACACTGACAATGCCTTGTTGAGGTCAATAGCAATTCTTCTGGTTAACAGAGCACTGATAATTACTTTGACCATCTTGATCAAAATACCCTCTTACCACAAAATCCATTAACTGGCATCATTGTCTGGTTTTTGCTTACCTGATCACTTTGACAGCAGGGCCTGATGGCTGACAAAGTTGATTTTCAATGGCAAAACCCAACTGTTGCAAATATTTTTCTGTTTTGTTTCGTTTCATTGCATGCAACTCTCAAGCTCAAGCTCATTTAGTCAGTAACCACGAGAAATAATGATTCTTCAGTCTCTGGGTAGCTCAGAGAAGCTATGAGACTTACTTTGTGCAAAGGCTTCCTGCACGTCTCCTCCCACTCCGGTCAGAGAGTCCTGAGGTGCGTGGGTTGGGGTGGAGCAGGCAGAGGCAGACCTGATGGGCATTGGAATAGGTCGACTGATCGTGTGGCTGGGTGAGGAACGTGGGGACCCTGCCCCTTGGGTCTGCAAAACAATCACAAGGAGTTAAACAGGTCTTTGCAAGAGTCTGCCTGCTGTCCTTGTCACCCATCCCTCAGCTTTAAGGCATCATGCTGTTTGTAGATCAGTTGGTAATGTTAATTGTGCTAGAAGAAATATACCACAATCAGTTGTTAGTGGACAGCAGTGCTTCTGTGTAGAAAAACAGTAAGTAGGAAAATATGAGTCAAGATCTGACTTAACCTTTAAGCATGGGAAAATGTCAGGCAGCTAAATTAAAAAAAAATCCAAGTTAATAAACACCACACTACAGAACTCTGCTCTCTTCCCTCTCTCACTCCCCCAGTTCACATGAATGGCTGATAAAACATAACCCGTACTGGCTGTGAGAAGGGGAAAGATGCTGGCACCGGCATGGCTTTCAGCCTGGGCAAGGGACTGATACAGCCTCTTCATCAGATCAGAGCTGATCACAGCCCTGCCCTCTGCCTCCCTGCAGGACAAGTTCGTGGTACATGCGACCGCTCAGTCACATAAAGTCTGACACTCGCAATAAACAATACAAGTTTCTGCTTTTTCTTTGGAGCCAGAGAACTATTTTAGGTTCTAGTAAATCATACACTATTAAATTATTTTCTCTACAGGATATACTCAGGCACTCCCAAAAAACTGTAGGGATAGGGCAATATAAATGGGTTCAGCTGCTGGAAGTGAAAATGTTTTAACACCAGTCACATAAATGTCATGCTGTTAGCACCTCACAGTTAGGATCACTTAGCTGAAATTCAAGAAGACTTTACGGAATACTAATTTTTACTAATGCAGCTGGGTGAGTGAGTGATACCAAGAGACATGGTATTCCTCTCATCCACTGTTTCAAAACTGCTGGGAATGTTTATCCATGTAAAGAAAAACAAATGCTGGAGCCCACACTAAACTGCACATGGCTTTTGACTGAAAACCTGTTTTTAGTAGATGCCAAAGATGGAGGTGGCTTGAGTGCTGTTGAAGGGGAGTTGTGTGCTGTTGAAGGGGAGTTGTAACACAAGCCCTTGGTTGTTTACAATCAAAAGTGACCTGAGGACTGGTGTTTCCCCCATTTATTTTGAGAATTCAGGGGGATTTCTTAATTCTTCCCATGGCATTTATTTTGACTCCTGTATTGGTTGCCACTGAAGCCCTGATACGGTTTGGCAAATATGTTCCAAAAAGACAAAGAGCAGCCCATTGCAGGATGAGCGCAGCATTGCCCTTGAGATTTTTATAAATTCTTGCCCTGAACCATAAATAATGTATCAGAATACTAGGCTATTTGTTCTTTTCTCCTATCACCCCTTTCTAAGAGACATTATCCCCAGAAAGACATCAAGGGCAAATTAGGTTTATGAGGAATAAGCACATTACTGATGGAAGAATGGAGGATTTAATACTTATAATTTCTTTAATGATTGGTTTTAGAACATTTAAATGATGAATGAAAGGCAAGTCAAATACATAAAGGCCAGATGCTCTCCTGTTTCTGGAATCATCTGTACCAGCTCCAGCACAAAAGCAGATCTTTAGTCCTCCAGAGCCAGAGCACAGAGCAACCTGGATATGCTCCAAGGTCCTTGGAGGTCACAGCCCCTGCACATCAGTCAGGGCATCCAGGATCTACAGCCTTCTCATTTCATGCCCCAATGGAGCATATTTTATCCTCAGTGAAATTTGCAAAAGAATTTTTGGTTCCCAGCTCCCTGAAAGAGGAGTGCCTTTTTTTACTTGCCTTTTTTCCTTAGCTCTCCTTTGCCTTTCATCTCAGTTCTGGAGAACACCAACAACAGTGGGAACTTTCAGAGAAGATGAGGAAAAAAAATGGACAAGATTTGCTTCCTATAGTCGTCACATTCAGGAATGAACTTCAGGATAGGCATTTTATTTACTAAAAATAACAGATGCCTGCCAGTACTTCTGGGCTGGAATTTTCCCACAGGAGAAATGCAAAAGCAGCTGCATACCCAGTGCTTGCCCTGTGTCTGCTTTGCAGCTATGACTGAGATCTTGTCTTTATGATAAACAGTGTTCTCTTATCTGTAGCTTTTGGTGCTGGAACAAAGTGTTTGGCAAGCACATGAAGATTAAGCAATTAGAGTCCCTTGTCCAGGAAAAAAACCTCCTCACTTTTTATACTATTTGGGCAGTATCAGACAGAACTGTACAGCAAGTTGAAATAGCGGGGAATCAGGGAATGCCTGATTTCAGAGAGGTGAACATTAAATATATTTTACTCATCTAGATCCAACTCAGCCCAAGTTTGTGTGAATAAAGCGCAACTAGGATTGGATTCCTGCTTAGTGGTTATCAAGAGAAATGTGGTTCTCAAAGGCTAGAGCTAACGGTCTGAAATCTGCTATGACAGTCAGTAGCAACTTCTTGGTAAGCTCAAAAGAGAAATCGAGCACTGAATTGATCCCAAAACTCGGCAGCTCCACCAGCTGAGAACTAAGGCATGCTGAAAGGGGAGCTACCACAGCCACCGTGGATATTTGGATGGCTTCAATTTTCGTGTTGTACTTGGTTGCAGCTATCAACATCCTCATGCCTTTTAGGAAAACTTTCATGTATTTTATTTTATTCATCATCCCTAGTCAAATCGCTATGGCTTTTAAGTTAATTATGGCCAGACAGGAAAGGTTTTCCCACTACCAAGTGTCATGCATGCTTAGCATAAAATGCTTGAAATGAAAACTGGCTTTACAGGAGCTTTAGCCCATTGCTCCCTCTGCCGGGACTGAACTGGGATAACATATGGGGAAAGCCCATCTCACAGCCTCATCAAATGACAGGGATGTGAAGAACTCATTATCCTTTCTCAAGGAAAGGCAGTAGAGAAACAGATAGTTTATAACCATTAGATGAATTGCCAGGCTGCTCATTCCAATTGAATTCCTCCAGAAATTAATTTAATCCTGTTTCTCTCAACAGATCATGAAATGGCATAGCATAATGAGGATCATTAAATGGAAATGCTGAGAATAATTCTTTAGCATCATCACCTGGTATTCACTGAGGCTATTATACTCAGAAGAAAAAAAAAAATCTCATAAAAATGTCTCGTAACAGCCTGAAAATGTGCTTTCACTTATACTGTCCAGTGAACATTTTATACGATCGGGAAACTCCTGCCGCATTGGAAACTTCTCTTTTGCAAACGGAATGTCTCTTAATACTCCAGAATCAAAAAAGACAACCTTTACATGGAGGTGATGTTTGGTCAGCTTTATTTTTTTGTGTGTAGATTGATGCTCTACAAAAATTAGCCAGTGTTAGTTTTATGAAGGTGAGCATTACCTACGAACTCCGCACTCTCTAACATAGAACACATCAGACTTGTGACTGTATTTTTGCTGATGAAAGCAAGAGGAAGTGTGTTTTGTTAAAATGAAACATTTTTATTGAACTCGTAAATCAAATTGCCATCTGAAAAGTGCCTTTTTTTAAAAGCCTAATATATTTCCAAGATCCATTACAAAACTAATAAGCTCCAAAACAAATCTTTTAAAATTTACTATTAGTAATTTAGATACTTGCTCTTTTTGATTTAGGTTGCAGAAACCACTTACTCTCCTGAAGACTCATGGGAATGTTAGCATTAGTGCCGACTTTTAAATATGTGCACACTATGCCCTGACTTTTTCTGGGTAAAATGGGATTTCAAATTATTTGCCTTGGTCTGAGGTAAGCTCAGTTACGTTTTTCTTGAAGTTCCAAATTTCTCATTGCATTTTCAAAATGTTATGTATGGTATAAACATACTTTAATCCATATTCTAGTTTGGTTTCACCACAGTTACCATGTAAGGTAATACCTTACGTGTTTTTACTAAGAGGAGTGAGAAAAAGATCAAGACTCCTTGTAGTCATGACTCACTTTCTAGAGGGCTAAGATATTCAGCTGTGAAAATTGCTCCAAGATATTTGAAAATAATGTGGGAAAGAATTGCAAAATATTAATTTTGGTCAAAAGAACACACACACTTCTCAAGCAGAGAAAGTAAAATAAATCACAGGAACACAATCACATTTAGGAGTTAGTGAGGCCTGCAATAAGGAGGTAACTTACTACCTGTTTCAATTCTTCTTCCTAAAGAAAAAGAGGATCAGCACATGATATTAGCCAGGATTTAAGTAAAGAACAGAAAACAAATCCAAATTCGGAGTACAGGGTTAAAGGTACAAAGATAGTTGAAGGTATGTGATCAGGTTAAGGTCCCACCTCTGCACACTTTGAACCGTAACAGTGCAAAGCATGCAGGAAGCTGCTATAGTTTCCTACCCCGAACTGTCTTTGTCCAGGCAGTGCATTGACATCAGGCAGCCCTCACTGCCAGTTGTAAGACTGAAGCATTTCATAGGTAGAGCAAAAATTTCCTGCCTAATCCAGCTCCCAAAAATATGTTGGCTTCTAGGTGGGCTCTGCTGCTCAGGTGCCACCAATTCCTGCATTGTGGCTGCAGAAACCTGTGTCTGAGGAGGTGCAAGTGACATATGGGGTCAAACTCATCCTGTAATGTAAAATACATGTTATCGAATGGACTTCAGTGAAATTCCTTCTGCTTTTATCAGAGCCATATAGGACCCAAGTTGCACTGAATTTCCATGCACTCATTTGTTCTGGCATGGCCAACAACAAAACAGACTCCTACACTATTCAGAGCTCTTTCTTCCCATGCGAATTTCTGGCATCATCTATCCTGAGGCACATCAGGTAAAATAGGGCTGGACTCTGCAAATAAAGACACATTTTCCATCTTACTCTTGTCTTTAAAAATGCACATGCTTTTTGATACCTTCATTTGTAACTCAGATCCTTTCTTGAGGCATGTTTTATCTGTTCAACAAAGGCGTGTATCTGTATTTGTGAAAATGAGCAAGGGTTGTAGGGCATCATCTCCAAGGTGAGAGAGTTAGATTGGGTTGTCAAATGGCACATCTGACAGAACCAGCAACTGAATGGGCAGAGTTAAAGGAACTAGCAAAGCAATTCTATGGAGCCAGCTGGAGTAGGTAATAGTGCACAGTGCTGAGGTTTTTTTCTCATAGCTAATAGTTAACTTATATATTGGTTTTTTTCTTTTCTTATTCTTACTCTACTTAGCAGTAAGTGACAATGATGATGCAGTGTTGCTACAGGAACAACATTATCTGAGCATCATTTGAAACCCCTGAATTGAAAGATCAAGGCAAAAAATAAAAAGGGAGAGAAACAAAGCCAAATATTGTGGGTAGAAACAGTCAAGTTCTGCAGAATTCTGGGGTTGCATCTCCTCCCTCTCCTCTCCTGCTTCATTCTGTCTGTTCTCCTTGGTAGTATCATGTGGAACTCCTTACCTTTAGCAGTTTCATGAGGCCTTCTAACTGAACCATAAGCTCCCTCCGGCTTTCCTGGAGAGCAGACATCCTCTGTTCCAGCTCATCCTTCCGCTGTCTGAGAAACAAGCAGATCTCATCAGAGCTCACCCTCACAGTATCAGCAGCTTTTAAATGCATCATTTTCCCAGGCCTGCTATGAGATACATGCCTGTAGACTACAGGAAAGCCAACACACTGTATGAATTCAGCATAGTGCTTAGAAACAGGGCTCCATGAAGGGTAGTGAGTTCCCTCATACTGAGAATCCTCATGGGACTGAATACAGTGATTAGGGAAAAGACAGACACTGACACAGACACTTCTTCAAAGAGCAAATGAGGTTCAAACAAATTTGTGTTATATTCCCCTGAGGAAATGCAGACAATTTTTGTCTTTGGAACTCTCTAGTCAATAACCTCACTAGCTGTCAGGAGAACTTAAAGCTGTGCCCTAAAGGACAGGAAATTACAGCAGGGGCACTGAACACAGTGAGATATGAAAGAAGTTAAGAGAGTTGAGAAATTCAGACAGAAAATTGCGTTTGTTTCTACTTTTTTCCCCTGAAAGCAAGAGTAAGACTATCACACAGTGGAGATATAACTGCTTGAAATCAGCTCTTTGGACTTGGAGTCCAGTGGTGGTCCTGTGGCAGTGTGAATAGTGAGCTTCTCCAAGTGTGACAGCCACTCTGTGCCTCCATAAATGTGGACAGCTTTGACTCTGCACAGGTCCACTGCACAGGATGGGGGATCAGTACTTGCACATGTTCAATCACTAAATTGTGTGAGAGCTCCCTACCTAAAACCAAAATAAAATTGTTCCCTTCTGGAAGCTATGATGTAAATAACAACATTACTGTTAAAAAAATATACATATTAGGGATATTTTATACACTACCATGTTGCAAATAACATAAACCCAGTATGTCGTTAGCCTTCTGCTACCTACAAAAACATGACAATTTAATCCCAAATGGAAAAGTACCGTAGCCAACAAAACTTAAGTACGTTTCCTGTATTTAGGGAAATACAAAACCCTTCTCTTTAAGTGAGCACCTGCTGATATAAGTAAGCAACACTGATTTCTACAAGACTGCTCATGTGTGCTATCTCTCACCCATATAATAGAAGCAGATAGTAACACTGCCAGGTTGCATTTACTCTTCTGAAGGATTCATCTGTTTCCTGCTACAAAATGCCTGTGCTGGCTTTTCTTCTCTAGGCATGTAATGGTTGGAAACTATATGAATTGTACAAAGGCAATGGAGTTTAAGAAACTGATAATAAAAATAAGGTCCTTGTAATTCAAAGTGGCAGGTCCTAGCACAGATCTCTGCTGGGTTTTAGGTTCATTCCACGGGGAGAGAGGATCTAGGATCTAAGCAGTGTGTGCCGCACAGACCATTCCTCTGAAGTTTTTCTCCTGCTGGACTCCAGAGCAAGTTCTTGGAAGTAATGGGTTTTCCAAGTACTGGTAATAGGAAGGAATGCTGTGTTCAGAACCTCATTTCAGTGACGCTGCAGCTCTATAACAGCTAGTGAAAGATGCTGGGACAGGTTCCCACAACATAATTTACAGATTCCAGCAATTCTTAAGGCAATATGAACTAAATTGCCCACTAAAGTGCATCAAGCCCAAAATATCTGTGGGGTAACAGACATAAATCAGGGCTACTATTCTGAGTCCTGCTGTTTTACACGTAAGAACAGCCTCGTGCCATCTTAGGTGTCTAAGAATTGGAGGTGGTGTCAAAATTCCTCACTAAATAAAAAGTCAGACTTTTGCCTTTCAAATGGTGAACATTTAGAAGGCATGCAAAGCAGTTCAGACCCACAGATTAAAAGTTACTTTCTGACTATGATAATTCTATTAAATCAGAGAAGATATAATTGAGGAACTCACCATCACTGCCCTAGGGACATCCCGTTTCAGGAAATTAAAATATATGTATCAAAATTGAAAAGAGGGAAAAATGAAGTAGTCAGCCTGCTAACACTGGACAATATTTTTTTTTTCTTTAAAGTGTAATGAATTTTCTTTGTCAACTATGTAGAAAGTTAATCTCCTAAACCTGCTGAAAACAGACTTCAGGTTTGATGCACAAGAGCTACATTACTGGTATATTTCATACCGTGTACACATTTTCATCACAGTCAGTTTTATATGTCTCACCGAATGTCACCTGCCTGTAGATATCTAGAAGTAATTACACACTAAAATCACTCATAGAAATGAAGAAGATATTTTGTCTTCAGATTGGAAGGCAAATGTAATTATTTGTGAATCAGAAAAATATTTTAGTGTGGAAAACTCCATAATAAAACTATGAAGTATTTGTAAAGAAAAAAATGTAGCACAATTTCTCACAGTAATTTCCTTTGAAATGAATCAGACCACTAAAGTATTAGTTGCGTGAGGAGTGGCTAAGTGGCCAACAATGTTCTTTAGTCTTCTCAGGACAGAACTGCTATGGGGGCAGAGCAATCTAGCATTGTTTCACTGGAAAGAAACTGCTTACACCCTATTCTCGATTCACATGAGGCATTTTGAATAGTTCTTATTGGATTCTCTGTCTCTCACAACATGAACTTCGGGACTTTCAGAGAGCCTATGGATCTGGGCCAATGACAACTGTATTTCTTCAATTCATGGCAATTAGTAAATCCATGTAGAGTATCATAATTAACATGCAGACACATTGATAT
This sequence comes from Oxyruncus cristatus, assembly GCA_013399855.1. NCBI lineage: Eukaryota > Metazoa > Chordata > Aves > Passeriformes > Cotingidae > Oxyruncus > Oxyruncus cristatus. The sequence goes on from VXAY01003430.1 coordinate 1,530,546, forward strand.
CAATGTTTTTAGCTTGGGTGGGATAACTGGAGGAATGATCCTCTAAATCTTCAGCTGCTGCAGATGACATCACTCCTCACCTCCCACGTGATAAGGAGGATCAATCTGTAGCCTGGTTTTGCAGCATGAGGAGAACCGACCTCTCCTTAGAGTTCAACACTTGGGGGGGAAGTTCCAAAAATTAACAGCTAATTCTGGCTGTATTTTCATAAACGAAACCCTTCTTAAAGATGTTTGTTCTGACAGAACATTTTTCCCTGTATGATTAATGGCATTTGGCCAGGGCTTTGGGGACCTATTGCCATCGACCTAAGGCCCTTAACTCTACAAACACTAATGCACATGTTTAATTTAATGTAGATGTGTAATATGTGAGATTCCTCATGCATGCAGTGTAAAGCATAAGCTTAATTACTTCTAGGACAACAGGCTGCACCAAAAATGAAGGAAGAATATACATAGGTTTACTCACTTTAAAAAGCCTCCAAAACCATAAGCAAGGTTTCTCTTATTGAGAATGACTGTTTGGCCTGTGTCATGGCTGGAAGTTCTGTGGACCTACCTCAGCAGCCGGAGCTCCGCGAGGAGGGTGGGATTTTGTTGTGCCTTCTCTGGTGTGGGCTGAGATGCTTGCTCATGTTCAAGTCGCAGCCTCTGGATCTCCTGGAGGATTTCTCTTGGGGAGGAGAATAAGCAAAAGACTACAAGTCAGTAATTTTCTATCAAATCAGCTCACTGACCATCGCAAGAGGAGAAGAAGTACAACCGTATGTAGCTTTTCATCAATGTAGATGTATATAAAATGACTGGGCTGCAAGCAACCAAAGAAGCTCTCAGCAATGGGAGAGAGCTCTGGATGTTTTTTAAACAAACTCTTAAGATTTTGCCATAAAGGGAAATATTTCTTCTAGACTCCCAAAAATCAGAGGTAGACATGAAACAGCTCTAAGCTTAACTGAATTGCTCCCTTCTAATTCTTCACCATGAACATTTCAAGCACTTCAGGAACTTAACAAAAATTAAAATAACCTTTCTGGCCCTTCTTGAGTATGAGAAAAAACATTTGGCACTTAAAAAAATACTTTTAGTGTAAGTAGAGATGTGAGAGCAGTCAACAATTCACAGAGAAGCACTTTAATAGGTCTTGTTACGACTGGCTGGTCAGCTCTGGAGTGCTGTCAAAAGGCTAATACAAAGCTTTACAGCAGAAGGTAGAAACCTTTGTGAATTTTGTCTCTTCTTCACAATGTGCTGGACAGCAGACGGTCAAGAGGCAGCCTTGAACTATGAAAGACAAATCGAGACTGGAGCTGGTGGTGCTCATTACACGGTGACAGAAGGCAGTGAAGAGTTTGGAATAGGAAACCATCTGGTCTGGGTTGGCCTCTATTTTACAGTCCAGCACTAAAAGCAGAGCTCTGCTGCCATACGTTTCATGGCATCAGGCAGTCTGATATCCAGGGCCCAATTCTCTGCTGTTGACAAATAGGCATCACTCCTTTTTGGGGCCGGCTGGCCTATTCCTCCTGGATACTGTCTCTCAGTCTCCATTGCATCTGTGCCTCCTGTCTCATTTGATCAGCAGTCTAACTTGCTGCTAACCTTTCTATAAACCTTTCCCAGACAGCCTGTGTTCTGGAGAGCTTTAATCATCTTTTTCCCAAATAAAAGCAGGGGAGCATAACATTACAAGCGTGACTGATCCTTTTATCATTTTGTGTTGTAGGGCTACAGAGGATCCGACTGAAAGTTAATCCGGTTTTGAAACAGGATAGGCTTTTTTTTTTAAACTCTTTACAAACAGCAGCTGCAAACAGTAAAGTATCAATGATTATATCATGTCATTGAACAGTATGCTTATGAAAACACAGGGTAGCTATGGATTTCAAATCCTTTGTCATATTGTGTGGATCTTTCTGTGCTCTGTGCTTTTTGTAGGGGGAGATGCAAGTGCATGTATAAGCACATTGTATGGGTGTAGGTGGTAAAAAATGCTAAGAAACAAACGTATGGTACTGAACAAAACCGGGTACTCTGTGGATGCTTACCGGTTTTTATTTTCAAGCTCTGCAATCAGCTGCCTTTGTTGCTTGTTTGCATCAATGGTGAAGGAGATATCTGATGCCCCTCTCTGCTGACTCTGCTGCTGTTGTAAAACAGAGAAGGCTGTGTTGAAAGAGGAATAGCCAGCGTGCACCCATGAGTTCAACACAGATCTGTTCTGTCAAATCTGCGTACAGAATATGCAGTACCAGGTTTGCCTACACTAAAAAAAGAGCATCCGTGTTGTGCTCATGTTGGTATGGCTCCATTGCTAGTAAAAGCCGAGTAAGTGCTAGAGTAAATAAGACTTAGTGTTTACAATCCTGTCATTCATTGCTTTTTCAAGGAGCTTCCTCAGAATCAGTCATAAAAGGCAATGGCACTGCTGCAGGCAGTTGCTGTAATATGGCTCTTGATTTTGATGCTACAGACAAGAGGAATGCACTGAAGCAAAAACCAGTGTCTGCCTCCAAAAAGAAGGGGATGTGTTTCCAGTGCAGTGATGCTTCACTCTCTTGAAACTATGGCTTTACATTCAGTTTGAAAGCTGTAGTCAGTTTTCAGTCCGGCTGTGTGGCCCATTTGGCCAAGTATTCCTATACGCTCTGATGATGCTTCAGAAAATCTCTTTTCCCAGTCCTTCAGGTACAGCAAAACCTTTTCCCCCCCGATAAAGTGAGGTGGGAATTAAACAGTTTCTTACCAAACTAGGCACTGCTCACTAAAGATTCATTGGACTATGCTCACTTTTTGCATTTTCATTAACAATAACCAGTTACTGTTTTCCCTGTTCTCACTCCTGTATTTCAATATTGTATCAATGACAACACAGAACAAGACATTTAAGTTTCTCAGCTACCAAAGATATCCGCTTATCTCTAACTCCAATCTGAAAGAATCAGACATACAAAAATACTCCACTGAGTTACTGCTGTGATATGAGTGCTGCTCACTGTAGAAAGCCCTGTGAAGTGTAACCCCAGAGCCCTACTTTATGTGATTCCAGGCATTTCCTTCTCCAGGAGGTGGACCCTCAAAAAGGATGAAGATACATCTCAATAGCCTAACAACCTGACAAAGGTTAGGACTGTCTGTGGGGAAAGGACAGTATGTTTTGCCCGGAACCACATACTATTTTTATTGCTATGGATTCATTTTCCTACTAACACTTCAGCCACAAGGAAGCAGAACAGTGCATAAAGGTGAAATGATACATGCTGATCCAAGCCATGTGGATGTCATGACTGATACTGGAGGAATCAGGATATCTTAACCCTGAATGCCCACTGTTATTAATAGATTTTGTTCCTTAAAAACCAGAATGACCACCAGTAAAGCTTTAAAAATTTCCACTGTGCTCCTATTGTGGTGCCACTCTTACGCTTGGAAAGATTTCTGTACACAGAAACCTTTCCTTTTCCTTCTGTCTCTTTTTTTCAAAGAGCACAGACAAATGGCAATGAGAAATTCAGTATTTTCCTTCAAATCGGCTCTATTTATATTGTTTCCAAAGTTTCCCCCCATATTGAGGACACATGTTCTACACAGCTGATTTCAACGAGATTTTACCCAGAGACATTATTAATGAGAAATCTTGTTCCCATAAAGGATTACTGTCCTTCAGAAACAGCACCATCACCTATAGGTTGCCTTAAATTTGAAACACCTCTGGAAAGGACTGATTTTGGCTTGGCTGGCAGAGTAGGAGCACCCTTCTCTTCCCACGTAGCTGCAGGTAGTCTGAAATCTTCCATGACAGACAAGCTGCATGGGGCAGCATATTTGTCTTCTCTTGGCATGAGCGTTAATCAGTGTCTTTACACGAACTGTGGTGCCCAATTTCACCCCTTCAATTGACCCTGCAGTGTAAATCTCTGTGGGAAAATGTTTCTGGGCACTCTGTACCAGCTGCTTTTCACTTAACCATCATTTATGGTCTCTTGTTCTACCAAATGGGCTGAGATGGAAAAAAAGTAACTAGGCTGACCTTACGTGTACCATTTAAGATTTTATATACTTTGATTAGGTTCCTGCTTCATTCTCTCTCGTTCCTGAATGCAGTTAGCGAGGTTTTAGCCTGTCATCACCTTCTATCTTGGGATACATAGAGCAGAATAATCATAGCTCTGAAATGAAAATGGGAGCCAGGGCTAATGCAGGGGGTCATTACAGTCATCCCGCTGAAGAACATTCTTTAAAATCCTTAGTACTTAGGGCCCTAGTGTCTGTGATATTTGAACTAGAGAGTAAAATGGATTCGCCACCCATTTTTACACTGCAGTAAATCATTAACCTTTAACCGAACTAGTCCAGACAGTATTTTCTAGTCTTTCCTGAGTTCAAGATGTCAGATTCCTTCTGATGTAATTATTTAAATACCATTGCATTAGTATATAGATTATATGCATTAGTATGTGGATTCTTTGGTTTAAATGGATTGCATAAAAGTCTTATTACTAAAGCATAACAGCCTCTCATGAAAAGGATAGGGAAAAATAATCCATTAATCATTAGACTGTCAGATGCAATTTTCCTGATCTTGCCAAGCCCCTGGAACATGACAGAAGGAAGTACCTTCCTTTAATTATAACACTTACTGATGAAGAAGTTTCTGCTGCCAGCCTTGCTGCATACCTGGCGATCAGCTTATGTTCTTCGTCCAGGCGACTTGCGCTGTCGAGCACGCTGCTCAGGGGTGGGGGGGAAGGAGGGAAGACACGTTTATACAAGGTAAAAATGACGAATTGCTCTCTCACACCATCATCTCACAGCCCCTCGTTACAGAACTTAGAAGCAAAATGTCACCAAATGAAACAACGGCAGATGTTAATTGAGCGAAGGGGAGACGGGGGAGGGTAATTTTCCTGGGAGGATCAGCTTTAGGGGCCACGCGGCACCTTCCCTTAGGGGGAAACGGCAGCAGTCTGCAAACCCTGGCCATGGTTGTGCGAGTTGCAACTTGCAGACTACTCTGCCCAAAAGTAGGTGGGAGGTGGTTAGGACCACCAGTCAGCATTTATTTTATATCCCAGGTTTGTCATATCTCCTGGAAGAGAGATTACTTTTTGGACAGTGGATTAGTGGGAACTTCAGCGTTTGTTGAGAAAAATTTTAGAAACTTTGTCAGATTTGAAACAGAAAACAGTATTTACGACAGTTTTGCAGGGCACTTACCAAGGCCACATGGACCACCGTTTGGAACCACTGATCCAGGAATTTATAATCAGACTTTCTCTTTTATTATTGGTTTCTTGATATTTGGGAGTAAGATTTCAGAGAATTGCATGGCTGATCAGAAAGTGTAAAAACTAAACAGCAAGTATCTGAATTCCTTTAAAATATTGCAACTTCTTACTTATATATCACCACTGATCCCAGACTTGGACTCATTCTAACTTGGACACAGCTCCTGCTGGCAGGATTCAGGAGTCTACTAGCACCAACTGTGATGGACTTCGGTCACATGTGCAGAATCTCCAGTGGAGATCGGAGATCACCAATCAAATCTCCAGTTCAGAAAGTGTTAGAAACTAAAGAGCAAATATACCGAATTCCTTTAAAATACTGCACCTTACTATTTTTTTCTCCCCCTAAGAATAAAAAAATGCAAATATTTCTCTCAGGTAAATGCCTTTCCAGCTGTCCTTATTTTAAATGGAGGCTATTATTTAGTCAGATGAGCAGGAAAAAGGTAACATACTGAGAACCTTTACTATTTCTAAACATTTATAAGTTTGCAGAGAACCATCCAAACCACTGAACTGATAAAACCAGAAATCTGAAGAGGACTTAGTTGACTTGGATAATCCTGGGCTTTAGAACCCTATATGTCAGTAATTCTAGTATATACAAGAGGAAAAAAAATGAAGCCCCTAAGAAGAGGAGAGAAGAATGCTTTGCTGTGCAGAGTACAAGACAGCCTGAAGACTGTCCCAGACAGAGGTAAGTCTGACCTCTTCTTATCCCTTGGCAACTGTATGATGTTTTTTTGGCTGAAGGGAGACAGGCTCACATCTCCCTGCCCATGGGCTCTTCAGGGTATGCAATTGGTTGCTGGTGAAATGAGCTTTGTATTTCAAAAAAGTGTGCAAAACAAGAATTGCTCTGGGCATGGGATTTTATTCTGACTTTTGCCAGAAATTGTATCTTGAACTTGAAAAGCCTTCCAGAGGAAACTTGTGCAAAAAGCTCTGGTTTTGAAGAACTGACATCTTTAAAAGGAAAAGGAAATACTTCTCCAAAATTTCTCTGTGAGTTCATGTCCCTGTGTACCTCAGGGAACTACAACGGGCATCTTTTGGTTAGCTTGTTTAAATCTACTGGGATTTTAATGTTAAGTTTGAAAAATTGGTAGTGGTTGATACTCACTGATCATTAAACTAAAGTTGGGTATCATGTGGATTTGTTATGGCTTATTGATGTAAAAGAAAAGAGACCAACATCATCTTTTTCTCATTCTGACAATAACCTGTGAGACCACAAACATGAAGTTTAGAAAAACAGTAAAGCTCTGAAAAGTGAGACACAGAGATGTTCTATGTAAGCAAAGCTTGTGCTGCAGACTGCACACAAGACTTCTGGAGGTAGATGGACACTGACTTTTTGGGTTTCGTTGTTTTGTTACATATACAGCCTAATTTTATGCTTACTCAGATTCTTGTGGGATAACCAATTTACTTTCTGAAAAGACCCAAGCTAAAGGTATTTTTCTAAATTTATACAGTTCTGCTTCTTACATACTCATGCTTACTGTACTAATATGTCATGCAGAGAAGGAAAGGGGCAAACAACTCTTGTAGACACATAAAATTATGTAAATGAGGTAATAAGGGTTACTTTCATGTCAGTTTATTAAATTTTTAATTTTGCCATAATTAATAAAACACTGCATTCTAACAGATGGTTGTGAAACCAGCAAGCGTTCAGCATCAATTCTCCTTTTTACAGCAATGTGCAGCCATATTATCCATCCATATTATCCATCCAATATGGTTTCACTTGTTGGCATAACACAATCTGCACCATAGTTCTGAGCTGTGAGCTAAACCCTGAGACAATGGCTTTACTGAATGAACCAAGCCACTGCAGCTTTTTGATTCTTCCTAGTATTTAATGTATTTAATATGTATTTATGTGTAGGTGGATGACATAAAATAGATGAAGCAGTGTGTCAAATTTGGTCTATGAATGCCACTAATCACTAGCCCCAAAGCTCTGTAAATTAAATTCCAGTGTCTGAGATAAATTTAGTTCCAGAATAAACCTATTCTATGTGACCATTAAGCACAGAGGTATGCACAGCAGCATTAGCCTCGACGGACATGACTTTTATATCTCAGAGTTCTGATTTGCCATAATTCACTTCTGGTTTACTTCAGCAACTTCACGGACAACCATACAGTGAAACAGTATGACAGTCATACACACAACCTTTAAATATTATGAATATGTGTGCAGAATTTGGGACCCTCAAGAGAATGATTCAGGCAGCCTTTCGAAAAAAAATGAACATTTTGCATACAAATATTCTACTGCTTCTTCTTTTCTAAAACAACACTTTGAACACTGCTTCTCCAGTAATGACCATTTCTTTAAAGACTTTATAATTGTTAGCAATAATTGGTCTGGCATCTATCACCATTCAGATGTAGAATGAATATCCAATATTATCACCTGTACTATAGGGCTTCTATAGTCTAAGGAAGATCCATAAAAAACAGATCTCAAAGGAGGAAAAATAGGATAGCCTGTGAGCAAAGGACTGACACTGGAGGATCTTTGCTCTTTCTCAGGCTTTGGATGTGTCAAAGCAGCCTGTTCTGCAGTAGGCACCCTGCAGTAGCTGACACGGATGTTCCCTGCTGATCTTAAAACTATGCCACCACTGGTTAGGAAAGTCTCTTGTGAAATTTTTGCAATAGAGATATCAATGTGGTCTTCATCATGTGCTCTCATTCTACAAACCTTTGCTTAATAAATAAACAGAAAATACAGACAAAGGGCAGGTTTCTAAGCCCCAGGGCTGTAAAAACAATAAAACCACACCAAATGTATTCTGAGGAGTGTTTACCTGTGACACTTTTAAATCTGGCCTGGTTTTAAGGCACTTTAAACTGAGACACATCATCTGAGCCCTCTGCTATTGTTCATTTGCCATTTACTTTAGAATCACCAAGACTTTACCAGCAAAATGTTAATAACACTCAGCTATGGGTGTATAATCATAAAAACTAGCTCCATTCAAGGGAACCAAATGTCTATAGATTTCCTCTGTAGCAGCTGGTCTCTGAATCTTTTTTCTCATTCAAGGGAAGATTATACGAACCTTCCTAGCTACAGTTAGTTGTTGTGTGTGCCCCCTTGATAAACATTTTAAAAAATTCCATGGAGTAGCATGGCACTTTTAAAGTACAGAAATAGGACCCACCACAGAACTACACAGTATAACACAGAAAACCCAGAAAATAGCTTTCTCTGGAACAAATAACCTCCTACTTTTAATATATTTGATCTTATTTTCTTCTGCACCTGAAAAAGACTGAAATACATGGAATTAATGTTCAAAACTAGGCAAAGTCTCTAACTTACAAAAGGGAAAACTATTTGCAGCTAAAAGTACTTTTTGAGAATCAGACACTAAAGATAAACTAAAGTAAATATCGAATATTTTTTTTACATATTAAACCAGACTTTACAATTAAACTATTCAAAACATCTGGCTAAGGCATACATTTTCTAACCATACAGTTACTATAAATAATGACTAAATTATTTATCTTGTTGCTTAATTTGCTGTGGAGTACTGGCTTCTAAAAAACCCTTAAGTAGCTTATTAGCCTGTGGTGGCTGGAAAGGAAAACTTGTAATTTTAATTGCAGTATCAAATAACTGCAAATGAAAAATAAAAATAAGCAGTTAAAATTAATTAAATTAATTTTAACCCCCTACAAAACTCAAAATATAAATACCAGCTGCACTTAAAATGGAAAAAAAGTTATACTGGGCTATATTGGACTGATCATTAGCTACTATAAATTAGCTTGACTCAGTATCTAAAAAATCCAAACCGCATTTTGTTTTGAAGTGTTACTATATAGTTCTTAGGGTAATTTTATGTATTATGCTCACAAAGCATTTCTGTAGGTTTTGCTTGCAGATAAAGGTCCATCTACAATCATTCCTCTTTTCATCTTTGGCTGCCAGAAGCATTTGAAAACATTTAATGGCACGTCTGGATATGTACAAGTGGTATTTTGCAGACAGATTCAACAGCAGAGCTGGCCAGCTGCAGCCTCCCCTATATCATAAACTACCTGATTATGCTAAGTACAGGCTTTACTCAGGTTACCAAATCTTCTTAAGATGCAGGGTGAAATAAGTTGAACTCAGCACCGTCCTAACACAATTGTGTGGGTTTTGAGCAAACTGCATCTAGCTGCTTTGGGGCATGGGCAGGAGGAGTTCAGCTTTGCCTCGAGATTATGAGAAATGCAGCAGCTGAGCCTCCTGCAGAGGCCTCTCCTACCTGTCCTGGAAACTGGCTTCACAAAGGAACTTCAGGATGGCAAGACTTTGTTCTTGTCCTCACCAAAAGGTAACCATTCCATTTCTCTACCAGCAGTCTCTACCAAAAAACAGTAAATGGCAATGCAGCATGGTCTAACACATGACTAAGACTGCTGTCCCTCTTAGTTATGTTTCTGTCAAAATCTAATTACACAAATAATTAAGATTGTTTCTCATCAGGATGCTGTGACTGTAGTGATTTAATGTCAGTAATCAGATGTTATGTACCATGCTTTGCATCAGCTTTTTAAATGATTAAGTCCATTATCAGTTGCTCTCCATTCATTCCTCAAAACCAACACATTAGATGTTATGGCAGATGATTTGTATGGGAACAAGTCAGAATACACAGAATAAAATTTAGAGGATAAAAATAGTAAATATAAGGCTAGGCACCCACAAGGAGATCTGGTGAGGAACTGATGGTCCTCACTGAAGCTAAATAAATCACAAAACCAGCCTACCACAAAGAATTACCCTAAACCATGTCCATTCTTTGCTCGCCTCTTTAACAACCATATGAAATAAGTCACTTGTAGTAGGCAGGGCCAGATTTTCTTCTCCCTTTCAAACTAGACTGAGTGGCAGTGTACTCCTGTCCTCGATCACAGATGGGCAAGGACTGCACTACACACATTCCCCCAACAGCTTGCTTTCACAGTCACAGTGTAAATACGCTTCCATAAGCCTGCATTCTGGAAGTGCTTCTTCAGGAATGAAATTCCCCTTGGAAGTGCTTTTATTTTGACTAAATGGTTTTCATTTGCCTCACTAAAAACAAGTTGCCTTTTTTCCCCCCACTGGCACATTCCAGTGGGCTACAGAGTAGAGAAGCAGATCCAGAACAATGGAGGAAGACTCTTTGTTCCACTGGGTATGACAAATTACTCCCATTTTCAACAGGAGCTACACAAAGAAGTGAATTTGCAAGACTGCAGAGAACTATTGCATTCACTCTCCCAAATGAAGTTGCTTGTTGCTTTCTACATGCTAGAGTAGATGGAGACTTTCTCCTCACCTGGGAAATATTCTGCAATAGCAGTACTAGAAACAACTGAGCAAAATAAACATCCTGAGCATAGTTTTGCTGGAAACTGTACAGTTTTCTGCTCAGCACCACATTTTCTAGGGTCATATACCATACTGCCCACCACCTTCCTGCTACAGGGCTGCGAAGTCTAGAGTTCTGCTTCACTTGGAGAGGGGAGCCAGTGTTTCCCCTTCGTGGTGTGGCCCGCTGCAATGCCACTATCTCAGGATATCAATGCCAGGATAGCTGGTATGTTTAGTAGAGGATGCTCCATAATCACTCCAGCAGAAACAATGAACTATGTTCAAGACACCCTTGAGTCTGAATGAGATAAGGGAAATGTTATATACAAGATTCAAATAATGCAGACCTCAAGCAGATTTAAAGACAATGCCTGACATACGTAAAAATAAAAATGAACTTCTTTCACTAGGTTAACATCAAATTATCATCATCATCATCATCATCTTTATTTATGTACTATTACCATTTTTTACTCTCAAGGAAGGTGAAGCTACAAATTATGTATCACCTCAAAAATTAATACCTTGAAAACACGAACTTGTTAATCATTGCTGCGTGAAGATTTCTGTACACCCACTGAGCCCTGCACTGCCTAGAGCACAAGTTCCCAAATCAATCTGCATTGCCATTTTCAACTAAGCAATTATTTGCAATACTTAGCAATATCTTGCTAACATCACTAGAGAGAATAGCAGCGACTGCCAGAATCCACCAACTTTGGGAGGACCTACTCCATATTCATACGCATTCCCTTTAGGCTACTGCTCATAAAGAGCTGCTTCAGCTTGTAGCCAGGAGGAAACAGAGCATTTGGCTGACCAACATCCCTTTCCTGGGCCCCCCAAAGGTGCCAAACCTGCACTAACCGTGCGGGGTTGCTCTGTAGCATGTTGACATACAACCCGATGAGCACGTGTTCATCAGCCAGCCTGTCTGCAACATCGAGGCTGTACTGTAACCTGGAACAGGGTCACGGGAGAGAGGGGGCGATCCGGACAGACAGAGAGATAAACAGAGAAAGCAGGAGCCAGTGAGATTGTGAAATGGGAACTTAGGCACGAACACCTAAGTGTTTTTAGAGAAGAAAAGAAAAAAAAACCCAAAAAACAACACACCACGTGCAGAAATTGATTATTTTGTTATTGTTGTAATTTATATATTTAGTGTTTAGTGACATAGGATGGTAACATCCCACTTGATGACAGAGCCAGCCTCAGAAATCAGTGAAATGCCAGACTGGGGCAGGGACTGGAGCTGTACAGTACTATTTATTGTAAAATACAGCAAATTGTGAGGTCAGCATTATTTATTTTAATATACTATGTATTGCATATAAACATTCAATATTGATATGTAACACACGTGATTGACACACTGAATTCACAAGCTGGATTCGCTTGGAAGTGTCTGATCAAGACCTCACACATCCAGATGTACATAAATATATTGAAACATGATCTACTTAGCTCACTGGATTAATTGGTCATCACAATTTTTTTCAGGAAAGGTGTTTATAGCATACATTAAAAATGGGAGGTATAGGGGAAAAGGTTTTGGTTTAGCTTTGTTAGTGCAAGCTACGAACATACTCTAACTTACCCTTTGCCTTTCAAGAAAGCTGGAGCAGCCCTAGCCAGCAGTTTGCTCTGCTCTACTTCAGTATTCTTGGAAGGAGAGCTAGTTAATAAGACAGGAAAACTAAGAAAAGAGCACACAGTGATGTCCGAAATTCATTACAGAACAGAGTTTGGAGAAACTCATTCAAGTGCCCCAGACTCAATAAAAAAATCAACAGAGGCTTTGAAGAAATTTTAGAAGATTTCAGGAAATACAAAATCACGAAGTATGAATTTTCCCTCCTGTTCTCCAAAAGGAAACTATAAAGCCTTCACTACAGAATAGACAAACAAAATGTGCTTCTCTCACAAATGGAGAGATGAAGACTTGTGTAGTTTCCAGATGGAGTCCGAGAAAAACACCATCTCAAATGCCACTTTCAAGCTGGGTAAGCTTCACCATAACAGCTAAATTGTTTTTTTCCACATTTACCATAGAATAGTTTCAATAATCTACAGAAATGCGTTTATTTAGATGCAGTGATGGGATACAGCAGTTTAATTTTCAGAAGTACTCTTCTTCTGTTGATTGAAAATAATATATAGTTCATCAAACACATATTTTTTTCCTAATTATAATATTTAATGAATTGCAGTAACTGCACCTTTCCCAATGCTTAAATATCCACATTAATATGATAAAACTGGCTAAAAATGGGAGAGATTGAAATGTTCATTTGTCTTTCATGCTGCAACATTTTTGGTTTAAAAAGCAACAAAGCAAAACAAAATTATATATTACTTTCCTCTTTTTAAAAATTATTCACCTTTATTTTTTTGTTTTGGCACCTCATGGGTGCGTGAGCATGCTCGTGCACCTCTGCATCCAGGGGTGTATGGGTCTGTGTGTGTGTGGATAGGCAGAGGATGCTGCACAAATGTGATGCATGATAAATCTGAGCAGACTTGTCTCTGATGGACCGAAGACCAAGACCTTTAATACTAGGACAAAGAAGGAATTCAGTGAGACAAGGTATATGCCATTCCCTTCCTTTTAGGAAGGCAAGGTTGACAGTGGGGGCTTGAAAAGGATGGGACCAAAGTGTGTCCTAAGAACTTGAGCCTACTGATTTATAATAAAACTTGAAAATACCTGAATGAAATGCTGTACTGCACAGCAAGGAAAAATGCTTGCTTCACATTTCTCTGCCCATCAACATGCTATTTATGCGTGTTGTGCTTCCACTGAGGCAATATTTGTGCATATAAACATGCTCCTTGCCATCTAGAGGGATATGTTTTCCACACGTTTTCTTCCCAGTTACAGAAGGAAAATGCATTCAAGGGGTGTGCCATTTCAGCCAAAAATGCACCTTTTGGTTGTTAAAGATAAATATGCTGCTACAATGGGAGACCAAAGCCTCTAGAGCAGATTTTGTGTCTTGCTCTCCAACAGCGTGGTGGATGCCCCCTCTAAGTTCTCCTCTCCTATGCTCCAGAAACAGAAGTTCGGGTGGAGAGACAGGCAAGCAAACATTACTCATTGAGCAAGTGATACTATGTCTATCAACACCCTTTTTGTTCTTAGTTGATTAAGCAAACTTATATCTTCCAACCTCTTCTCACAAGTTATGTTTTCTATGCTTTTGGGATGTTTGGGTGTCTCCTCTATCATGCTGGTTAGCGTATCTGTCCTGTGGTTTTGCCCTACACGGGGTGCAAACCTCCAGGCAGATGTCTCCTCCTCCAGGGAATGAGTTTTAATGGCTTTCCCCATGATGTTCCAGGGTCAAATGCAATCTAACAATCATATTGCTGACTTCAGTTAGTTTGTGGTTCACTGCAACTGCTAAGTCCTCAATTAAAAAGCTTCTGTCCATCCAATTATGCCCCGTGTTTTGTTTGATTATTTGCTTCCTTGCTACAGCACTTTTCATTTATAGTTACTGAATTTCCTCTAATTGATTTCAGATCATTTGGAAATCAATTACTACCATTGCAACTGAGCTCATTTTTTTCACTTGGAAACTGCTCTCCAAGCACTCCTTCCCAGAACTATTTCAACCTTTGTACCATCTACAAATTGCATACACTCACTCTAATACTCCCATTAGGTCACTACATGAAACAGTGCATAGTGTCTGATTTAGGATAGCCTTCAAGAATCCCAGCTGGTAAGTCCTCCTCCTAGAATGACAGCAAACTTCTGAAAATGTGATTACTGATTTTCAATGTTGGTCTTATACTAATTTCCCCACGTCCATATTTTCTTTGGGTACTTCTCTGTCATCTGGGACTATGTCAAAAGTTCTCTCAAGGTCAACCTGTATCACTGCTGCTGCTTCTTTTTTACCCACTGAACCAGTTACCCTGTCAATGAAATAAATTAGTTAGGTTTCACATAAATTTGTTCTTGAAAGATCCATGGTGGTTGTTTCTTGTTGGTTTATTATCCTCCAGGTGCTTACCAATTCTTTCATAATTTCAGCATCTTCAGATACCAATGTTAGGCTGTCTCTTGAACAATCCCTTCAACTTGGTCCCTGTTTCCACCTTCAACTCTCCTGTATAGGGAGGAGCTGACTGACATTTGTCCCTCTTGTTTTTCCACATCTTCCTACATCCTCCACATATCCCCCAAAATACAATTAATACTTCAGAGATTGTTTTGGCCACAGTGAGTTTCCAAATGGAACAGATATTTTAAAGATATATTCCTGCTAAAATGAAACATTTTGTAAGATGCCAAAAAATGCTTCTCCATCAAAATTAAGAGCCAAAACTTCCAACAATGAGAACCTGCCTACAAAGATGTAGGGCTAATAATACTGGCGTAAATGTTAAAGCCTCTTTAATGTCTACCTGTCTACTAAACAATGAAACATAAACCTTTCCTTTAGTCAGGTAAAATATTGCCGATGGAATAAGGATTCTCATCTTGCTCTAAAAACAACGTGCAAAGGCAACATGCACTTCATGTCCACCACACTCCTCAGAGATAGAAACATGGAGAACAGCAGCAACCATTATGTTTTGCTCCAGAGTCAGTTGTTGTCCAGAAATTTAGCCTTGATCTCTTGCTATGCGCAGGCAGAATATCCAATTCCTTTAGTTTTTACATGGAGTTAAAAGAAGGCACTAGCCATTCTGATTCAGCATTAAATAAGACTCAATTTCTCCTTGGCTGGGGGTATCTGATATCACAGTGCATTCTATCTACCACAGGACTGCCAAGTCATTTCAAGTTCAGCAGAATGTGCTGCATCACGCCATTTATTTCAGTTTATTACTCCTTTAGAAGAACTAAATGTATTATCTGTGAAGGGGGAGCCGAGAAAAATGCAAGAAAAATCATTCTGTTTCATCTTATCCCACCTAAGCTCAATAATTCAATGGCTTAAAGAAAACATTTATTAAGAAAGAGAAGGAGATTGTACCCATTACTATGGCAGCTATACACTTCAGGGCAGCACTGACAGACTGCAGCTGGGGAACAAAAGTATTCAAATAAGGAAGAAAGCATTAATTCAGAGTATAGAGTTATTCCTCTTGACTGGGCAAAAGTTTCTATAATGCTCAGTTTGCTTGTTTTTGACATAATATATCCAATTCACTGGGTTTGCAAGGTAACATTCCCTTGTTCTGCTGCCCTCTAGGCAATCAGAAATCACAAAAATAAATTACAGAACCCCCCCTGATTATTAGCTACGGTAAAACAATTACAGGCCTTGTGGTTTTAATCATGTTAGCTGTCATCACAACAAATGACCACGATTTGGTATTTGGGAGAAGATTACAGACTTTTCTGTTTTTCTTTTCTAACGTAAGTGCTCTCAAGTTGTTCTTGTGCTGTACAGAGCATACTGTTGATACGAACCTGCACACTGTATATATTTAGAAGAAAGTGCTTGTAATTGTTAAGCCCACCTCCTCATTAAAGCTCTCTTACAGACTTGGTGGCTCAAACTAAGCAAACAAGCATAGAAATTTTAAGTGGACTTTGATTTTAAAGTGGCTTGAAGGAACTAAGAAGCGTCTTATGGAAAGCCTGAATTCAACTTCCTTTGAGCTTTGGAATAATTTTTACCCCATGAATCTGAACTTATGGGATGCTATCCATTTCTAGCAGCAGAATGAGATGGTGTGCTGAATTTAGCATTTGCTACTACACGGAGAAACTGGCTGGAATGCCTATGTTCTTATATGAACACAACTAGCTGAAATAAATACCATGGGAATGCTGTGAACGACATTGTCTGCCAATTCTCCTTCGAGTAAACATTCTAATTACATAAAAACTTTATTTAAAGCAATCTGAAACCTCTGGAATAGATTGCAACACAAATTAAAGTAACCATAAGTTATCTGCAGTGAAAACACAGCCAGCAGAGCTTTTAACGTTGATTACGTCCACCTAGAAATTTTACCCTGAGTTTGTGTAATTTTAATTATAATATGAATCATGGAGTATTTAGTATAAAATAAGCACAATTGCAAACAGAGCTGTCAGAGTCTGTTTCTCTGATGTACAAGAGGATGAGCTTCCACTAATGAGGCCTGATTTTCCCAGGGCAATAATAACAGTAAAACCTAAAAGAATGAATGAAGATACAGTTATGAGTCTAACACAGATTGAAGACCTTGGCATTTAGCAGAAAAGTACCTTGGTCTCTATAATTCTTACTGAATTATAGCTAATGCTCATGGATTAATCAAAAAAAAAAAAAGAAAAAAAGAAAGTATATTGTATTGCACTCCACAGTAAAACAAATAGGGAAACTGTTCTTATCCAACTGTGTATTTCTTTTATGCAGAATGAAATAGGATCTTTCTTTAGGTCACTGAGATGCCAGGGAATCCTGGAAAAACCAGAGGCATGGGTCCAAATCCAGTGCTCACTATGTAAACAGGAAGTTTTCATTAGCTTCAGCAAGACTTAGAGCTGCCTTTTCTGTGGTCATTTTGAAAAGCAAAGCCAAGTGGTCTGGGGAGGGTTATTGGCAAGCAGCAGTAACTGCAGAACAGTAACCACCAGCAGAGAAAGCTGTGGAAGAGGAGGCTGGCTGTGAGACCTGGAGTAATTTTCAGACTTTTGTGCAAGCCTCTTTTGTTCCTTGGTCAAGAACACAATAGGCAAGTCATACATTGATGATGAAACCATAAAGGTGTAGTTTTTTCAGTTTTCAAAAGCAATCTTTCCATCTTCCACTAGACACATTAATATTAATCCTACGTGAAAGGGTAAAATGAAAGACTTGTGCTTGCGCAGAAGCAAGAAAAGTTGGCAAAGCCCATAGCCAGCAGGAAGTCTATTCAAAAGACTAATTAGAACCACAGAAACCCTCTAGCCCATCCTTAAAGAATATCTTGAGTAGTTTAGCAGAATCACTAATGATTTAGTGCATGAGCTACAGAACTACTGCGATTAGTAGGTTAGTGCTCTCATACTGACCGTGAATTGTTGTGAAGCTGATTTACATACAGCTTTATAAGAGAATGCTCATCAGCCACAGGACTGGCTGCATTTATACCCCCAAGTAACCTGAATGATTCAAACAATGAAATCTTGTTAATAATAAGTATACACAGAGGGCAGGGTGTTTAGAGTGGGTTTGTAACAATAAATGCCATTTATCTAGAAAGAATACTGACTTGACTATTTGTAGGGTGCTTTTTCTTTCCAATAAAAACATGCAAATTAAATTTATAAGAGGTGAAAATAAAAATGCTGAGCATAAGCTGCCAAACACCTAAAATCCTCCCAGGTCAATAACACAAAAGTTACAAAACTTTTAATATACAAGCAATGTGATTATTTTACATATCAGGGTACAGTTAACTCTGAAAGAGCCAGAATGACTGTTGCACCTTGGAAACTTTTAACTGTATAAGGATGTCACACTATCCACCTATAAGGAAGTCTGGGTACTTATGATTGAGGGGGTTGGTTATAATTCCTGCCTTCAGGAAATTCTCATCAAGAAGTTTTTCCTAGCAGAAAAGGAATTCTAATAGCTCAGGAAGCATGTACATCTAATCCTGATAGTTAAAGACAGTCATTTACTGAAGACAAAAGTAAAATAATCAGACATTTTTTACATGTAGAGAAAAAC
Organism: Oxyruncus cristatus; assembly: GCA_013399855.1. Classification (NCBI taxonomy): domain Eukaryota; kingdom Metazoa; phylum Chordata; class Aves; order Passeriformes; family Cotingidae; genus Oxyruncus; species Oxyruncus cristatus. Next base: position 1,548,878 of record VXAY01003430.1, read on the forward strand.
AAGCAGCACAGTAGAAAGTGCTATGATTATTACTGCAGGTAAGTGCAGGTTGAACAAGCACAGGCACTTCTTGGGGATAAACAGAAGCAATGACTACACTCTTAAAGATCACTGTTCTTAATGACCTCTCCTGAAGAGGCCACAAATACATTATCCTGCCTTGCACATAAACCCCCATATATGACAACAGTAGAAAATAATTTGCATTTGTGGTCTCACTGTACAGGCCTTGGAGGCTGCTTTGGGACTGGCTTTCAAAAAGGATCTCAGTCACACCCAGCAGCTACTTGCATTAAGTTAACATTGAGAGTTTTTACAGCGCCTGGTAACAAAACTCGTAAATTCAAGTAGTAGTAAACCACCTTTACTTTGACTTTGCAGTGTACACTGCAGGTTTGGTTTTGGTCTTGATGTTAAAATATGCAGCTATGCATATCCAGAGATTGTGTTTAGTCATTTGGGAATGCTGAAGCACTGACAGGAATATAGCAGGAATCGAGCAATAAAATGCACAATAATAAGAAGATACATTGCTCATCTTCCCCAATGCAGCTGGAAGTTATTTTTCTGCCACCTTGTGCATTGGTAGGATTACATATGGGTCAGACAGCTAGCAAATGCAACATACGTATTTTGGCTGTATGAGCCAAAATACTGAGTCAAAATGTACACAGACAGCTGCAATCACCTACTCTTTGGGATTAATGTTTCTGATGACTCTTCCCTGGATTGTTTGCTGAAGGGTTGGTCTCCAAATTCCAAGACTACTCCTTCTCTCTTGTAGCCTTTAATGAGTATCAGAATGGCTTAACAGGAGTAAGGATGTCTTGCTATATCTTGCAAGAATGAACACATTTTCTCCTTGTTCATACCCTATCTTGCAGTATGATGCAGGCATTCCCAGTAGGCAATGGCATGTCCCAGTTCCTATTTCCATAGTGTCCCTACAAAATGGCTTCTAAGCAATAGCCTATTTTCAGTCCTTACGGCAGGATGTCTAGGTTGCATGTGAGCAGATTTTAGTGCATCATAATGGTTCAAATGAAAGCTAAAATTCAGTGCTCTGCGGTGAGGAGCTTGGGATGCCTTAACTCCAGCTCTCCATCCAGATGTCTGGGTATCAGTCCAAAATAATCAGAGCATTTCTCTGCTCATGTCTCTTAATTTTACTTTGTGAGTGGCTTTTTTGGTTTTGTTTTGTTTTTCCTGTGAGGAAATTGAAAATTGAAACCTTCACCACTATAATTGTTTAACATAAACAAGGATAAGAACTCACCTTCTGTTTGCAAAGGGACTTCCCGAGGGAACAGAATGGGAAAAGAGCGTGTCGTTCATGCTGGTTACAGGTCGGGGAGGCCTAGAAGGCAAAATATCCAGTTGCATTAATTTTGTACTAAAAACCCCTCCATCAGCAACAGTACTAATGGAGAACAGAATGAGCTTCTTGTTTAACGTAACATGACTACTGGCATCTTCTGCCTAATGTAGCAACAGTTCCAAATTATAGATGCTATGTTTTTAAGCAGAAGTTAATAAAAACACACTGATACTTAGGCCTGGAGGGAAATAATGCTTTTATGCTTTTGTGTGTTCTGAGGTGCGTTTTAACCAACTTGCCTGACTTTTTTCCCCCTGTTTTGGCAGAATAACCACTACGCCACTGTTCCTTTCCAAAGACAGGGTGCAGTCACTGCTTTCCACCAGCCAGGATGAGCACTGGTGGTCAGTTTGCTGTGGCAGCAGGGGGTAAGTGCCAATAAATGACACATCTTTTCATGAGGCTATCCCTGGTGCTAAGCTCCGTGCTACCCCATCCACCTAGTGGCCACAGTATACCCACAGCCCTCAGCGTCCCATAAAATACATGTAGAACTAAACTGGTCTAACAGCAAAGCTTTTTAACTGGTATATCAAACCCCCAAGTCAAAATTTAGAGTAAGTATCTAGTTTAAGATGACCTATTAATAATGATGGTTTTATTATTGCATTCTTTATTTCCTGCTTTTATAAAATGAAATGAGAAGGAATATTTCCTCAGCTTTCTTTTATTGTCTACTCTTAAAAAATAATCTGTGCATAATTTTTCCTTCTGCATCCATTAAGGAGAAATTTCCCCTTCTTAATAGACTTCTTATGCAACATTGGGCAAAAGATCTAGATGCTCTGGAACAACTACAAAATGTTATTTAAATCACAGGGTTTTCAATCAGATATGAGCAGAACCTGAAGCCACACATAATTCAGATTTCAAATTGCCTAGATTTCAGGTTGCCTAATATCCCTTTTAAGCTCTATGAAAGATCTGTCTTGCTTTCTGAATTCTGCAGATATGCAAATCAAACTACAGAAGCTATCTGCAAAATTTTCACTGAGCTCCAATTATGCAAGACAACTGGTCATCCAAAGCATTTGTAAGAAAGTCAGTATTGCACAGAAGTGAATTATTACTATATATCTTGTTTTGTAACTTGTTAGAAAACAAGCATAAATATGGTATTTGATGAATCCAAATGAATTTCTCAGCATGATAATGCCACACTGGTTTTAAAACGTTTAAAACTGTGTATAGAAAGAGCTAGGATTTGCCACGTCATTTATTTATATGAAAGTATAGTTTTAGCCTAACACTGTGTCTGCAAAACCACATGAAAACCTCCAGCTCTGGTTAGTCACAAATTTCAGAAGCAGCCCTTTGTCCTGGACGTACTTCTAGAGAAGTGTTTAATATTATTTTTCACGGACTCCATCAGAGCCAGGAAGAGCTTGGGTGAGGCAATGATCAGAGACAATCCACTGGAAAAGCAATTATAGGATGAATCTTGAAATATAGAGCTTTGAAAATATACTTTGGGAGATTATTAAGAAATTAATTTTACTTAATGGGTAAGCAACCACTACTGAATTTTTCCTCTTCTCAATGCAGTTACTGGACAGTTAACACATTCAAAAACTAATCGGGCACAGGCTGGTGTTTCTGAAAGATGGGTCCAATCCTGCAGAGTGGCTGTGGGGTCCTAAATACCATAGGAGAAAGGGAGAAGAGGCTGGTTCTCAACACTGCCCCAGAGAGGGAGGCAGGAGGAGTGTTCCCTTGGCAGAGCTTGGACTCTGCTTTGTCTTGCACCCAGCGCACCTCTGCTGACTGAGCAGGAAGTGGGCATGGGGCACCCATAGACTTCAGCAGATCGCCACATACACACTTCAGGTTAATGCCTTCTCTAAGCTTTAACTCAAAAAAGGGGTGAATCATAAAGTTTCTAACCTCCAAAAGAGCCCTTCCCTTTCAATTCAAGGACAACTATTTATTTGACCCTGGACTCTGATAAAAAGTTAAGGACTGGTAATATTGAGGTTATTGCATTTTTTCCAAGCTCTTTCTCCAGTAAGTGTACTAAAGAAGAAAAATACTCACCAAGTATCTCTTTTGCAGCCAGAATAAAATGGAAAAGAGATCATTAATTAAATTGCCAGTTTAATATGTTTATGGTCTAAGTAGTACATTGCACATATTCCATTCTTATGACCCTGATTCTGCAAAAGCATGAGATCCTCTATGCATAAAAGGTCATTAATCTCTTTACATATGCAGAGTCACTCTTGTGTACAAATATCTAGAAACTCAAAGGCTTTGCTAAGATTTTGTGATTAGCATTAGTTTGAAAATTCTTATACGAAGAAAACTATATTAAACCAATCTGGGTTTTCTTAAGGCAAGTTTCTTAGAGGCTGATGCCTGCTGTTACATTCCTCAGGTTAGGCTGGAATATTAAATGGGTGTTCAAACACATGCAGTTGTGTGATGTGGTAAGACAAGAACAGCAGACTTTGTGGTAAAGGAAAGCTCAGCTCTTGGACTATAAATTATTATTTCTAAACTTGTGGAAGTGAGTGATTAAGCTTTCTAATAAAACTGAGCTGATGATAATTAACTTTCCTCAAAGAGACAGAAAACACTTAATGCTACTGAAATATGCTATGTAATAAAAGTATGCTATGGCACAACACTTTTCCACAGTAATAAGCTAAATTAAATAACAGGAATTTTCCAAACTGCTCCAGGCTCTAGGCTGGTCTAACCTGTTCACACTGATGTCAAAAATAATGCTCCCACAGACTTAAGAAGTAAGGCCAATGCAGAAAAACACTTTCATGATCCACTGGCCATGCCATTTGTCATCTCTGTGGTCTGGAGTTTCTTTTATGTTGCTAATCTCATGGACAGAAAGGAAAAATGACCCCTCCATCAGTGGGGGGATTTCTACCATCAGGATTATGACACCTTGATAACGACAATTACTTCTCTTGATGAGCCCTTAGATGTGTTTCTTGCTTAACTGAAAATTCTGTGTGGCACCAGCAAAAAAACCAAAATCCATGCAGTCTTTCTGTGTGGTGCCACTCTAAAGTGGACGGACAATCAACAGGAAAGTCTGTATGGGAGCACTTGTCTCCATTTAAGCTCGAAGCTAAGAAAAGGATACTGTTTTGTTGCCAAAATTCTTCCATTTAATGCACATATAAAACCTTTTTTTGCCTGGATTCCTGCCCAGAGCTGTTTCTCTCAACTTCCATTATGTTTAAAAATAAAAATCACATCAGCGAAAAGATATTCTCAATGAGGTTCTGTAGCATATCTCTCCCCTCAGTTAATTTTGTGAATTATGCTGTAGATCATGCTACCTCCACAACTTACGGGTTTTTCACTCATGCATCATTATAGCCAATATATATTGCCAAGTTATATTACTGTCAATCTATGAATAAAGAGAAACTCTGTCATAAAACAAAATAGATGGTGGTTTGTTCTCACATCCAATCACTCTAAATTATGTCCGTATAGTTAGGAATAAGGTAAGGTGTTAATTTCACAGCAAAGATTTGGATCAGTTCCTACTCAATTATGGTACCTTCCCCTTGCCTAAATGCATTTAATCAATTCACAGTAGCCCAGTTTTCACCACCCGCGATATTCTCACATAACCCCAGGCCTTCAAGGGCTTCCAGCCAACAGGGAACAGAGGCTTCTCTTTCAGTTTCAAGCTCTCTGCCTCTTTCCATTTCCCTTAAGGACAGCCAAAATCTGCCCTGTGAAATTATCACTGACTTGCCAGCAGAGCCAGGCTTTTACACCACGCACAGCAGTGTACTAGCTCAGCACATCCAACTCTGTATCATTTCTTCCAAAGAACAACATCCTCTCATTACTCCTCCATAAGGAGGTGCAAGGATTTTAACTGACGGTTGAGCATGAGGGATTTGGCACTATGTATCTGTCAGAGGCACCACATTGTCTCTTAAACCAGAACACTCTCTTACACTTTGAAAAAGTTCTGCTAAAATGACGTAAGGAAGTCTATCAGCATGACTTATCCTTAAAATGTCAGGCAGTTTAGGTGAACTATCAAGGTGTTGCACAGCACTTGCCCTTAAAGATGCCACATACAAATATTCAGTACCAACAAAAGTAAATAGGTATACTAATTACAGACTGGAACAGTTCCAGCAGCCACTAACATATATACGCAGCATGCAAATACAATTTTAATAGCTGCTGCCTGAAATGCTTCAGTCAGGACCCCAGGAAGATGGTTAAGAAAGATATTTTCTTAAGAAATATACCAGAATAAGAGAAATACTTAAAAAGACAGTATTTTTAGAACAAGTTTTCCAAGTTAATTTCTTTGTACTTTTCTTCCAACCAGTGTCTTGATTTTCCTGAATTCTACAAAAAACTTAATGGGTTTTTTTCCCCTCTTTTTATTTTTTTTAAGGACCCAGAAAGTAAAGGTAAATCAAACTGATAAATGAGAAAATCTGAGCAACTGCCACTATGGATGGCGGACATGCTTTAGAAAAAAAGATAGAAAAATGTGAAGTGATAATTTCCCCACCCAGCACAAATACATTTTCTCTCTGTTTTGAGTTTCTCGACTCCTGCAGAAATAAAGTAGTGACATGCAGTACTATACAAAAAAATAATTCTGCTTTCTTAAAATATCAAAATGTAAAAATAACACTCTTTTCAAGTGACTTGGCAGCTCAAGACTCACTTTTTATGCAGACTCATACAACTCCTCAGAGCTGGGTGAAGCTAGAGCTCCACCAAAGTCAGTGAGAACTCTGACGCAGGTTTCAACAAAAATGTTCAATTTCACTTTTCTCTGCTGTCTCATGTCAAGACATACCTGTGACACACTGAAGTTGAGAGTCTCTAGATGACAAAACTGATGCTCTCAGCATCAATACATCCCAGAGTGCTGAAATTACACAAAATTGCATGGAAATCTCTTGAGGAGAATGGGGACATACCAACACTGTGTCCCAGTACTTGATTGTATATATATATCCCATTGACTTTTCAAGTGAAGTCACACCAGAAGAGCATTTTCATACTAAATTCCCCTATCAGCAAATTTGCACTTGTGATGTATTGAGCTGGGTAAGCCACAGCTGCCTCCTGTTTTGTTCAGAGTCTATAGTATCTACACTTGGTGTAAGCAACTCCTACAACAAAGCTTACTTTGTCTACAGCACACAGATACTTACACAATATGAGCCAGGTTTAGAGGTTTTTCAGGCTGGTCAGGGAACATTGGGTGCAAAGGTTCACGGCTGGAAGCACAGCTTAAAGACTTGCTAAGTGCATTAGTTAGCTTCTTAGCAGGTGATTTCTGGGAGGAACAAGGAAGGTAGAGGTAATCTGGACAAGTAAGGTGCACACTGTTTCTGCTATAGGAAGCGCTAAACAACAAGAAGCTCTATCAGCTTACATACCTAGGGACTGACATTCCCCTTGCCCCCTCCCACCCTGACAGTCTGGTAAGGCAAAGACTGCTCCGTTTGGAGGAAAGATTGCTCTTATCTCCAGCAGCCTTTAAAGTAGGCTCAGGGGGTATATCTATAGGGACAGTTGCTATGGCTCTTTTGCAATGCTGCACTCAGGCAATATTGCATGAAGGGCAGCACAGTTAATGTCTCCTGGACTGGAGCTGGCTTGTACCTCACCAACTTGGGAGTGCAAGGAGAACCAATCTGTGCATGCCTGTCCATATAGATACACTGTATGGGACACCATTTCTTTCCTAGCTGTGGGCCAGGCACAAGGCTGCTATATTCTCTCTGCTCGCTAGGATTTCTCTCCTCACCTCCAGTACCCTGTACTGTGTAGGTGCTATTGTAAGCTCCGCTTTCACCTCCCGTGGCCACAGAGGAATGGGAAATTTGAGACACATTTGGGGCATGGCAGGAATTGCCCCACTGTGGCAACAGCACGCCAAAAAAGGCTGCCATACTGTCACAGTCACCAAAACATGGGGAGGCTCTGGGCAAGAAGCATGATTTTCACCTTGAAATTCCATCAGCAAGGCTAAAAAATAAAAACCAAACCAAACAGTATTTTCTGCTTTATAATTTTGTTTGGAGGCTCCCTGAGGAGCAAATTCAACTTCCCTTCTAAGGAAGGGCTTGGAGATCTATGGTGTCTTTTAGGTTGTGTGAGAGATTCTCAGGGAATCCAACCCAGCTCTCTGTGATTCAGCTTCTCTGCCAGTAAAAGAAGGGTAGTAATCCTTAAACTGTCTCCTTTCCCCAAAACACAGCTCTATATGCTGAAATTTAAAAACCTTTTTGGAACTTGACAGGAATGGCATTGTATTTGTGCATACACATCCTGCATTGACTTATGACTGTAATCAACTTAATAATGAAATATTTCTATTACAGAAATCCAACATAAATATGTAAAGTTCAGGCTCTTCCATTATAAATGCAATTTCACTCTGAATTGAGAACAGTTGAGTTCCACTGCACCCATAAACACTCTTAATCTGCAGGTGGAGCTCAATGTGGATGCATTATGGAGAATGCTAACCAGGTTTGAACAAATGCTAATGCATGCTACAGAAAGGCAATTTCAAACTTGAAGCAAAACATTTGTTTCTGACAAGGAAACATTTGAAACCACTAGGCATGTAGTCCCATTTTTGTCTTCTGCTGAGCAGAAATCCTTCGTTTTCCAATTACTTCCTACCTAAAACTACAGCTCCCTGGCTACAGCAAAAAGTGATTTTATAGCACAAATTGCTGTTAGGAATAGAGTCAGATCTACATAGTGGGCACTCTCCTATTCAGAGACTAAACTCCAGCCATTTGTGTCTATGCAACAAGCAGCAATTAGGACCTACAAAAAACAATTACAGACCCAGGTCTGCCGGGATACAGTGCAGGGCTGTATGACTGGCATACAGAGCAAATCACGTCAAATTTAACCCTTGAATGTTCCATCAACAGAAACCCAGACATTTTAAAAGTGTTAAGCTTCTGAATTTTGTTAAAAAATACATACTAAGTAGTGTAAAAACATGAGCTCTTGCCATATGCATAATATTATTTTATTTTTTTAACAATATTCTTCTCCTGTGTTTGAGATTAGCTAGAATTTTTCTGCTGCTCTCTGGATTTGAACCCTGAAGGATTGTGATGCTCTGTGACCAAGGGCTTCTGTTGGGGCTTTGCTCCAGTTCATGGAGAGCTTAGTCCCCAGGTCTGATGCCCTTTAGAGAAAGTTAATGTAGCTGTTGATACTTCTCTTTCAGCTTAGAAAAAAACATTGCATTATTCTGATTAACAAAGTTCAAAGAGTGTTTTTCTCTAATAGTGAACACTACTGTGGATCTAAGCCTGTGACCACGCTCAAATCCACAGTGCCAGGACCATCTCAAATGCTACGCATACGCTGCAACCACTCAACTGAAAATACTGATGAATGAGCATTAAGTATTCATCATTTCATTTACATGTAGCCAAACAGAGCAAGCCAATGACGATTTTACCGTGAGTCCTGTGGGAATGGGAGAAGCTGCCATGAGCCTGGTGCCCTGCTGCCAGCCCCTCCTGCGCTGCCCTCACCGCGGCACACGCTGTCCCAGATGCCCCAGATCCTCACACAGAAAAGATCATTACCACCTCCACGCTCTCCCGATGGCTCCCAAGACCGGAGCCTCCCAGATAGGGTCACTAATCCAAACTGGCAGCCCAGCTCCCCGGCTCCAGACAGCTGCCCAGAGCTGCGGCCGGGGGCTTCTCCGATGGCTGGAGGGCAAAGCAGTCTGCAGTGAGGCGCGAGCCTTCCCTTACCCATGACGTGTACTCTTTCATTTGGTGCTGGTTGCTGTGGGAACCGCTGGCATGGCCCCTCCAGAAGCAGTCCTGACAGAGCTGGTAATTGTGACACTGCTGGCAGCGGTAGCGAAACCCCATCATGCTCTCGCTGTGGCAGTAAGAACACTCGACGGGGTGGAAGACTGCGCAGGAGAAAGAAATGCCGAGCGATAAACCAAAACAAAGAAATACTCATCAAAAGTTTACTGACAAAGCCCCAAACCGAAGGGTGTTCCCTTCTTTGTTTAAAGAAATCTGCAGTGTCAGATGCTGTCAACAGCTCTGACCCGTGAAAATAATGCAACCTGTGCTGAGCCATGGGCAACATTTCCTACACTGGACAACAAGCCCTTCTTCACTTCTGAGCTGATGTCTGCACATCCTGCTTGGAACAGCAAAAAAAGGTGTTCACCACCTAACAGAATGACAGAGTCCAAAGGATGGCCACGAAGATGATTAGAGCACCTCTCCTACAAAGGCAGGCTGAGAGAGTTGGAGTTATTCAGCCTGGAGAAGAGAAAGCTCAGGGGACACCTTAGAGTAATTAAAGGGCAAAAGAAAGCTGGAGAGGGACTTTTGACACGGGCATGTAGTGATAGCACAAGGGGCAGTGGCTTCAAACTGAAAGAGGGTAGGGTTAGATTTGATATTAGGAAGAAATTCTTCTCTGTGAGGTTGGTGAGGCACTGGAACAGATATCCTGGAGAAGTTGTGGATGATCTGTTCCTGAAAGTGCTTGAGGCCAGGTTGGATGGAGCTTTGAGCAACCTAGTGTAGTGGAAGGTGGTCCTGTGCAAGGCATAGAGGTTGGAACTAGATGATCTTTAAGGTTCCACCCAACCCAAACTATTCTATGATTCTATGTTAGAGGAAATTCATATGTGAGAAAACCCTTCAGCTGCATTAGTGGGGGTAGCTGAATGTTTTGTGTTGTTATAAGGGCTAAAGTGATGTACCTTGGAGGAAAAGTCAAACTCAGCTGACTGATTACTGAAAGCACAAAACTGTCCTTAGGCACGTCATTAATCAGCCATTGGAATGGGCTGCCCAGGGAGGTGGTGGATTGTCTGTCCCTGGAGGTTTTTAAGATGAGACTGGATGTGGCACTTAGTGCCATTGTGTAGTAATCATCATGGTAGTGGATCAAGGGTTGGACTTGATGATCTCAGAGGTCCCTTCCAACCCGTGTGATTCTGTGATTATGTGATTGTCTCTTAATTACTGCTGTCTCATCTGTACAACTGGTGTCATTTAGGTACCTACTTATGGAGTTGAACACTTGGCTTTGGATGCCCAGATTTGGAGAGCTGGTCATTGAAGGGGATCTGTGTGGTCCTGTTCTCTGCTCAGAAGCAGATATGACAAGGATGCAAGTCACTGAGCACACTAAGGCACCAACTGAGATATTTTGAAACACCTTCCTGGCAATAGTGCTATTTCTGTACCTCTCTCCTCACTACAGCATGTACCCAATTTACCACAGGGTATTGAACATCTCCTTATTCCCAGGCACCTTCTGCTTCTCTGTTTTAAGGTTCAGTCTGAGAGAATTTGTATGTGCTGAGTATGTCAGGGGTTTAATTTCTTGCCAGAATTTTGCAGCAGGAGAGGTTAGTGCTCTAGGCTAGGAAACAGTGTGAAGCTGATGAGGGACAGAGATGGATGACAAGAGTTTGAGGAAGATGGGGTAGATAAGGTTGCTCTGTAGCCAAAAATGACTTGGGAACATCACCTTACCCACCTTGGTGCCTTTCAGTGTAAGAGGGATTTATTCAGTACAAGAACACATACAACTTCCTCCTTTTCCTTTTATCAACAAAAAATAGATGCACACCTCCCCTTCCACCAGCCCCATTTTCTTGTTGCAAGTATGGTATAAATACTTCTATTGCCTAACAGGATGAGCATATATGATCTTTTTTTCCTTCTGTCCCACACTTCTTTTTCCAATGTCCAGTTATGTTTGAGGTAAACTTTTAAGGGATCAACAACACAGAAATATTTAACAAGCCCCTTACACAACAATCTCTGAGGCCAAATATTGTGTGGGAAAATTGTTTGAAAAATCTATTGATGTTGTTAAATTAGTATTTCAATTTTTTGTATAAACTTTCTCCATTTTAAAACTTTCTCCTTTTTTCTAGATGTAAAGTGCTGGAATAATGACTACCAGAATCACTGTGTCCTGATGACCATGAGCAAGAAATGACACATTACATGCTGATAAATAAGACAGTAAAAAGGCATTTCTTGTCTCATGGGTTTTTTTCTATTTAATACTGGCAGTTCTGATCCTTCTGGACAGCAGAAGCCATCTGCATTGGAGCTGAGGAACTCCTCCAGAACTATACGAGGAACTGTACAGAGTTTGTGGGCTGCAGTTTGGTGGTGCACACAGTGAGATGAGATGCACAAGCTTTCTAGCTCTGCCTCTGCACTTTCAGTGTGGCAGCACCTTCTATAGAAATGGTATATGAAGGGTTTGGCTGGAGGACTACGCCTGTGAGTCTGTGAGCTTTTCCTCAGGTGCTCAAGAAGTTGGAAGGCTGAGGAAGATGATACTCCGTCCAGGGACATGCAACAGGCACTGGGCACTAATCAAATGAGTTTATCTACATGGTTCCTTTCTATCTTAAAATCTGTGATCTATGCATTTTGGGAAAAAACAACCCTCGAGGAGAAAGATGCATCTCACAGTTAAATCCTCATCTTCCACACACGCAAAGGATAAGGATGAATCTAGAACTTCCTCTTCAAAGTATATGGTCTGGCAAGGTAGGCTTAGGAGGAGATCCTTCATAAGGACCTTTTGGCTGGTATTTTGCACTGCACCGGACATCTCCTGCCAAGAATACTGCATGAATGGAAACTGCCAAGCTGTTCCTTCTCTGCTGCCATATGTCATAGCTAATGAAAGTTGTGGTCTTGACAGTTTACCAAATAGAAGCATGTGAATGGATCAAGTCTTACTGCTCTGTGCTGATCCAGAGCACAGGAGGAGAGGACACGATCAGGTTAATTTCACAGAATCACCGAATCAGATGGGTTGGAAAGGACCTCAGAGATCATCAAGTCCAACCCTTGATCCAACACCACCGCAGTTACTAGACCATGGAACCAAGTGCCACATCCAGTCTCATCTTAAAAACCTCCAGGGACGGAGAATCCACCACTTCCCTGGGCAGCCCATTCCAATGCCTGATTAATCTCTCTGTAGAGGGCAGAATTTCTTCCTAATATCTAACCTAAACTTCCCCTGGCAGAGCTTAAGACCATGCCCTCTTGTGTTACTGCTGGTTGCCTGGGAGAAGAGACCAACCCCCACCCGGCTACAACCTCCTCTCAGGTAGTTGTAGAGAGCGATGAGGTCTCCCCTGAGCCTTCTCTTCTCCAGGCTAAACAACCCCAGCTCCCTCAGCCTCTCCTCACAGGACTTGTGCTCAAGTCCCTTCACCACCTGGTTGCTCTCCTCTGCACCTGCTCCAGCACCTCAATATCCTTCCTGAACTGAGGGGCCCAGAACTGGACACAGCACTCCAGGTGTGGCCTCACCAGCGCCGAGTACAGGGGCAGAATCACCTCCCTGTTCCTGCTGGCCACACTGTTCCTGATCCAGGCCAGGATGCCATTGGCCTTCTTGGCCACCTGGGCACACTGCTGGCTCATGTTCAGCTTCCTGTCAATCAGCACCCCCAGATCCCTTTCTGCCTGGCTGCTCTCCAGCCACTCTGTCCCCAGCCTGTAGCGCTGCAGGGGGTTGTTGTGGCCAAAGTGCAGGACCCGGCACTTGGCCTTGTTGAACCTCATCCCGTTGGAATCAGCCCAGCTCTCCAGTCTGTCCAGGTCCCTCTGCAGAGCTCTCCTGCCTTCCAGCTGATCGAAACTCCCCCCCAGCTTGGTGTCATCTGCAAATTTACTAATGGTGCACTCTATCCCTTCATCTAAATCATCAATAAATATATTAAACAGAACTGGGCCCAACACTGATCCCTGGGGGACACCACTAGTGACCTGATCCCAACTGGATGCAGCCCCGTTCACCACCACTCTCTGGGCCTGGCCCTCCAGCCAGTTCCTAACCCAGCACAGAGTGCCCCTGTCCAAGCCGTGGGCTGCAGCTTTTCCAGGAGAATGCTGTAGGAGACGGTGTCAAAGGCTTTGCTGAAGTCTAGATAGACACATCCACAGCCTTCCCCTCATCCACCAGGAGGGTCACCTGATCATAAAAGGAGGTCAAGTTGGTCAAACAGGACCTACCCTTCCTAAACCCGTGCTGGTTGGGTCTGATCCCTGATTTCCCGAGCATAGCAAAATTCAAGCCACATTCCTGGCTGAATGACCAACAGACTTCTACAAATATTTTACCAGTCACTGTAAAAATTGCACAAGGAGTCAATGAACCCAAGCACAGTAGCTTCCACAAAACCATTTACAAAGTGAGAAAATTATCACACAAAAGTTTACTCTTGTAACTGTGTTTTGGCAGCGTCTCTCACTTACCATTTTCAACATTTGCCAGTCGATGCAGAAGTGGTAACCACACTAGACACTGTGGTGGGGGATCAGACATGAGAGTATCCAAGAACGTGTTTAATGTGACTTTTTTCTGCTCAAACAAGCACACAAACATGCACAAAAATCAGTAATTAGTCATCTCAAAATAATTTTATCTTGTCGTTACAGAAACACTTGGGAACACATTTCAAATACCATTTGCCTGAAGCACTGATTCACTAAAAAGAACAAGTGATACTAGCAAAGCTTTTCTGGACTATTTTTACTTGGTACAATGATACAACTGATGCCTAACAGTCCTTCTCACAAGGCTGGGTCAGAGATACCTATCTCCCACTCATTTCCAGACTCTCTTCTAGAGTCACTGCCTGAAGATGCTTTGTGATTAAGGGTGGCATTCAACCCTTCATGTTCTCATGTGTTTTGAATATCACATAAGTACAAGTGCATGTAGGGTATCACTATGTATGACCGATTTTCAAACGAGAAGTCACTGCAGAGAATGGCTGCTAGTATTCCAAAATAGAAAATTAAAGGAAATACTGACAAGGGAGTACAAATTTGAAACAAATATAGGGTAAGAACTAGGGCACCTTATGCTATAGGCATCAGCTCACAGAAAAGGATCTTCCTTTTGGAGATCTGCTGTGGATGCCCGGCATGGCTTTGCTGACCAGTGCTGCCAGCAAACATCTGTGTTGTTGGCAGCAGAACTGAGAACACAGGAGGAAAAAGGGGATGTGCAGTGCCCCATACTGCAGAGCTGAGTAGCCCTCTGCTCTTGAAGGGATACACCCATTCGGGTCTAAACAAGCAAATAGATGGGGAGACAAGAACAGCTCTTCCACAATGCAACAGGCTTTTGAGTGTAGCTATAAATTAAAACCTGATTTGCACCAAATAAAGCAGCTCAGCTTCAATGACAGCTTTATGGCCAAACTGCTCTGGTGATCACTGATTTTATGGATTAGAGAGAGCAGTGTCCCATAAAAAGACACCATCAGAGCAATTTCCATACATTTTCCTCCTGCAGTTTTCTTTCAGCTGCTGGGAAACTTGGAACTGAAAGCTGTTTTCCAAATATATGCTACATACAGATGGAGTCTAGGTTTGTGGAATAACACTTAGAAAAGTGCTAAAAAAATGAAGTTAGTGTCTATCTTTTCAGATAAGAGAAGAGAATTTTTTAAAAAGTTTTTACAATAGTAACAACACTGTTTAATGCACACATTATATATAACATCACATCAGTCCTACCTATGGGAGAAAGTGGTGGTGATAAAATTCCTTTTTGAGCCACAGATTTGTTTCCTGAAACATTAAGTCACTTGCTTCGGCATTTCTGTTCCATAAATTTGTTGATGAGGAAACAGTTGTTTCTACTTTGAATAGCCATTCAATCTAGCAGTGGTTCACAGGCAGAGGGAAATACATGGTTTGATCAAGTAAACCAGTACAAGGGGGAATAATAAAACATTTCTGCAACAGGAAAACTCCTGTCAGATATAAACTGAATTGGATTTGATACCATGAGCCAAAAGATCATTCCCAGACTCTTTTCTCACCCTGAAATTGAAGAATTTATATGTATCAGGGGGTTGAAAGGCTTCTGGTTAGAAAAAGTGATCCACAGTGAGAACAACAAGAGAGAGTGCCAAACTTATTCCAAGGTATCAGCCTTCGATAATGCTAAGTGCAATATGAGAGAGTGAAAGAACAACTTATGGTGTGACTACGACTGTAACTACGATTTATCAGTGTCACAGAGATCTGGGGGTTTTTTGACTCTCATTTCAAAACTGGTTCATCCCTAGTGAGGATGTAATGAGAATTACATGAAGTCAATTTAAGTGAAATATTGGACTAGATTTACAGGAGTACTTGGCTGCCTCCAGATGCAAAACAGCAGCTTTGTAAATCTGCTGTGTACCTACATCAGTCAGGGACTTAACTCATTAGCTCCAAATGGAACCATCTAATGCCTGCTTGAAAACTTTTTTTCTGAAGGTACCTTAATGAATTGCTCCAGTCAGTTGGTTGCTCTCAAACTAAGTATCATTTCTGATGGCTACTGAGATAGAAAACGAGGTCTGAATTACATTTTTTCAAGAAAAGAAATTCCGTTTATCTGTAATAATAGCATGTCCAACATGCAAAGCTTGAATGCCCTGTTGTCATGCAAGAGCACTCTTTTGTTACTTTAACACAAAACTACAAAAAGTCACTTCACTATGCAAACTCTTCAACATAACATAAGATGAAGTGCTGTATTAAGTCTCCCTCTGTGAAACAAGACTAGTTTCACATATGCAATTTAAATGATTTGGGAGATGATTCAATAAATGAATTTCAACAACACCTTTCAGTTGACTGGAGTGCCTATTGATTAGTGATGAAACTGAGGGAATTTAAAAAATGAGACTCTATTTTGCATGAAAATGACACTATTCCTGCTCCATTGAACTTACTTGTACAATAATATTCAGTTAGTGAATGGAAG
This sequence comes from Oxyruncus cristatus, assembly GCA_013399855.1. Classification (NCBI taxonomy): domain Eukaryota; kingdom Metazoa; phylum Chordata; class Aves; order Passeriformes; family Cotingidae; genus Oxyruncus; species Oxyruncus cristatus. Next base: position 1,565,052 of record VXAY01003430.1, read on the forward strand.
GAAAATACAACTTTATTTATAATGTTTCCCCAGTTTCAGCATCTTCTCTTACTTTATATTTATGGAATTATACAGTGTGATGTGTGGCAAAAGCCAGAGGAACTCTCTCCACTGGAGAAGTGGACAACCAGCCTTGATTATGGGATCTTTTGAAGTGCTGTGTATTACCTGAAGCCAATGTACTGTACTTAGTGCACCTACAGAGTCTGGTGAGCTATGAAAAAATCTTGTATTTTTTTCAGGATAATGTCATTGCTTTCCTGAGCTATGTGTCTGCTGTTACTGGTAAGAGGCTAGGGATTTCCTAATACATACTGACTCCCATTTTCAAAAAAGTTTTAAGGCAATTTTCTTCTCACTCTTCAACTTGTGTGTGTCTCACTGGGAGAACATGCAGTCTGCTTTTTTGGTGGGACTTGAGCTTTTTATGGGGAAGTTAAAGTCCTGTGTATGCTTATACCAACAACAACTAAGTGGTGTGTAGGACTGCATGCCTGGGGATACATATATCACCTAAATGTAAATATCTAACAGGTGCTTAAATCAGGAAATTAGTCTCCTTAGCCTCCCTAATTTAGGAGCATGTAAGTCAAAATCCTGCTCTGAATCACTTTCTGACTCTCTGGTTATATGTGGAAACTACGGAGACCAGTTTCCTGTTGAAGGCACCAAATCTACATGCCAAAAATCAGCCTAGTGGACCTTCCCTCCATCCAGCCACGTGTTTCCTGGGTGAATATGCACATATGTGTGAGAAAGGAAGAAAGTGTTGGCCTGCTCGAAGGAGTGATTGAGATCCTGTGTCTGGGATGCTCACTCTTCATTTACCTGCTGCGAGAAACAGGATTTTGCTGACTGCTCAGTATAACCAAATGAAGGCCCTTCAAAAACAGCCGTGGGCAGCTTGAGAACCTCCCGCAGAAACATGTCGTATCTACCATAAACCATCACTCCACTGGAGTCGGAAATCATTGAGAAAATATCTGAGGGGGGAAGAAACAAGAAAAGGACACAGCAGTTTCAGTGAGAGCTACAGATTTGCTCTGAATTCAGTATCATCTGATTTGAACCAGAAATCCTAAACAACATGTTTTGCTTATGGAAACCTCCACTATTACTGCATCCTTAACTCCAACCTGTTTCAATAGAAAACAAAGAGAATTATTTGCATATAAAAAAGTAGCTGATTTTAAAACTAAAATATTCCTGACTTTTTTTTCTTTGTGTGTGGTCATTTTTTAAGCAAAGTCTGATGCATGGCATGAGGCAGTAATTTAATCAGATAAGAAGACTCTGATTTGACAAGATACGCAACATCAGCTTTTTGCCTACTGCCAGCTTGCCATGTCAAATCAAAATCTTGGCAACGAGTTCATTAAATCACTTATTATTGTTTTGGACACACAAAGCTCTGAAGGTCTTGCAAATTCATTACTTTTCACTCTTCTCCCTTTTTTATATATATAAAAATATCACGCTTTTATTTTTGCAGAGATGCGTGTTTCTAAGGCTTTACTCTTCTGCTTGTTTAAAATTATCCTGTGCTTAGCAGGAGATCACTGACTAAGGGACATTTATTGTTTTTCAGGCTGTCATGTCAGTTGCTTCATTTCCAGGAACCTGGACGGGAAATTCTGACAACAGGACTCTGGGACTGCTGACCCAAAAAATCATCATTGTACTTCAGCCTTCCACTGAAAGGACCCTGCTCCTATTCCCAAAGCAGCTTAAGGAACAAACAGTGCTCAATTTATAGCAGTGCTCAATTTATAATTTATAATTTATAACTTTAGTTCACTCTGTAATTTGGTTTCTACATAGAAATAATATATTAAAAAATGGCACCAAATCTGGAAGGCTAAATTAGCACGTGGGATTTCTACTTGTCTACTCTAATCAACACCAATTTGCAAACTCCGTTTTCTTGGGCTGAGGTAGAAAGCCGAGGGGAAACTGAAGGTTTTTTTGGTCCAGAAGTCTGGACCTGCACTATAGACATCATATCACTAAATTGAAAGTCTTCCACTGCACCTACAAGTAAACTATGCCTTTGCTATTGGAAAACTAGGAATAAATCATATGGAACGAGAATTTGTTCACTAAAATAGATGGCATAAGAATGTGCCCTGTGGGAAGAAATACAAATAGTCCATAAATATATCATACTTCAAGGTATGATGAGAAAGTTTGTTATTAAAAAATATTAAAAAATAATCAGAAGAAATTGCTGAATGATGTTTCGTGATGTTGAGGCTCTCAACTTGTACTCTGAATTCAATAATCCCAAACGTAAAAAACAGAATCCACCACTCAAGCTCAAATATGCAATTTGGCTTTAAAAATAAGAAGTTCAGTGAGAAGTTCAACCAAATATTTAGTGGGATTTATCTGGAAAAATATATAGTGCAAATCTCAAACCCAGCCACAAAACTCTAACTTATCCTAATTCCCTCTTTCCTACTTTTTTTTTTTTTCTCCAAAAATAACCAATTTTTAACAGGTAAAAAATGTTACCCAAAAGACTTACATCTTAATTTGTCCATGATTTTTCCTCCACAAAGAGTTGCCAAGGCCATTTTGACGGCAAAAACGGAAATTTTACCATGTCCTTCCCTGTTCAAAAGTAGAAAGTAGCCATAATTTACAGGTCCATTTTATAATATGAGCCTCTGTCCATTTAAAATGCATATCACTGACATCACTTATTGTAATGCACAATATACGTGGATTGACATACAAAGAAACAAGACCTTTAAAAGGAAAGTTTGTTTTGTGAGAACACACATCAGAACACTGTTCTGTAAAGATCTCAGAGCAAATTTATTATACATATGAAGCTTAGTATTACACTATTTGCTCTCCTCATTCTTTTTCCACATATCCATATACATGTAAAATAGACATGAATTGTACACTCAGATCTGTACAATAAAGCATGCTACATGCTTCAGTGCTATGTTCATTAAGTCACTCAGACTTTAGAAAATTAGTCAGTTCCCTAAGCTTGACTAGCTAGTAACCTTTAAAGTTCAGTAAATTCTGTAAGTTCTGTAAGTTCTACATCAGTGTAATCCATAATTCTAAATATTAATTCTAAATATTAATTCTAATTATCCTTTACACTCATTTAAAATTCTGCTTTTTGTCAGAAAATCAACTGGAAATACAGATATATAGTAATAAATTCACTACTTCAGGATTTAAGAAAGAAATCTTTACGATATTATTTAATGCTGACTTTTGTGCACATTTTCTTCTTCATTGCATTGAGTTCCCTTTGACTGGCTTTATAAGATTAAAATCTCAGCTGAGTAACTTCCAGACTTCCGTATTTCCATACTTTGTTGACTGGATTCTGATTTGTGTAAACCAGGATTTAGCATTGCTATGGCTGAAAATGCAGTCATTTTGTATTTTTTGTGTGCATGCTACCCTTTAGACCTTTGAAGCCTAATAAGGCGCAATAAAACTGTTTAGAGACAGAGTTTTTAGCCTTTAAACAGCAAAGGTATTTATTGCAATTTATTGGGGAACCCCCAGCTCGCACTGGACAAAGAGCTCCGAAGTCCTTGGCACAAGTCAGGGAATATATACAGTTTCTGTGAGAGATTACAACATTTTACATACATATTCATACAATTGCAACATCTAATTATAATATTCATAATAGGTGGAGTCAGGGTGGAGTCTGGGCAGAGTCCCTCTTTTTGGGGTGATCTTCGGTGGGAGATCCTGTTACTACGGCCTCGGTAGGGGTCGTTTTCTTCTCCTCATCCTCAGTGAACTTTTCAACTTTCTCTTGATTCTGCTGACTCCATGGTGAATTTTGCAAGATCCTTGGACTCAAGCCCCCATTTCGCCCCTTATCTTTCTGTGCTTTACAAAATATGTCTTTATGTAGGTGTGTAAGCATTCCTTTGGTGCACGGTACCATCTCCAGCTACTCCTTGGATTCTAATTTCCTCAGCTAAAAGCAGGCCTGTATTCTAAGTTAACTCTTCAGGGCCTTGTTCTGTTTCATCTTTAGGAATTTTTCTGCACTGTTTCATCATGAGGTTTCCACCTGCCTTTAAAGAGGTGTTATACTTTAAAAAAGAAATGCTAAGTGGAAGCAATGGTGTTATTAAGAAGCAATTGAAGTTTTAGAGGAAAAAATAAAGCCCATGTGGAAGTGCTTCAGATTTATTTTTTCCCAGGAGATTTAGTTACATTTACTAATAGGATTATAATCTTGAATGGTAGACACATATCAACTTGGCTTCAGCTTTCCAGCCCAGAGCCATCGGCTTTTCCCATACTCACACAATTACAGAACAGAGGAACAGAAAAGGAAAAGATTTCATTTATCTCTTCAATCTCTCCGCTCGAGTTGATTAGTTTTGACACTGTATTTTGTATTGGTCATTTGTATTCATAAAAGCATCACTAGAGCCACCATAAATTCAATTTGCCCTCCAAATATATATGTGTGTGTGTGTGTGTGTGTGCAAACATATACACACATGCATATATAAATACATATGACGGATGAACAGACAGGATAATGGGGCCTAAGACTCGCCAATGTCACTTGGATCCAGAGGGGCCCTAAGCTACGTCTAAGCACTACAGATGCCCTTGACTGGCAGCACTGGGGCCTCACAGTATTTGCCATGCAAAAGCAAGTGCTGAAGCAGTGGCTCACGGCAGCATGAAGTGCTCTAGAGAAGTCAGTGCTCCCTGAAAGAAGCTTTAGGCTGGCTAATGCAAAGAGATATGAATTTTACTAGTGGATATAGGAGAGGACAGAAAATATTTTGATTTTATATAGCACCTCTCTTACTGAAGTTACTCTTTAGAATCCTACAGAGAAGCACTAGGAGCATAAATGATGTCAAAAGCAAACCTTGAAGCTGATGTGCACTTAGCAACAATACAGGATGGAGTACTTAAGAAAGGGAACGATGGCCAGGGCTTAAGGTTATCTCCTTCTGCTTGGGGAAAACAGGGCAGAAAATAATACATGCTGTTAGACACCGGAACAGAGCAGAAGGTTTCTTCTTCTAATGCACAGCTGCAGAGAGAGACAGCCTGTCCCCAGAGCAAGGAAACCCCACAGACTGCCTGACAAATTCCACAGACCATACAAGGCTAAGTCCAGCTCCAGGGCCTGAATTTGCCTTTTGGGTCATCAAGGAGAGCAGTATCAAATGGGTGACACTGTCATTTGTCAGGATCTCTAGCAATACTCAAACTGAGACAGCCATATGTTGGGGAATGCTATAAAGAAATCACATCACATCTTTAGAAGTAGCAAATGAGTCTCATGAAATGGACATAGAGAAAATAGGATTTTTCTCATTAACTAGGCATGAAGTGGTGCTCCCCCAATACTGTAAGGTATCTTATCCAAAAGTAACATAATTTCTCGGTTACTGGTGGGCATCCTACTATCCACCCTAATTAAGGCAGTCAATTCTGAAATGTCAGAGGCTGCAATTACAAATTCTCGTGTTTCAGAGAAAAAAAACTATTGAAATCAAGCAAAATTTTTTCATGTAGAAGAGCAAAATGCATAATGACCAAATCTCTGAAATGCTTTTTTTTTATTTTCTGGACTTCCTTTGTAAAAGCTGGCTGACCGACCTCAGTGGCTTTCAATGAGTAGCAAAGGTGGAGAAGAGAGGCAATTAAACAATTCAGTGCTCTGAATAGATGGATAAGCAAGAAGTTATATTTCCAAAACAGATACCAAACATCTTTATGTATTGAAATCAGTACTATTCAAACGTGCATTTGATTAAACATGGGCATGACTGTTCCCTCTTTTCTATGTAGAAGCCAAGCCCCCCAGCCAGACTAGGCCTGTTTCACAGCCCAGAGCCCACAACTCCATTCACAGGACAGGTATGTCAAGGAACAGAAAAAATTCAGCTATTTTCTTACCTGTAAAAACATTGCAGCGGGAATAGTTGGAGATGATCTAGCACAGAATATTTCACAGTCTGTTTAAAGAGAGTCTTTTAGGGAATGACTCAGTTGAATAAGGCTGGCATTCCACCTAGCTGCCTAGGCTTTGACACCAGCCTGGGACAAATTTTTCAGAGAGGTTTGAACTTGTCAACTTTTTATAGTACTTGGCGTGCCAGTGAAGGAAATGTGTTATTATTTCATAAATCCACTTGATCACCTTAGGCCTTGAAGCAAAAGCTACTGCCCAATTTTAACATGCAGTTAAAAAAGCTTCTCTCCAGATTTTTTAGAGTCTGATCACCTCATTCTGCTCACCAGTTTTGGTCTGTCAAGGTCATCTACGACATGATGCTGACTCTCACACACTAATGATAAATTAATTGGAGAAGTACCTCTGTGAATTTTGAATTTTTTGCCTTGCAGTTTTATAAGGTTGCACCCTAGTTTACTTTCGGTAGCATGAACGAACATCACACTCAGTGTCATGTGAAATTTTATACACTATAATTTTCCCCCACTTTTCCTCCCTTCAGGGTTGAGCAGCAGAGAAATATAATTATCTGTTGGCTTAATGAATCCCCAACACCATGAAAAGATCTTAAAAAAAATGGGATGTAAGCTCAGCACGGGCAGTGGCCAAGTTGGCACACATGCCATAGCACTGCACTGTGGTTCCTTTTATGTTTTTCTAGCCAAATTTTAGCTCCTGAGAAGACATCTGTATTGCAGGCCTAGGGAAAGAGTCCTTGCCAGAGGGCAGAGAAACTGGCCAGGTTTTCAGTGGGCTAGAAACAAAGAAAGAAGCTCCGTTTAAAGCTTGGAGGATCTTCAGCTAGCACAATACACACAGAGCAACATACATATTAACTAGAACTAAAAAAATGAGACAGTTGTAGGTTTATGTAAAGTGTGAAATAACTTGTCTCTTTTGGTTCTTTCATATATGTTGAGTCACAGACATAGCACAGCAGGAGCGGCCGTCGCCCTGCGTGGCCACAAACACCAAACCTATCCATGATCACTTAGAACAGCCTTCTCATATACTTTGAAGAGCTATTTGGTCTTGGTCTACTGTTTTGATCTTAGAAAGCTGTTCTGGGTATTTTAGGCTTTTTTTCTTTTTTTTTTTTTTCCCCATTGTTGTCTGTATTCATCACATCAAGTGTGATCATATAAATATCCATTAATCAACATGAAAAATAATTCCTCAGTAGTCACCTAGTAATTCGACTAGCATCTCTGCAGGCTAACTCTTTCCTTCAAACACAAGGCTAAGAAACCAATGAGTGAACCCAGATCAAAGAAAACAGGTTTAAGAATGGCTCTTGTTATTTCAGTATGATTCATGCACCTAATAAACCACCTTTTTTCATCAAAGAAGTCTGCAGATGATTTAATTTAACTTTCCAGTTTCTATAAATAGGGGGAGAGTGAGAACACTTCATCCTGCCTCACGGCTCCACCTCTGTTCTTTCTATATCATAGAAACATTAAACAGCTTGGGTTGGACCACCTTAGAGAACATCTAGTTCCAACTCTCTTGTCGTGGACAGGAATACCTTACAGTAGACCAGGCTGCTCAAACCCACATCCAGCCTGGCCTTGAACACTTCCAGGGATGGGGCACCCACAACCTCTCTGGACAACCTGTTCCCATATCTTGCCACCCTCTAGTGTAGAATTTCTTCCTGATATCCTAGTCTCTTAGGTCTAAACCTACTCTCTTCCAGTTTGAACACATTCCCTCGTGTCCTATCACTACATGCCCTTCTAAAAAATCTCTCTCCATCTTTCTTGAAGAGCCCCTCCAGGTAGTGGAAGGCTGCAAATAGGTCACCTTGAAGCCTTCTCTCCTCCAGGCTGAACAAACCCAACTCTCTCAGCTTGTCTTCACAGGAGAGGTGCTCCATCCCTCTGATCAACTTGGTGGCCCTCCTCTGAACTTGTTCCGACAGGTCTATGTCTGTCCTTCCTGTGCTGGGAACCCCAGAGCTGGATGCAGTACACAAAGTGGTGTCTCAGGAGAGAGGAGTAAAGGGTCAGAATCACCTCCCTTGACCTGCTGGCCACATTGCTTTTAATGCAGCCCAGGGTATCTGGGCTGTGGGTACACATTACCAGCTCGTGTCCAGCCTCTCATCCACCAGCACTCCCAAGTCTTTCTTCTCTGGGCTGCTCTTGATCTGTTCATTCCCCAGCCTTGATCTGTATCATCGCCCCAAATACAGGGGGTTGCTCTGACCCAGGTGCAGCACCTTGCACTTGGTCTTGTTAAACCTCTTGAGATTCCCATGGGTCCATGTCTCCAGCCTGCTGAGTCCCTCTGGATGGCATGCAAAGCACTGCTTCTCTCTGAGCATGAGACCACAAGAAAAGATCCTGCTCCTCCTTCCAACAACTTGTAGCCTTCAGCAGAAAACTACCTTTGTGCTGCACTAGAGGGGAGGGACAGGAGCAACATGGGAAGCAGAGACATCAGCTCTGATTAGATCCCAGCAGCTCTCACACCACCCCGTAGGATGCAGAGACACCTCCCTCACTCCGTTTCCAAGAAAGCAGGAAATCTGGACCACCAGTGGTTGCTGTAACGTAAGATACGCAGGTATTCCCAGAAATGCCAAGGCAGAGGAAAGAATTCAAAAAGTTTATTTAGAAGGCCAGAACACGAGAAACTTATGAAATACCTAAGAGTGAGGTTTACGCGTTGGGCCCCAGGGAGAAAAAAGCAAGTTCCCACTCTCTACAGGGCCTCTTTATCCTCTCAATTTCTCCCCCACCTTCCCAAGGCCCCTGCACATGTCTGTTAGGGATATTTCTCTCTGGTATAGAGAGAGAGATAGCACAGATCTCTCTGCAAACCCCTCTGGATGGCAGAAGCAGAAAAATAATCTAACCCTCTTGAGAAGGCACTTTCAAGGCTTCCTAAGGGAAAACAAGAATTTCTAGCTTTCCCATTACAAATTCCTCCGACAGCAAACTACCCCTACAATTGCTAAACCAACATCCAACCCAAAACTTCAATAATATGAACCATATTAAAGGGTAGGGCACATTTTGAGGATCAGATGCTTAACTAGTATGTCTATACTTGTGACAGTATAGACAGATGTTCAAACTCCCATTACAGTACAGGGAGACCTAGCAGACACATATATCCATGAAGCCTGAACTTAGATATCTCAGACTGCACTTGAGCCTTATCCCAGATGTTTGGTGTATTTAAAATGGGGTGATAGCCAGCTAGTCCCTATCTCTGACCCCACAGTTGGAAGCCTCTTCCTAGGGGCTCCTCGGGTGTCTATGCCCTTCTGGGAAGTGTATCCCATGCACTTCACTCAAAGGCAGTAAGACAAACTGAGATGCTGCTTGACAAATGGAGTGAGGGTCACACCCTCCTCACCCCTGTGAGGGCCTGATTGGAGCCCATAAACAGGTCATGAACCACAGTACATAGGATGTTTTCAGGGAAAGCAAAACCTTACCCCTTTAAGAACATTTTCTGACTCCCTACAGGGGATTAAATTCCTCTCCTCCATTTTGCTGCAAGCAGACATGTTGTCTACCTGAGATCTTTACCCCTTTACAGCGAGCTACAAAACAAGCACATTATCACAGGCCTTGCTTCTACAGTCCTGGGTCTTACCCTGTGTTCACCAGGCAGGAAGCAGTCTGCTCGTGGCATGCAGCAATGAATACATCTGGCCACTTTCAGCTTCCCTTAGTATTCTTGTCACAGCCACAATGGTAGGAATGAAAGTGCCTGTTCCTTCTTTTATTGCCCTTGAGGGGGAAAAAAATATTCCTGAAGGCTATGGTTTCACAATGTATTGCCTTCTTTTCTTCCCCTCAGAGGGGGCAGAGGAGAGGTTGAGTGCAGCCTTCTCATGTGGAATATCTACTTTTTCTCCCTGTTGCCATGGTGACTGAGCCACTGGCTGGTCTGGCACCGAAAGGTGCTCAATGACACCCAGTACCAGGGCATCAAGTGAGAGGACTGGAAAGAGGAAGAGGGGCAGCGTCCTTATTTTAATGTGTCATGACCAGTGTTTTCTGCTGGTGAATTTTCAAAATACAAGCCATAAAGGTCATCTGCATCTGTCAGACTTAACCACCGTTCTCCAGTAATTCAGTTTTGAGGACTGCAAATATTGCAGTACAGCTTGCCAACTATGCATTCAGAAACTGTAATAGGTATATGCAGCATACTAGTTAAGGTAAGTGGCTTGCTCCATCTCAAACTTCCCCTTTTTGTAACATGAGTCCCATGCAGCAATAAACAACATGAATTTCATCACCTCCAGGTCTTTAGTCCTATTTCTGTCCTGGTCTCAAAATCATGCTGCACTGGCGTGAGCCAGGAAAAAAAATTGCTTACAGCTGCAAGAACTTGTAGGGAAATGAGCTCTTTCAAGATAATGAGCTATTAACCCATGGCACTGCTGCAGAGGCATTGCAGTGGTGTCAGCCACTGGTGTGTCAATAAATAACAAGGCAAATTAGAAGTGCATGTAAATTTGTTTCTGTAGATAATTCTTCTTTGATATAAACTGGAACAAGTCTGAGTAGCTGGATGAAAACACAGTTGTGCTGAATTTGGCTCCACAGAAAGGAAAGCAGAGGTCCTTAATTTAGGTTGTCTCCCTAGTAAGCACTATTCACATGCTTGTTATTTGGGTCAGAATTGAGCTTGTTCAATTGTTTTCCAAAGATATTTCCAGAGCAAGTAAAATCCTTTCACCAGCTGGGGTGGGGGGAGGGAAGAAAGGTAGACTTACGGATCAAAGGCCGCTAGCAAGAAGTTGAGCAGTAAGCTGATGGATTGCTCCACGTTGATCTGGTGAGTCGTTGGCATCCGTTTGTTGAGCTGGTAGAAGATAGTTGAAATCACAGCCTCCAGGCGGGCCACGTTCAGTTCGATGTTGGGGTCCAGGTTGTTCAGTGCGTTTTCCCGCAAGGCTTCTATCACATTCCAGATGTCCACCAGGTGCACTAGGAGACAGGACAGAAAGACTCAGCCGGGACATGTCACCTCCTCCCACAGGGTGGGGAGTAACACAACCATGCACAACATGCTTCATGAATACTCAAACAAATTAATTTATTTTCCATCACTGAAATTTGGTGGAGGAATGAGCAAATAGAATTCAAATCTGTTAATACGCAAACAATATATTGATATTACTAGTTGTAATGAGTACAACCTCAGCTCAGGAAATCATTCCTCATTGTATAAAGTATTCAAGTGAAAGTCTATATTATACACAAATCACTAGAAGGTAAACATATGCTAATTGTCTTTTTGAACCATGCCTTTATGAATCCCCATTCAGAAATTACTCTTAGATATTAATTTGCATAGCAGATGGGCTTTTCAGAAGATCCTGCGAATACTAAGTGCTTATCACACAGTGATATTTTGAAAATTCTTTTCAGCAATTTGTATGGAAAGCAAAATATTTTACAGAAACAGAATTTCAATTGAGTCAGGGTAGACTAGCTGCATTTAAACAAATAACATGTAATGAAGTGATCCCAAAATCATATCTTGTGTCTTCCAAATATATTTGCCAAATGATTTGTTAAATCTCTCTCTTTAAAGTCTCAATCTAAGCTGAATTTGATGGGAGCTGTTTTTACCTATGAGGACAGTTTAAAGGACAATTTCTGCTCACCCTTCGTATTTTACCCAAACAGAAATCTTGTTTGCATAGCACTGTTATTGTGGCAGTATAACTGGCTTGCTGCAGATTGGCATTTCCAGCAGTGGTGAACTTTGCCAAAAGTAAAAAAAACCCCTACATTCATTCAAAAATTTGATTTATTTCAAACCTGAACTCAGAGATTCATCTGTTTTTTTTATCTTAAGTATTACCTACTGTCCTACCAAAGTGTCAGTAAGAAACAAATCATGAGGTTCAGGGTGAAAATTCTCTTTTTTTTTTTTTTTTTCCACCAGAGAAACTACTGCATAGTTCTCATTACCCAGCATGGCAATATGTCTTATGATGTATCAAGAACCATCTGCATGTGGAAGGAGTTCCATTTCTTTTCTGGACAGAGAGATATAATTCCAATCCTCATTACATTTTCACTTGATTGGTTTGCAGGTGCTGTCTCAGACTGCAATATGACATGATGGTCTGATGGCATGGAAATGTAAGCTGATAGTAGAGAGATAATGAAATCAGATACAGTCATTTTACTTAAGTCTAGAATTATGCCTTTTGCCTTGGGAAAAAATAACCTCTTAACCCTGCCAGAGCATGTGTAAGCCCAAGGAGGAAGATACACCATACAGATGAGTGGTAACAGCAGCAGCAACTACTTTAGGGACTCGGCAAAGCACTTTGCCACTTCTTCTTGGTATTCTCTAGCAAATAACTGGGAAAACCTGAAAGACGTAGTTCCATTGTGACACTTAAATATTTATTTTATCTTTGTATTTAAAGGAAACTTTTATAGGCAACCTTGTAGGCTGACAGGTTGCCTTTAGTGTATTATCCTGTATTAAGCTGGGTGGGTGGAGTATACAACCTCTCTGAACTCTTCCTTTTTGTTTTCTAGCTGCTGGAAGAGCAACTTCCCCATAAAAAATCTGGCATAGGTCTCAGATCCTTTTAATGCAGTCATTCTCATTCCCACTTAATCAGTTTCCACTGTCAAGCTGCCACAGAGGTCACGTGGACAAATGGGAGGTGAATGATCTCCAGGAAGACATCCTGCACATAATAACTGACCCTCTCTGGGCAGCTTCTCCACATGGTTCAGAGGCCAGACAAGGCAGAGAACAGAGGAAGTCACCAGAAAGCAGGCCATCATCTGGTCCAGGTGAGAAGGGTTAATGAGCATCCCACCACTGTAAGGCTGTCAAGCAAAACCCAAGAAATACAGAGCAACATGCCAGAAGATGCAACAGGCCGGACCATGTGCGTGTATTTTGTGGCCTTATCAAGAGGCAGGCAGGAAGCAGAAGATGAAGTGTGATGTTTTTCCTGAGGTCAAGCTCTCACTGGCCATGAGGGCTGCTCCTGGTAATTCAAGACCAAGCAGATGACGGAGAAGATGTTTCCACCAGCAGTTTCACCAGGATATGTGCATAAACTGTCAAACCCAGGGAGGGCGTGGAGACATCTCCAGACTCCTCTCTCTCCTTGTGGAATGTCTCATTCCAAACCCACCTGGATGTGTTTGTGTGTCACCTGCTCTAGGTGACCCTGCCTCGGCAGGGGGTTGTACCGGATGATCTCCAGAGGTCCATTACAACCCTAATGATTCTGTGATTCTGTGAAACCTGAACTATTGCTACATTAACAAGATAACACTGTGAGAAATTATCAGGTATAACAAATAGCAAAAAGAAGAGTAATGCTATATGTAGATGGTTCACCTTGACCTGAGACACTATCAAGAGAGTAATCTGAGAAACAGTGCAAATAGGGGTACTAGCACTGCTGACCAAGGCAAAAATTACTAGGGTAACCTTATCATAAATACTGAATAAGGATGTCAAATCAGCAACATTAGATCTGGTGGGAAAAGTATAAACAGGGACAGGCTGTTTATCTGTGAGTGTAAAAGTAGGTTAGCAGAAAAAAGCATGGGAGTGGAAAAGGGGAATTTAAAGGGTAACAAATCATGTCATCAGGGCTGTTGGGGTACCTTTCAGGCAGTCTCTGCACCTGATGCGTGGAGGAACTGTTTTGACCATACATGTTTACTTCTGCAGGAAACTGCGATGGTTTCCCTAGCATCCCTAAAAGGATGTTCAGGGAGGATGAACCAGACCTCCAGACTCCCAAACAGTGAGAATTTCAAGCAGTAATACGACTTTAATTGCTACAGCCTAGCAGTAGAAAACTCTTGAGTAAGAGAACATGGAGTGAAAGAGCTGGCAACAATTAATGAGGCTGAAATGGGGGTTGGTGTCTTTATTCCTCACATGATCTAGTACTGATAATACATAGCTGTCAGATTTTAATGTGGGGGGTTTTGTTGACTTTTCTTCCTACTGATATTATATTTTTCATCATGCAGTCATATCCAGAGTTAGTTTTGATGATGGTCCTGGGAAGGAAAATGTCTAGAGGCTAGCAGACATGGGACTAATAACATCAGTATACACTAAACATCTGAGAGAAAATTACTGCTTTTAGTGTTAACTCTAACTTGAAAGCCTCATAAGCCCTCCTGATGTTCATTGGTATGCCAGAAAGGTAAGGGCACAAGACTAAGAACATGACTTATTGGAAATTACACAGCTGTAACAGTCCCCTATCTACCATCAAATATTAGTCTCAAGGAACTGCTGTGTATTTGTACTATAAATAATTTTAGTTGAGGTTTCTTTTTTTTTTTTCCAGAAGCACTTTGGTTCCACTTGAAGCTGAATAAACAACAATCCTACTGCACTATTTTATTTTGAACTTTATTCGTTAATTTTAAATCTCTCTACAGAGGCTGGAAACCAATACTTCCTGGAGGAAGAAATGAAGGATGGACATGAGCCAGGCATTTAACAAGAACTACTAATTCTGAAAGTATCTGATGAAACGTCTAGCTCAAAATCACAAGGAGAGTTTGTTAGACTGCTGTACAGAGGACTGAAGTCTTTGACCTTTAGTCAAGTCAGTTGTTACAAACAAGAATTCACACATTCACAATTTACATTTAATTCACAAATTAAATGTAAAAAATTAGGTGTCTACTGTCTGCTGTTGATCAAGGCTCCCTCTCATCTAAGTGAAAGAAAAAAGCACCTTAAAGCATCTGTTGGGAGACAGGTGGGATGAACAGTGCTTTGAAGCTGCCCATATTTCTTCACTGACAAAGTCTAAAGCAACAAGTTTACATGAGACATGTAACCTCGGAGCTGGTAAACAGAACACACCTTCCTCTTTAAACATTAAGAAATAGTCTGACTACTACATGACATAGAATAATTTAGGTTTTATATAAAATATGAATAATAAATACTTCAATCTGTATGAACAGCTACCAGATCCTGTAATAGTCACTACCTTTTACACTGCACTGCTTGACCTTGTGTGGATTATATCTGGGTGTAGTGCCCTACTACCTTGAATTTTTTTTTAATTTTTTAAGTTTACTCTCACAGTAAGCAAACTCTTACATATTATATCATGCTGCCAGATCACACAATCAACATCGGCAAAAGGCAGAGTAAAACACAGGGCCCTGCAAGCTCCACTCATTTCTACTAACAGAAATTTATGCCTACAGCTAATGTCATATCTGTATTCTTTTCAATATAATAACAGAACGTTAACTCCGCAAACTTTGCAAAAGCTTACATTCCTCATCTTCTCTTCTATCCATTTTCCATAACGCCTGCTATGCTCATTTATTTCTTTATCCATCCCTGAGTCTGTTTTAATCTCACTGAAGAAGGCGTATCTCCTTACTTTGCACAACACGTAGTGCAATAAATCTCAAATCTGATTTCCACATACTACTACAATCCTAAGAAGATGAAGAGTTTGCAATGTAACAAACCAGCATACAGATGTAGGAGTGCTTTCTGTCTCCTAAAACCTGTCTTAAATTCCCTAAACAGAGTAAAACTCTGCAAGTTTGTTTTTAACTTCTCATTGCTGTTGCTGCTTTTCTTGCCTTGCCCACATTTCCCTCTGAAAAGTGAATTATGCCTCAGCATGAGAAAGATGTCCTTTCTGAAGTGGATCTGTAAAACTAGAGAAATCTGTCAGTTGTTCCTTCAGTGCCAGCAGTGCCTTCAGTGCCTTCAGTAGGAGTAAAGGCTGCCTGTATCTAGCACCTGTGTGGTATAAGGCGATCAAAAATCATGCAGGCCAGCCAATCTTCATGGAGCCTTTGGAAAGGCCTTGCACTCTGTAAATAGCACAGCTATGCAGGTGCAGATCTCACTCATTTGCCTGATATTGGAAAAAAATGTAGACAATTTCCACAAGCAATTGCTAAACTATGTTTCCTTTTAGATTTTCTGTTAAGTGATTATTCTAAAGTCACAGTTAAGCTAAAGATCAGTGTTATTAGATCTTCTATGGTGAACAGTCTGCTAACTTTGATGATGTTAAGTAGTATTTAAACACTGTCATAGAAGGTTTCATATTTGAGCAGGTTCAGCAACAGACTGAAATTAGTGAATGTAAATAAAGTTCAGTGTCTGGATGTAAGTGCGACAACACAGGTAGGGAGCATCACGGATGGCTGCCATTCACTCCACAGCAATTGTTGCCAAAAAACACACACTTTGAGGAGACCCTGGCTGAAATGAAGAGAATTAAGATTAATGCATGAAAATACACTCCAAATAACAAATGTTATTTCCTTCAGTGAACTTCAGATATTAAACCAACATTTGGAGAGTGCCTGTTGCCAGTGCATTGAGACTCAACTGATCAGTCTCTCCCTGTTGGATGAAATGGTGGATGATGATGTGTGGCTCAGTTTGAAAGGAGTTTTAGATTTTCTTCAAACTAAAAAGTTTTCAGATGCCCTTCAAGTTTTACAGCCTGCCTTTCTGCCCTTATCTATGTTCAGAACATCTTTTCCTAATACCTTTTACTATTTTGGTGATGAAAACAAGCAATTAGTAGTTACAGTGCAGAATTCTATCACCTGCAACTCTGTCAACAAGTTAATTTCTGGAATAGATGTACCCTGGATACATTTGGAGACAGCAGAATTTAACACAATCTTACATTGCTTACTGTAAACACATACATCAATTTTATTGATCTTGATCCTCCCTCTTCCCTTCAGGCACTTTTTAGTCTCTTCATTAGCAGGAAACCAATGTATTTTTAATTTATTGTAACTAGTAACATTAATTTATTTGCAATAAGTAATTTTTTTGGTAGATATCTTAATAGACAAAATGAGAGAGAAGAGATGGACTACACTCTTTTTTTCAACTCACAGCAAAGAAATTAAAATTTATTTATGCAGTGAATGAATTTTTCTCTCCATTATGCAGTCTACTTAAAATTATAGAAAGGCTATGAGATATAGCTAATCTTGGATATATCACTAATTTCAAAGGAGTCAACTGCAAACATCAGTTGTCAAGAAATGATGGTGGCCTAAGCAAGTATAAAAAATAAAACTGTAATGGAAGTTTATCTTCTAAGTAGTAAAAAAAAAAAAGAAAAATAGAAAATTAAAACCAGTCTGTGTGCTCAAGCTTTCTTACCATTAAATGGATCTACTTGTATAAAAATCTTCATCTGTTCTACTTCATTCTTTGTATTCCACCTGAACCATGAACTCTACTACATTATCTCCCCATTTATTACTAAATGACCATGGAAGAGGAGATTATATTTAATCAAACACCGGCAGCTATCTAAATTAGAGGTTTAATAATCAATTCAAATTTACTTAACATACAGTAGGTCTAACTAAATCTAGGTTAAACATGCCCAAGTGATAGGGCAGAATTCCTCCTTGATAGATTTTCCTTTTTTGGTGAATACAGGAACAACTTTTAAAGAAGTATTAATTTAAATTATTTCCAAAATTTTAATATGCATTTCATGAAGACTTCAGCCCAGCAAAGCTCTTACAGACATGCTTGAACTTAAGCATACTAGTACTGTCATTTGAAATCAATGGCACTTGCCTGTATGCCAGTTATTTCAGGTGGATTCCATTAAAAGGGAAAGATTTATGCTTCCTTGTCTAACAATCCTGAAAATATTATAAAATACGTTAGACAATTCTTCTTCTTTTGATTAGAATCTAGGAACCCATCACAAATCAGGGTATTGGAGCCATTTGTCATTGTCATTGCTGAGAAGCCCTGGGAAGTTACTCATGCTTTCTGTTTGGCTCTGTCCGTGCTGCTGCCAGGCAGGTAATGGAAGACTGTGCGAGGCATGTTTTTCCTCAGCTACACCCGTTTGTGGTAAAGCTGCACCTCAAATCAGTCAGCTATAGCATGATCACTGAAAGCTTTATCTGCACATCCCACAATTATGCAGGTCAATGTGCCAGTTATGATGGCTTGCAATCCTTCACTCTCTCTGGTGCCAAATTACATGAAAATGTACCAGGGTGGTGCTTCTGCTCAGGGCTAAAACGAGGCACTCTTTGGCTGGGTACATCTGGTGACAGCTGTCACTCTACAGAGCCTGGCCTATGCAGGCTACTCATGGCCCAAATATCTGAACCTTTGCTCAGTCTGTACCTGGAAATGTCCTGCATGCTCCTATTCCTGCTTCCAAGTCTTTCAGGCTTCTGGTCTACCTCCATTGCCCACTGCTGCTGCCACACACTGTTCATACAGCCCCCTGACATTTAGCACAGCTGGACACCTGCTAGGCAGCCGATCCAATGTGCTGGTGTGTGCTGGGCCACTTCCAAACACTCTGCAGGCCATCAACAGCTCTTGGGTTGGTCACCACTTTTTTCAAAAGCAAGACTGGTGGACTTCTAACTTGTTAGCATATATTTGAATGTATGAATGTAAAAATGTATTTTATTGCATCTTCTCGCTATTTCACCTGATTTCTGGGTTTTGTAGATGCAGTGATTGCATTTTGTAGATGCAAGCTTAAAGAAGAAATCAACAAAATATTCAGAACATTTACTGACGTTATTCTGATCTCAAAGTGCTTTATTTTTTAAAGATGTGCATACAATGGTATGAAAGGCTGTAAGAGGATGGTACATTACAAACAAAAGTAACCAAAGACAACATTTAGCTCTTCACTAAGAAACCAAAGTCTTCAAAGACTGCACACCTGAAATGGAATTTGGCAAGGCTTACTAGTAAGTCTCATCTTCAGGATAAAGGTCCTCGTAAGAAGTGGGACAGTCTGGAGCAAGGAAGACAGCGTTGGAGAAGGAGGAACCAGTTAAGGGATGTTTAAAAAGACTGGCATGATCAACTCTGATGAGAAGTGCACCCACAAGTGCTGAGGGAGCTGGCTGATGTCAATGTAAGACTACTCGATTGTCTTTGAAAGGTTGTGGCAATTGGGGAAGGCTCCTGAGGGCTGTGAGAAAGCAGCTGTCACCTCATTTCCAAGAAAAGAAAGAAGTATCCAGTGAAATAAAACCTCACCTCAGTCCCTGAAAAGGGGATGGAGTGAATCCTCCTGGAAGCCATTTCCGAGCATATTAAGGTCAAGAAGATGATCAGAAGCTGTCAACATGGATTTATGACAGAGAAATCATGTGTGAACAAGCTCTTTGCCTTCCCCAATCAAGTGCCTAGCTTAAAGGACAAGAAAAAGCAGTGGATATTTATTCTGGCTTTAGCAAGGCTTACAACACTGTGTCCCATAACAGCCTCTCTGGCAAACTGCTAAGTGTGGACTGCGTAAGCAGACAGCGAGGTGGACTGAAAACTGTCTGAACAGATTAGCTGAAAATCTTGTGATCAGTGGCACCAAATCCTGTTGGGAGGCCAGTCACTAGGTGGTATACCCCCAGGCATGATACTGAGTACACCAACTGTTTAACATCTTCATTCATGATCTGAATGATGGGACACTGTACCCTCAGCAAGTCTGCAGGTGATACAAAACTGGGAATAGTGACTGATGCATCAGAGGGACCTCAACAGGCTAGAGAAATAGGCAAATAGGAATTTTATGAAGTGCAACAAATGGAAATACAAAGTCCTGAACATGAAAAGGAATAACTTGTAGCAAGACAGGCTGGGTGCTGGCTGGCAATATGCTTTTATAGCAAAGGCAGCCAACATTCTCCTGAGCTGCACCGGGCAGTGTGCTTCCAGCAGGAAGAGAGAGGCACCCTTCTCCTATACTCAGCCCTGGTGACAGCGAAGATGATGAAGGGACTGGAGTAACTGCCATATGGGGAGAGGCTGAGAGAGCCAGGACTCCTCAGCCTACAGGACAGAAGGCTCGGGGGACTTTACAAGTGTGTATAAACACCTCGCCACTGAGATGATTAGAGGAATGCAGCACCTCTCCTATGAGGAAAGGCTAAAAGAATTGAGATTGTTCAGCCTGGAGAAGACAAGGTTTTGTGGTGAGCTAGCTGCATTATTCTGGTACCTGAAGAACGCCTACAAGAGAGCTGGAGAGGGACTTTTTACAAAGGTATGTATAGGACAAGAGGCAATGGCTTCAAACTGGGAGTAGGTTTAGATTACATATGAGGAAGAAATTCTTTACTGTGAGGGCAGTGAGGGACCAGAATAGGATGCCCAGAGAAGCTGTGGATCCCCCATTCCTGGAAGAGTGCAAGGTCAGGTTGGATGGGGATTTGAGAAACCTTGTCTAGTGGAAGGCATCCTTGCCTATAGCAGGGAGGTTGGAACTAGATGATCTTTAAGGTCCCTTTCAACACAAGACATTCTACTATTCTATGATCCACTGCAAGGAAATAGAGAACATGGAGGCACACTCTTCTAGGGGAAAGAATAGTGAAAGGACAGAAGGAAATAAGCACAAATTAAAATACAGGAAAGCGTTTAAACATAAGAAAAATATTTTCCCTGTGAGGATTGTTGAACACTGTGACACGTTGCCCAAAAGGCTGTGGAGTCTCCATTCTTGAAGATAATCAAATCCAAACTGGACACAACCCTGAACAATCTGCTGTAGCTGATCCTGCTCTCTCCAGAAGTCCCTTCCAACCTTAGTGATTCTGTGATGTCCTTGTCCAATCATGAACCTACACTGCAAAAACATATAATAACTCTTCCTGGAGAGGAATCAATGTTGCCCCATAATGTTGATTTTTCTCTAAAATCGTTGCTCAAGTAAGCTGTGCACCAAGGCCCTTTTCTAATACGTGTAATAAACAAAAAAACAAAAAAAATCCCCAACAAACAAACAAACATAACCTGCCCTGGGGTCCCTTGAATGCTTGAGAAAGAGTCCTCCACATCCTCAAGAGGTTTTGTGTGAGGTTTACAGAGTGCCTTCACAGTACTCTGTATACTCGGATATTCCCTCAAGCTTTCTTGTGAAGGCCAAGGGATTTCATTTTTTTATCAAGTCAGCTGCATGGATTCCTTCTCCTCATCTTTTTGCCTGTGCTGTGAGTGCACAGGTGTGTGGTGTGCACCAGCTCAGCAGGAAGCTTGAGTAAGGCTATCTACTTCTACCTGCCCATCCCAGTGGTGAGGAGGAGTGCCTGGGTAAGGATCTAAACATTCACACCAGCCAATGGGAACACCTTTCTGCTGAGCTAGTGTGCATATGGAGTAAGTCAGCTGTGTTTGGACTCAGTGGATTCAGGCAGATCACCTGTCCATGTGATACCACATGGGACAAGCAATGTACCAGCCACCAGGATCTGGGTTGTCTGTGCATGTGCTGGCCAGCTGCACACTGCATGCACAGATGACATTCCTGTCTGGGTGCCAAACCTGGCTGTTGGGTGTCTGGAAATCTGCAGGACATGGTATGTACAACTGAGGCACTGAAAATTTGGGGGAAAAGTTTTAAAGGTTCTCCTGTCCGCATACCTGGGCTTGCATCCTATTATCCTTTACCTATGTTCTGCCCAGAAGGCAAAAAGAGTTATTCTAAAACCTTCTGAGATTCTGATCACTACAGCACTTTGGTCAAGTACTACTAATGAGGAATAATCATTAGGCTAACAATACACTGAAATCTGGTCTTTTTACTTTTAATGCAGTACCAAGGTGTGAGAGTGTGTAAAGATCTCCAGAAAAAATTTTCTCTTTGACACTAATTTAATGTAGAAAAACAGTTCTTTCTCCCCTTCTCCTGCCCATCTTGTCTCACCTATATTTCACCTAAGCCTGAAGGGCTCTCTGTGGGTGGCAGAAGAAGCCATCAGTCTCCCCAAGGAGCAGCACCAATGACAGTCAATTCTGAAAAAAGGAGCAGTGGGCTGGGAAACTACTGTCATATATTTGTCACCCAGATGCTGGCAAAGTGTCTCCTGTTTTTAAACATGTTTTGAAATAATTTATTGGAAATCATGAATGAGGTAGGACATAAATAAAATTAAATAACTTAAAAAATCTAACTCTAAGCTTCTTAGTATTTTGATGACAACCAGGAAAGAATTAAAACACTGCACTGTTGCTAAGAAGTCACATGGCTTAAATCCATTGATTACACATAATTTTCTTATCTTAAGAATTAAACATATGTATGCATTAAAGACTAATGTGCAAATAGCAGACCTGTTGCTACATGTATCAAGAGCCAGAAACTTTATAACTGCCCCTTCCACAAAAGACAATGATATTCCTAGCTTAAGTGTCTCTATTATTCTTACTATCCCACTATAAAACTATTTTAATAAGAAAGGCTTTATTTGAGGCATTGTGGTATCAGGTCTTAACCTGACTTAATAGTTCCTTCAAAGGGTTTTGCAAGTGTCAGCTTCCCATTAGCCAAAGAGGACATGAGGTAACAAGACAACTCAATAAATATGTATGATACACAACAGCTTTCTCATTTCTCTTAAAATTAGGTCAATTTGCCTTCCATTTGAGTTCTTCTGTCAATTCTTAAAATTATAGAAATTCAATTTTTTAATGAAACATAGCTCTTGGTACTATATTACAGCAAACCAAACACTAGGAAAAAGCTTCTGCACTCCCAAAAGGTGGCAAAAAATATCTCTGATGTTGTGTGATACTGTATCTGGAGTAGATATTCAAAGTTTTCTCTGCTAGAGATCTGGTTAATCTGAAACTGATCAGAGAAACTGAATTATGGAGACTTCCAAAAAAACGTTTCCAGAGAAAATAAAAAGCCACATTTCAGCCCTCCTACTTAGGAGATTAAACTAGAAGTTCAAAAATGACTGAACATATCAGAAGGAAAACAATTTTAGAGGCTGGCACAACTCAGATGTTGTATAAGTACCCAGGACAGACCAGCTTTCAGAGAACAGGCAGGACACAGCGCACAAGCCTTCTGGCAGCCGCAGTCCCGACCACAGGATGGCACTACTGGGTATATTTTAGTAAACGCAGCCACATTTGCTCCAACATTTTAACTCTACTGGCACAATGTCAAGCGAGCAAACACGAATCAAAGCTGTGCATCCCCACTGCTGTCTCCAGAAAACGGCCTTGTGTCTGTACTGAGTTGAATTAAGACAATGTGTGTGTAGATGAGGCTGTGTGGATGTCCTATACAGGTGATCACATGTGACAGGCAAACAATGCCAATCCTGTGAGATGGAAAGGGCAGAATGTCTTCATGTTGAATAGCCTTATTACAGTGATAAAATCTCCTCCAGAAGTATATTCCTTGAAATGCCAAGTCTGACTAAGACTACATCTTTAATAACTTCATTTTTTTCCCCTCTGATACAACTGCTGCCAGCTCTCTCTATCCCCCCTAAAACATTTCCCATGTCACAAGAGGACTTCAGCTTGCTTTGACACCATTACCAGCCAAAAGCAAGTGCAGCATGACTGCAAATGTTAACAAATTGGGTTATTTACATTTTTCATTAATTTCGAAGCAGTGTTAGTTACCTGTTTAAGGATACAGTGTTATCCCCAATCCCATATTAACTACTGTTTTCTTTAAAAAATAGCTTGTGATGACAAGAGAATATGCAATTTAACAGTTCTTTACAACAATTTCTTACCTGATGGCTATATAAAACAAGTTGAGATTACATTATCAACCTTTAAATCATATCACAAAGGTCAATGAAAAAGAACGAGCATCTATTATACATTTAGAACTGCGTGGAAACAAAACCCCTCCTTGGCACATCTCTCGTTTTTCAGAGTTTGATCCATGGTTATTCTGTCTTCTGTATTATTACTTTTTAAATCATTTAGGGTTGGCAAGGCTGTAAACAGCAACACAAGGTACGGAATACTAATGAAAGATGAATCATGCACTTTCTTGAACATAAAAGATGCAATATTTTACATATATGCAAATTCTTAACCTGATCCTTATTCTATTAATTTAAAAATATTCTTATGTAACATGGACTGAATTTGACCCATAACATTTTCATCTATAAAAAATAATTAGAGAAATACTTAAGCTGAATTTAATGCTTTGGTAAACTGACTGATCTTCAACCCCAAGCAGAAAAAACATACTAAAGACTGTTAACACATGCTTCTCTCTTCTGAAGAGTTTGGTTCAATCCAGAGGGTTTCTGGGCCAAAATCCCAGCATCAGCTTCAGCTGTTCACAGTGAGAGCATTGCTATGAAGCAGGACATTCATGTGACACGCAGAACTTTAGTGATAAAGCATCTTATGACTGAAGTCATAAAGACAGTTCAGACTCTGATCTTATTTAACCTTTTGCTGAGATTGGTAATGGAGTTGCTAATTACTGCCATAGATTCAAGCTTTCATAGGTAATTAATCATGTATTACATTTGAAAGCAACACGATTTATCTGCCCTAAATCTTTAGGGATATGAGCTATAATCAGTTTTGAGATAAGGAGAGACAGAACCTAGTATATGGAAGATCCAATTTTTGGTAACAATTTCATTTGAGTAGACAGCACCTCATTCAGAGAAAGTGTAAAGAATATTTGACTAAACTCTGGCTTCGTGTTTCACACAATCTTTCCACATTTGCCCTCCTGACATTACTCATATTCCAAGCAATGTCTTCTGCAAGAGCGGGTCGGCGCTCCACTTCCCAGCTGATTTGCTCAGTAACCAGGACTCCCATTATCAGAAGGCAACTGCAGTGTCTCCCCTTACAACATCATGCACTAAAACTTCGCATCCCCTGAGGAAATAAGGAATAGGCCAAGGAAAGGAGAAAAGCTCCAGTTGATACAAACATAGCTTGACAATCAGCAACAATGAGAAAGGAAGCAAGACTGCAAAATGTGAAATGACAGATAAATGAGATTTAGGTGAAGTTTCACACATCTATCCTTTCTCCTATGTGTGACAGAAGCTCTTTAATGATGTTGTCAGGGCCCCTAGATGGAGTAAGAGTCTCGATGTACATGGCCACTTATCTGTAATCCTTTATTTTACACATGCAATCCTTAAACATATCCTGCAAATCTGAGACAAAATAAGAATTTCAAGGCAAAATATAGATGAATAAAATGTGGAAAATTAAACCTGGGGAAGATCAGGACCTTTACAAGAGATGCAGTATGATACTAGTGTGGCCTTCATTTATCAGAAATTGAATTTAACCTCCTAAAAAAAAAACCCCACATTGATAGACTGATTCATTCTTTCCTTTGTGCCATAATGATGTCAATGAGTTCAACAGTTACTTTCAATTTACTTTCTGTAAGGAAAGGAGACATCCATCTATCTATCCACATGGACCAAAGAAAAGAGAACTTCCTGTGGAATTAGCCCACACTTTGCTCTGTAAAGGGCCAAAGACAGCTCCCAAACACCCTGCTAGGAATCCTCTGTAGCCAACAACAATATCACAGATACAATTCAGTCTGAATTCAGATTCAGAATGCCTTGATTCAGAACAAGGAAAACAGCCTCCTCTAAAAAGCCATTGTATATCACAAACATTGATGCCATGAAGCTGAATGTTCATTGTGTGTGTAGTGACCCAGAACTGCATTAATAACAATACCCACTGAGGACATTATATTGTGCAGTCTCTTCACATTTATAAAAGCAGGAAATTATTTTTATGGCCAACATCTTCTGTTTCCACAATTCGTCCTAGCATACCAGATATTTGCTGCACCAAATCTTCCACTAAGACTTACAGAAAATAAAACTAGGTGCAGTAAAAATATGATGTAACAGCTAAGCTAAAGCTTCCCTTTAAATACTCCGGATGTTATGAAGTTGATCTATATTGTTAGAGTTAAACAAGCTGGACTTTTGATGTAACTGAAAACAAATGAGCATGTTAAAAAACACTCTTTGGGAAGTACGGAAGGAGAGAATTATAATAAAAATGGTGTCAGGTCCCGCATTCTGACCTCCCTTCTGGGGATTATTTGCTGTCTTCACCCCAAAGAAGCCCATAATTGCCAAGAACATGCACCACAGTGTTCCTGCTGGCTCCACAGTGTTTTTTTTTTTTTTTAAAAGTTACTGGAGAAAAAAATGAAGATGAGCCAACTGACAGGGTAAAAACCACTATAGGGTAAAAAAACATTAGCAAAATTCCCAAATCAGCAGATGCAATGGAGAAAGAGTTCAAAATACCAGGAGGAATTTCTTCACTGAAAGGGTTGGTAAACATTGGAATGGTCTCCCCATGGAAGTAACCATCCCTGGAGGTGTTCAAGAAATGACTGGACATGGCACTTTCTGCCACGGTCTAGTTGACAAGGTGGTGATTGTTCAAAAATTGGACTCGATGATCTTAGAGGTCTTTTCCAACCTCACTGATTCTGTGATTCTGTGAATGCAATGCTACAATACACAAATAGGCCAAAATAGCCCAGCTTATCTTCTCAGGAAAACAGTTTTCTGCAAGGACATAAAAACTGTCCCTTGGTCTCTACAGAAAACATGTATGGACTGAGCTCATGTATGACTCCTCAAGACTTATTGCTTTGAGTCCAGAATAGAGATGCAGAGCTTCAAGATGAAACCCCTTAGGAACAAAGGACCATGATCACCAAACTCACTGATATCTGCTCCAAAGATGACTTGTTACTTTTCTCCCCCTTTTCACATAAATATGATGTCATAGGAAAAAAAAGAACAACGAGAGGACGACCAACATGTGACTGGCATTAAGTCACTCTGCTTAATGCACTCTGACACATTATGGAGGTGCTCCCATGATATCAGGGCAGGCCCTGCAAAATACTCACACAGGACACATCAGAACAGCCCAAGGAAAAGGGATAAAAGCTCAAGTGTAACAGAGGGATGGCCTGAAGAACAGTTCTTGGAACCAAGAGGATAACAGGAAAGGAGAGAGAGACAAGAGAATGAGGGTTGCAGAGAAATCAGAGATAAAGCAAATGCCACAGACAATGACATGAAGCTGAAGAAGGGACAGGGAAATCATAAGGGAGACTAAAAAACAGAGCTACAGACTGAGGGGAAAAGCAAGAGGGTGAAAGAAGAAAAAGTTCTCACTTGAAGAACAATAAAATAGAGTGATCCTGTGATTGCTAAGGTATTGGTTTGTTTCTGTCAAACAGTATGTCTCCATATATTTTGCAATTTTTAGACTGTCTAAAAGGTTACTAAGCTAACAGAAATTTATTTTCTTTTGTTTGAAGCATCTGTTAAGAGGACAAACGAGAATAGGATACAGAAACTTTCTGGTTTAGGGTAACTAAGCCAAAGGCTGCCAGACAAAGGTGACTGATGCCTGTTACCAGGAGCAGATGTTCAGAGACATAAGTGGGGAATGGAACAGACTGTCCAACCTTAAACTTGCATCAGGAGAGCCATTAGAAATAGCACAGTGAATGGCAGTCTTCACAGAGTTCAGGAAGTCAGTAAGAAGACATTTTCAGCTATGATTCAATTACAAAAGCTGTCTGCATCCAGGCAGAGCTGAGCCACCCATGTAGCAGAGGGCAGCATGTAGGTATACTTGGGATGTGACCTAGTCCAGGTGCCTGTCAACTTCTGACTCAAACGAAGCCAATTCAGTCATTTTCATCTGTAAAGGACAAAATAATATTAGCTGTCAATCTTCTGCAACTCCTCTTTTTAACAGGAGCCACTTGGAATCATGGGTATGTTTGAAAAATCAATTTCTAAGCAAACGAAAATGTAGGAGTTTAAGGTAGGTATCCTTGTTTGGTTCACTCTTTTTGACATTAATTGCAAATATCTACTAATAGTTCTTGTCTCAACCATGTACGAGACAGACTTGCAGTGGCTGTCTTTACGAGCAAATACTCAGGGACATCTGAGATACCACAACCCTTTTACGTAACAACAGTACACTTCATGCTAACATTGAGCAAAAGGCTGAACAGCAGTCCCTCAATGAACATGCCAAATATACAGGTTATATGTCAGCTCTCTAACAGCTATTATGATTGTCAAGCACATTAATAAACTTTTACAGTTAAAAGAATAAGAAAATCTGAACCCATTTTCAGGATATTGTGCTGTGAGCAAACACTTACAGACTAAGGATTTGTCTGCTGGGAATATGCTAAATCAAGCCCTTTTGAACTTTTGATTAAATAATTGATGCATAATGCAGAATGTATAATATATGCACCCTTTCCCCATAGTTGCCTGGAAACCCATATGGAACAGTACTAGCAGTTCCAGGAGCATTTAGTCTCTAAGTCTCTGGTAAAGACAAAGGAACAAAAAAGTTTTAAAAATCATTAACTCCTCTCTCTTTCCATTCTTCAAGTACTGCAGGATACCAGAATTAGTAACTTACACAACTGGTATCATGACTCCTGAAATATAGAGTGTTTTTTCTCTTTTTAAAGCTATATCTCTTGGACCCATGTGAATAATGTCATTCACTCTAAGAGAACCTGTAAGATTTGGCTTCTGTCAAAACAGAAAACAAAGAACACAACTAATATTTCCAGCCTCTACCTTTATGTAATAGTAATTATAAGCAGCTCATAGAATATCCAAGGTGGTCAGCAGAGAAGAATAAATATAAGAACTCAAAATGGTGATTTTTCCCCCCAAATTACTGGATTTTAAGGAAATTTCATATGAGACTGATCGCTGAGGGTTCAGAAGAATATGAGAATGTCATGATCACAATTTCAAGGGGCAGATTGTTTCAAATTACAGCCAAGCAGACCTTTTGCACTTCTCAAGTAGGCAACACTGCTTGTCATTCAGTTTGATTGCTCTGTGACCCTGTCTGAATCTCTCTTGCACTTTATTGCTTCCAAGATAGAATGAAAAATGTGATAAAACCCAACAGTGAAAACAGAGAACTAACCATGGAAACATACAGTGATGAAGGGTTAAGTTATTTAATCTAAACAATTCTGTCATTATGAAAATTTGGTGGCTCTGTTTCTGATGGTCCTCCTGTGAGAGGAAAAAAAGAGAAGGGTAAGCACAAAATTGCATTTACAGTCCTTGAGAAGTAAAAGGCAGGATGGTGACAATGAATGTCTCCCTCCATGGCAGGGATCTTCAAGGATACTCACACCTTCACACATTTCTTGTGCACTCCATTTCATGTTTGAGAAAATAAATACTCAGTGAGTCAAAGGAAGAATGTCTTTAAACTATACTGGCAAGAGGTCTCATTTAAGTAAAGAGAAGTAGTTACATGTTCCTAAATCAATCAACATGTAAAGATGAAAGATTTGGCGATTAAACATCAAGAGGACAGACTGGAACACTTGTGAATACCCTCCAGCTTTGTGTTTAGGAAACTCTTTTGGATATGTAAGATCAGTGCGGATTTCGTCATGCAGAAGAGAAAGTTGAACCTGGATCTCCTGTAGCCTTCCTCAGCCCCTGAATAACATAAAGGTCACAGCACCATTTCCAGTGTGGAATGAAGACTTGCTTATCTTTTCCTTTTACTGCAAGTAGCAGATATTGTTACTTTTCATTTTGTGGGGAACGGCATGTCGAATGGGATGGGATAAAATGATATCTAAGGTGTCAGCCCAGTATAGGAAAAAATAAAATCAAACCCCAAACCCCAGTAATTTTATTTAGGTTTAATCAAATAAGTTACACTAGAGTGCTTGCCCTCTTGATGGGCGCCAGTAGCTTGTACAGTCTGATCTCATAATTTCATACACAAATTGTCAGTTTCTAGGACAAAAGCATTTTCAGCAGCATCCTGTAGCATTACAGGAGGTATAATAGCACAGACAGAAAAGAGCTTTAAGAAAAGCATAATGTATTTACAATAACTGTCATTCATTTTCAGTAGAAAATTATTATATTTCAGAAGGGGAGAAATTAAATTTAACTTAGAACAAATGTAAAAAGGCAGATCAGATCAGAGAGGAGTCCAAAAGCATGTATGGAAATTAAGTTGACATGCCTACATGCCTCAGCTGTGACTACTTAAGCCCAGAGGAGGCAGGATGAAGAGCAAATGGAGGTGGAGGACACTGCCTTGGACATACACAAGGTTTTCATCATAGTCATGGCAGCTGTGCTCTCTATGTAGCTGTACTACAACCTGGATAGGCTGAAAGAATTAAAACAAGAAATTTAAAAATCACTCACACGAAGCAATATTGAAAGGAGAAACAAAGACACCAAAACCCCAAGGTGTTGAGATTAAACTGCCAGGGAAACAAGCTCTCTTTTTGTCTGCATTAATTAAGGCACATATTACTATCACCAGCACTGCTTTCGATTCACACTTTCAACTGCCAATGATTTATTCTAATTTAGGGAAAACAACAAAATTTGCTTTTGCAGCCAGAGTCACAGAATAATCTCACAACACATTCAGGACAGTTCATCAAGGACAGCAGTAGTTTTCCAGCCATACAGTTCTATATTAGTGAGTGATGTTTAATGGTATAATGGTTTTGATTATGATACAATGTTATGTCCTACTCTTGCTGTCACCATAGCCCGGAGGGAATTTGCATATGAACATGGTATTTCATCTCAGCTTGTTATAATATTAAAATAAATCAACTGCACAATGATCAGTGGTGACAACTATAAAATGTGCTTTTTGGTGGTTCCTGAATACTGGTGAATGTCAAGAGAGAAGTCCAACTGCTGTCATTGGTCCTTTGTGCCTTGTTTTAGGAAAGCCTGTGGTACTTCTGTGTCTGATGTCATGGATAAATAGCTGCAAATCAACTTTGTCAAGATGGCATTTTCCTGGTGGAAAGGGGAGCTGAGTGGCAGTTTGTACAGTGAGAATCTGCACTGGGTGCTCCAGTGCACTGGAAGTGAAGGACAACACCCTAATGTTTGACTTGGTCAGAGCTATATTGGTTCACAGGGTTTTCAAGTTCTATGACTGTTTCAGACCTCGCAGCGCACACCTGTAGCTCTCCCTCCTTGATTCTTGAAGTGTGCATTATTTAGGACCAGCTTTAAAGCACATTTAGAAAATTTAGATGATGAATTCAGTTATTCCCATTTTGTACAATTTGTACGGTACAGACTGGAATAAACATGTAGCATGTTTGATTAGATCTCTGTACCTCCTTCCTATCTGCTTCTGTTACCCCAAATAATGAAATTTAACCTCAAACAATCAGGGTGCTATGATTTCTGATACTATATCTGCTACTATATCTGAGACTAACCATCATCCAGTAAAGCAGCCAGTCAGCTCACACACTCCTGGCTTTACAATCTGGGATCTCAAGACGACATAACCACCGGTAGTATGTTCTCCAGGGCCCACGTGTCCACGACTCTTGGCATTCATTTGGAATTATTCATGTCCAAATCTCAAGATCTTCTCAAGACTTACTTAGTATTTCTTTGAGGTTTTTTCCTTTTTTTTTTTACACTAGAGGTATCTACATCTCATATTATTATATTATAACTAAGAGAAGACTATTGTTATTGCAACAGGTCTCTTGCTACAGGAGTTCTGCAAAGTAATAAGCAAGTAGGCTGCAATTATCTCATTCTATACCCACCACATCCTCAAAGGTACCTACATCACCTAGAGTTCTTCTTTTCATTATTTCCAACTTTAGAAATTGTTAACAGAAACAAGAAGTATAAAATTAGTTTATAGTCATGGTGCATTAACAAAGTTTCCCAGCTTCTAAGATTTCTGCATTCAGAATTTTGTGGGTCTCCTGCTTTGGGGATTTTTGTCACATATTGCATCCCACATTTGGGTACTTAGCAGATTCAGAGGTGTGCCAACAATAATTTGCAAATGTTACTGTTATTTATTTGTAGAGTTCATTTAGGCAAAGAGGAATGTTTAAATTTGCAGGAATTATTATTTGAAAGATAACATCAGAGCTTTTTCAAATTTATTTACTTAGTTGAGTTCTTACGAAGCACTTCTTGCTTTTCTGAAGAATGAGGTTGACTGCATTAAATTATATCCTGTTTGACAAATAATTGCAATGACTGATAATGATTTTTCACACTTTGATGATTGTATTTAAACTGTTTGCTTTAAAATGCTCAGAGAGATTTTTATAAAAGAAATACTTTTCACAGAGTTATTTCCCTAAAGTTTTATATAATTATCAGAAAGACATATATTTGCAATTTTGAAGATTGTTGGCCAAATATCTACAAAGCGGTCTTCCTCTTATGAAAATGAAATAATTCCAGAGCAATTAATTTGATCAACAGTGTTAGTACTCAAAGTGCAAGATTCGTACTGGTATTCTGGTAAATAGTGGTAAACTGTCATATTCTCCATAATCTTTATCCAGATAGTTCAGCTAGTTTCAGGAGAAACACTCTTAGAATATGAAAGCACTTTTACCTATTGCATGCTGCCTATTTCACCAGTAAACCCCTGCCTGCTGCTGAAGGACAGAAAAAGAACTTTTGTACTGAGAGAATAATTCACAAAGGGAGGCCAGGAGTTGAACCTGTGTCTGTGTCTGCACTAAAGACAGCAGAAACAAACAGTGCACTGTGTGTGATAAGTGTAGTTGCCTCTAAAGTGAAATCCCATGACTGTCTATGCTAATGGGCACCTTCAGGTAAAAAAGATGGTGCTAATAAAACCTCTGCTCTGCTTTCCTTGGAACAAACACTTCTGGCACTCAAAGCAGCTCTCTGCTTCCATCCTCATACACCTTCAGCCTTTAGCCAAGAGCAGCTTTCTGCAATTTGTCAAATTAGCTCTTTGAAAGAACCTCTCAAATACACTCTTTCCGAACAATTTTTCCCTAGTAAGCCTGGGCCCGTGTGCCAGGGCAGGGCAGAAGAGCACAGCTCAAAGAAGAGTGGAGCAGAACTGTCTTTGAGCTTTTTCTTGTTGTATTCTATCATAAATGAAGCAGCTCAGATGCAGTAGAAAGGTTATTTTTTCCATGTCCCCCCCCTTTTTTTTTTCTCATGAACTTGCTATTGGGTGGTGCATAATGATGACTTCTGTAAGGGAAAAAACCCCACAGCAGTAGCTGACATGTGCCAGAGGTCTGATATTAACCATTTCAAGGGCAGTGCTCAGTTCAGTGGCTCTATGTTTAAAAGCGCTTTCTTCGACAGCCATTGCTTGAATACTTGTCAGGTGAATGATTCCCATGGATAAGAGAAAGCCATCCGGGAGAGCAGCAGTCTACCCAAAACAATCAGGAGAAAACTTTATTTCACGGTGAAAAGACGCAATTCAGCCCTTCCAGAGTAACTGGCATTATTTCTTAAATTGCACAGAATCTAATTATTAGGATTACAAGTTTGTCCTTTTTTTTTTTTTTCTTCAGAATGGAGAAATCAATCCAGATTGATACAGCACAAGTCTGGGAACAAGACCAGCAAATAATGTCTCCTAGGCTATCAGTGGTGACCAGAAAGCAAGCCCTGTCCACGAGTGACTTGGCACAAGCCGGCGAACTGAAGAGCATCTGTACCGACTCTTTATGAAGAGAACCAGCAGTTCCACAAAAGCAGATCCCAGTTGATGAATAAGAGGCACAAAGTTAAGACTGACAACCAGTATTTTTAGCCAGCCAGCCACTCCCAACAATAAGAGTATTTTTAGCCCTTAGGTTTTTTCATTTGCTTTGCATACAGTTGCATATAGACTTCACTATAACTGTCAACTTAATTAGACACTTTTGTCACCTCAGACTATTGTATTCTGATACCATGAAAATGAAGTGAAAATGTCATCCTCCTAAACATAAAATTAAAAAAATAAACAACTGAATGCAACATAATAGTGTCTTTCAACATGTTTGCTCCTGAATGGGAGAAGCCAGCTGCTGGGCAGGTACTAAAGCTCCCCTGGGTTTTGCATCTGGCAGCTTGCTTATAATGTGATACTAATCCTTCAATTAATACTTCAGCTAAACACCTATAAAAATATAAAAAATGTGCTGCAGAAATGATCGAACAATCAGCTCTGTGGCTAATAACACAGTAAATACTTTCCAAAATCTTTTCCATCACCACTTGGCCTCTCCAGCATGTTTGGACAGCATAAACTAAACATTTCTGTAATGCAGACACATGTAACCCCAAAACTAGGAACACTCTCCAGGGGGGTTAATCTCTATCTGCAGTGAGCATTTCTTAACATACTTACCACTGTGCTGTAGCACAAGCAAAGCCAGGTTGCCATTCTAATCCAAATACAAAGACTAAAACCCACTTGTTTTCTCTGTGTTAGTCCTCTCTCTACTGCTACTACTGACAGGAGTTCCCCTGGTTAGGATTTCTTCTTTTTCAACGCGGTGTGGAAAGGTCTGGTGAAACACATAAATCCAAACCTGCCCTTCTAAGTATTTGCATACTATTTTGGATGGAGAAGAAAGGATACACTCCTTTACAAATTTTATATG
The DNA here is from genome assembly GCA_013399855.1 of Oxyruncus cristatus. Classification (NCBI taxonomy): domain Eukaryota; kingdom Metazoa; phylum Chordata; class Aves; order Passeriformes; family Cotingidae; genus Oxyruncus; species Oxyruncus cristatus. Next base: position 1,599,296 of record VXAY01003430.1, read on the forward strand.
TATTTCCTCTTTAAAGTTTACAGCCCATGACTGCGCTAATAAAAACTGCAGCTGTAAAGGAAGGAAGACTGAATCTCAGAAGAAAAGTTAAAAAAGTCACTAATCAAGTGGGAGATTTCTCAACAATAAAATCTAGAAGGAGGACGACAGACACACAGAGATTACAAATAGGTTCACCCTCTCAGAAAAGCAGTGTCTAGCTGGCCTTGTGTTAAAAAAAGGGTCTGACACTGCACTTACTCTGCTGCACCCCAAATAGACGAGGACTGGAACGACCACTTCCCATGGAGCTGCTATAAAACCATTTAACTTGTAGGATCTTGCAAAAATATCCAATTTTACAAGAAAATTGGAGAATGTCATTAAGATACTTATTAATTAAAGCTGTGTCCTGCATCCTGACCCACCCTTCTATGACTGAATCAGTGGCATGTTTAAGGCCAAGTTCCTTATATAAACAGGTCATTATTTAAAATCTGCCCAGGCACTCTGATTAGATCCTTTGCAATGCCAGATCAAACAGTCCCTGCTTGTCAGTGATGTGAAGGACAGACTAGGGAGTGCAGGGGAAAGCTTGTAACAACGGTAGGTCAAAGAAGTGCTGACATACTTACAGTTGCATTTCTTCTGAACAAATCTAAGCTTGCATGCTGTTCGGTAGGTGGACAAACGAATGCGATCCAGATCCTGAGCCCCTAGTGGAAGAGAATAACGGTGACATTTGTATGGAATATGACCTGTGCGTATCTTTGCTAGCAGGGAAGCCAGAGAACAAAGAGGACACATGAGCTGACTCCATTTAACAATTTTCAAGGCTCTCTCCTTCGCAGAGAGAGTAGAGAGGAGTGAGGAATGAGAAGGGGAATGTCAGGAGCTACACTGTTAAAAGACTTCTATAAAGGAAGGCAAGGAATAGTCAGCCCACTGTGTCTGTCACTTTGAAGAACAATCTGGCCAAGCTGCAGGCTAAAAGACACACTGGCCAGGCTCCAACAACTCCAACAGGGAAAACCTCAGTCTAATTTTAATATTTAACAAAAAAGCTCAAATCAAGTATCTTTAGCTGACATACCAGATCAGAACAAGGTATTGCCAGCAAACCAAATCAGAAAAAATACCATGCCATAACATAAAGGCTCATGGCAATCTGCAGAAGGGGGCAAAAATAATGCAAAGGGTGCAAAGGACTTTCTCCTTTTAGCAGAGGCTTATTCTCTGCAAGGGAGAACTCAACTCTCTGCATCACAGAACTAGTTCATAAGCTACCTCACATACAACCACAACACAGAGGGACCAGGATGGGGGCAGAACCTGGCACAGTGTCCTACAAATAGATCCAAACAAGGTACAGTAAGGATGTAAAAGAAGTGGAGTGGAATATGATCCTGCTTTTACACAAGCTTCCTAAATGCTCTCTCTGTGATTTTTCTTGACATGATTCGCCTCAGCTGCACTGTTGTACATATGGCCATGCTGTGGCATCTGCCTAAGTGGGGGTAAAACAACTCAAACTTTCCTGTATTTGCAAAAGTTATCAGTGATGGATGGAGAAGGGGGATCACACTGCTTTTGGTTGTTGAAGAATGCTGAGAGCAGCCTCACTCCACAATCCCAAAATTAAACATTCTGAGGATGTGTAAAACAGTGTCTCCTGACAGAAACTGACACTGGTGAGCATGTGGCAAACAAAGTTCCTGATAAGCAAGGAACAAGTGATAAACTGATAACTTATCTTAAGTTGCTGAGCTAAAGGCTGCTGAGCTGGCACAGGTAGCCTAGAAACATTTGATTGACAGTCAATCACTTTGTCCTACAAAAGCTTAGTCTTACTTTTTAATGGCAGGGACTTCTGACATATTCCTTCTGGAGGTGTGTGTGGAGATTCCTCCCTTGAGGGGAGTGGCTCAACGTTCTTCCTGGAGGCCAAGTGAAAGAGATTTGCCCACAGTTGTTGGTATGGGTGAGTAACAATCTCTACTTACGAATTATTAAGCTAGCTTTGAAATTATTTATTTAACAGTGCATTATATTAATAGTTATAACTATCTATACTGTACAGTAAATAATTTTGATTAAAGTATTTTAGTATAATTATTACAATTGTAATAAATTGAAATAAATATCTGTTTTATTCACATAAATGTACTTGTTTTGTCATCCTTAATCCTGCAGGACAAAGTCATATAAAGGTTCAATTACACCTATATAATCCTTTAGACATAAGCCATTCCCTAAGTCGGGGACTAGGTTGGATCCAGCTGTACCCAGATGCCTCCCTGAGAGGGAGATTAGAAAGTGAGGGGGCCCTTTCTGCTCCTTGTGACTCAGCAGAAGGGCTTCCCTGATAAGCCTTGTCCAAAGCTTCCATTCTGCCTGTTACAGCATTGTTCACCCGCACCTTCTTAAACAACCTGTCATCCTTTGGACTCAAATTTTTCAAATGTGCTCTGACCTACAAGACAAAAATGAAAATGATACTCTCCCCTCTCCCCAGATTCTGCTGTTTTCCTGACCAGATTCTCCCACACCATCTTCCCAGGGCTCCCAGCTCCTCCCTTTTGCCAGTTAGCTGTCTTAACAACATCTGCTCCTGGGAGAAATTACCCTTAACTATTTACCATGAGGTAGGGCAGTATTTTTGTGCTTTATTGTTGAAACTATACAGGGTTTTCTCTTCTCCATTAGTATCTCACTGACAGCTTTTGGAAAATTTCTTTACTGGTAAAGGGGAAGATAATGCTTGCAACACTAAGACTTTCCTTTTAATAGGACAGGTGAGTAAAATGCATATAACTTTCTCCCTCTTAACTTCAGTGAAAGCTACTAAAAAGTTTCCAAAGCTCCTTTATAAAACTTCAGCCTTTTAACAAGACTTAAAGAGTCAAAGCAAAGTGAGACTCTGGCTCATTGACTTTTTGAGGTTATAATATTAATCCTGAATAAACTAATTTGTAGGCAATAATGCAGTAGTTTTGGGGTTTTTTTTACTATTTGCACACACTGTGGATGGTATTATTTTGATACTATTTGGGAAGTAGTGTTGCTGATAAATCCCTGGAACTGGCAATTAAATTTTATCATGATTCACATTTTGCCATGGTCAGGGATCTATTTATTAAATAACTTCTGTAGCAAAGTGACATCACTTACATGGAGAGCCCTGAAAAAGAAGTGGAAAGATACGTGGGACTGAGCATGGCAAATGAGACACTGAATTTGTCACTTCCCTACAGTGCTGTCAGTGGCCTCTCCTTCCTTCTGCCTGCAGGCAGTGCTTCACTCTGTATTCTTTCAATATGATCATATCATGTAACACGGTTTGCAGTTTGCAAAAATAACAAAGGGAAACACTGCAAGCTTTGCCTGTTGTTTTCTTGCTGGATAATACGTGACGGCAGCACAACAGTGATGCACATCTTCAACTCTTCCTCAGTCTGGATATACCGGAGCATGTCAGGTAAGATGAAGGTAAGACTAAGACCTAGTGATTTGACACCCCAAGAGTCAAAGGCATTTTGAGGCAAGGCATTTTGAGTGTAAGACACAATTCAAGCTTTAACCACCAGACTCTACAGAAGGTGATAATGATTATGATACTAATTCACAAAGGTTTGTAATGCAGAACTAGAAAGGTGCCTCTTCTGAAAGAAAGTAAACAAAAAAGTTGAACTGAACCTCTCAAAATACAGGGAAAATCGCACTGGCCCAAATTTAAAGTCAGAAAGTCAGAGTCAAATCCTTCTGTTCCTTGTTCAGGACAAATTTACTACTTAAAAAGGCAGGAAAAGTTGGATTTTTTTTAATCTATTTTTTTTCCCCGCCTGTGTTGTGTAGTCTGGAACATGACCCACATTCTAAAAGCATAGTGGGGTTTTAATCACAGGCTTGCAGATATAACTGCAAGAACCTAAAACACTGAAAAAGGCCTTTATTATGAGTTTTCTTCCTCTGATATTTTCAGGTTGTGAGTTTTAACTTTTTACCATATGCTTATGTCTGTCATAACGTTAAGAAACTTCACATGGCCCACAGTAGGACATCAGGAGCACACAATTTTTGTTAAACATATGAAGTGTGGGCTTGCACACAGGTCAGGGCACATGCATGCAACCCCAGGGTGAACTTCTGTTTCAGTGAAGCACAACCTTTACTCATAGAGGTATTCAAGGGACTCTCAAAATGCAAAGTTCACAGTTTTATGAATATGGACATTTCTTCACCTAAAATACATTTAGTATTTTCACTATATAATACATTTCACTATATAATACATTTTCACAAAGACTTAATATTTTCCCCTCTTTTTACCTAGTTGGAACAGTGGAGGAGTGGAGGCAGGCGAACAGGAAAGGGAAGCACACGTGAGATAACCCAGACTCAAGTAAATATGTAAAATACTCAAATGTAGTAGACTATGACTACTCATGTACAGTATGGGAAAATAGTCCTTCCTCTGCCTCCCACCGCTGATTTTTGCAACACCTCCTTCACATCTCCAAAACAACCCAACACCAACACAGCCTTCAAAACTGTGGGAACAAACCATAAATCCTTACAGCAATGTCTTATGCATTTTAGGAATATTTCAAAATAACTGAAGTTAATGGTAGTTGTGCCATTGACTTTAGCTGATAAAAGCTCAGGTCCCCTCTATAATTATAATTAAAACTATTGTTTGTTCTCATAATGGACAAATCCATTTTTTATTCTGAACAACCCTGTCCTCCACTGGTCCAAGAAGTTGTACACAAGAGACAAGTGAATCATAGAATATCCTGAGTTGGAAGGGATACACAAGAATCATTGAGCCCAACTCCTGGCCCCGCACAGCATAACCCAAGAAATCCCACCATATGCCTGTGGGTGTTGTCCAAATGCTTCTTGAACTCTGTCAGGCTGGGTGCTGTGACCACTTTCCCAGGGAGCCTGTTCCAATGCCCAACTCTGTGTGGAGAACCTTTGGCTAACATCCAAGCTAGACCTCCCCTGACACAGCTTCATTCCATTCCCTCAGGTGCTGTCACTGGTCACCAGAGATAAGAGATCAGTGAGAAATACTCATTTGAGTTACAACAGTAAACCCTGTAGGATACTAAAATAATTAAAAGGGCACAACAGAGCTAGTGGACACAGTGGAATGGGACAAGACAGTTCTCAGTAGGCCATCTGAATGAGAAGTCCTTCATTTGGAGAGCTCAGGAGCTCAAATGTAGGGCTCACTCCTGGAGAACAGTCCTGAGCACATCCAATTCACCAGCACAGACCTGGCCTTTCCATATGCACAATAACCCAATTGCCAGTAATGCTGATCTGAAGTCTCCCACCAAAGATGAGTGAGATGCCACGTCATTGTTTCTACGCTGCAGGGGACAAACAATAGGAAGCTTAGTAATTACAGACAAAACTCCAGTAAATCTAGTAACTGGGTGACAGTCTCAAACTTCATGTGTAATAGAATTTCCTTGAGAAACGGTGCATTGGTTATAAGAGAAATAAGAGATGACTGTCAGGAGAAGTGCAAGACATTGTTGTTATAGTACATCCCTCACACACTGTTCTGAAGGGAGCACAGAGCTTCATTAGAAACTATAAAAAATGTGCTGAAGTGAGGTATGAACTACATGAGTCCCTGTACTGTGTCTGGCTGGCATGCAGTTAACTTTCTTTATAGCAGTCTGCATGGTGCTGTGTTTTAGATTTGTGGCTAAAAAAGTGTTGATAACACACTGCTGTTTTAGCTAGTGCTGAACAGTGCTTGCACAGCACCCAGGCCTTTCTTTTCCCTACTTTGTCCCCTCCCAGAGCTGTCTGGGGATGGGCAAGAAGCTGGGAGGGGACACAGCAAGAATAGATGGCCCCACCTGGTCAAAAGTACAGTCCATACCATATAATGTCATGTTCAACCATAAAACTGGGGTAGGGACCCTGCTCAGTGACTAGCTGGGGATCAGTGTGCTTTTGGGAGGTGGTAAGTGACCACCTTTGCATCACTTGTTCTTGATTTTTTTTGTAATTTTTTCCTTTTCTGTCATTTAATCAACTATCTTTATCTCAAGTCACAAGTTTGCTTGCTTTTGCTCTCCCTATGTTCTTTCCCATCCCACTGGGGGCTGGCTGGGGACTGAGCAACTGTTCATGTGGGTCCTTAGCGGCTGACAAGGGTCAACCCACTACAGATACCCCCAATAAAACATGTAGTCTTTTGGAGACATTTATCCCTCTTCATTGCTACCTGTGTATTGCAACATCTTTGTCTCAAGAAGCTACTGACTAAAATAATAACATCAAAAAATCTGATGCAGAAAATCCCTCTTTCATATTTGGCCAAATCAGCCCATTTTCGTTTTGGTCTCGCAACATTAAATCATTTGTGCAACAGAGATTTGAGGTGGAAAGCTTGCATAAATTTTACTGACACTGCATAGCAACTGGCATGGTCTATCACAGCAAAACATTTCTAGGAAGTACTTACGCATTTCTGCAAACAGCTGCCTTCTTTCTGCCATGGTATTTCCTCTTTTCCCACAATCTTCAATCATTCTGGAAGACAAAATCATGTGAAAACATTAAGCATTATTCCCAGACTGAACATACGTACATAAGCATCCAAAATCGATCCTGAAGAACCTTTGAGGTTGATCGGTGCTCCACGTGTACCCAATGCCTTCTGCCAGCCTCTTTGTGGCGTGGTTTGTGAAGAACCTGGTCCCCAAATTTTCCTCCATTCCCCAGACTCTGCTTTCCAGCATTTGTTTCCCCCCCCGCCCCTCTCTCCCAAAGGCAGTGTTCAGTTTTTCTGCTTGATGTAACTAACTGGCTTACATAACACAAGCTCTGAAACTCATTTTACGTTTTCTTAAATAAGGAATCTTCAGTTCAAATTATGTAAGAGAGAAAAAAATCATAAAAGATTTGAATATTATTTTATAGTCTAGAAAATGACCTTCTAGCCAATTCTGGGTGGATGAGACCAAAAAAAAAAAAATCCCAAACAACAGCAACTAAATCCCTACTCCACAACAAAATACCCTCTATTTACTCAAGCAAACATGCTCCAAATATTCATTCAAATTCAAGACCGATATCGCTAATTAAATGACTTTCAGAAAAAGGCTCAGCAGTAAGAATATATTTTCCTTCAGTTTTCAGATATAAAAATATTCTGAATATTTCGAAGAGCGCTGCTGCTGGATGGAGCATAGAGAAACGAGACAGCTTTCTTCACAGCCAGCATTCTAACCATAAAAAGCATTCACTAAAGCCTTCAGAGTAAAGATAAACATCTATAGCAGCACTAGTGTCAGCATCACCACTTCCTATGGGTAATCAGTCTGGTGAACCAATATCCCTTCCTCCCTGCCAAGTCTGGTTAGGGCTTCTGACCCACATTTTAATTTACATCCTCCTATCAACCAGACTGTGTAAAATAACATCAGACTACCTGGATTATAAAGGAGATGCTCTGTAGAAGCCTGCAAACAAAAATATTACACCACATCCCATAGCAAACCTCCACATGTATTCAACAGGAAGGATAAAAGTACTGGAAGCTTAAGTGTTTCATCACCAAAGAACTCAAGATAGAAAACCAGCTTCCTTTTATTGCTCAAAGAAAGAAAGGAAATCACACAAGAGGTGTTTTGCTGTGTGTGGGTTTTTCTCCCGTTCAAAATGCACTGTTCAAATGAAGCGGTGGGACATTATAATTGCTTTTTCCAAATAGCCTATTCAGTTCTCAGAGTACTGATAAAGACTCTGCTAAAGTGCTATCTATGGTGGACATTTTGTGATGTGAGCAGCAGTCCCACTAGGAATGGGACAAAGGGTATGGCTGCAGCCTCTTTGCAGGGATATTCAAGTTCACACTTATGCTCTCATTTGTCCAGGATGTGTGCAGCATGGCATTAAGCCTGAACTAACATACCCTGCCTTTCTGCAGAGATGATAGCTCTCAGTGCAGTGCTTTACAGAAGTGGTTACACAGCCTCTGATCTGGAGGTAGCTGGTGTCTTGCTAGCTTGGAGGTGTCAGGGAAGACTCACACCTATCTGCTAAACAGAATAAACACTAAGATATGCCAGATCCAACCAGAATCCTAATTAGACAGCAAGAAGTAATACATTTTTTACATGAATCAGCCTTTAATCTCTGCCCTTAAAAAACTAAAAATGTAATTTCACTAACTCCAGCTTGAGTGCCCTGCTCCTTTCTGTTTCCAATGGAACTCGTAGTAGGTGTCAAATTTGCCAAGGTAAAGGACCAGATCTCGTAGGAAAGGTGGTTAATAAAGTTCTTTGAAAAGATTGTATCTTTTACCAGGCAGGGCAGTTAAGTGAATACTTCAGGGCAAATACAATTTTAGATTAACACTGATTATTTGTAGAGTTGGTCATAGGCCATCATAATTTTCTCTGACTTGTTCTATATTCAGAATTATTCTATAATGTGCAGCTTGTTTTCAGACTGTATACGACTCATATTATTATTATCTTATATTAACCTGAGATTGGGTTAATTTGATTTTGACACAAGGATTACATCCTCTTCTTTCAGTTTCTTGATACAATTCACACTTAAATCTTACAGATTTTTCTTCATTTAATAATTTACTATTTTCATTTCACCATTGTTCTCCATCATTCATGAAACAATCACTGTCTCACAGCGATTGCCATGAACTTAATTGAAAACTTCATCAAAAACAACTTCCCTCATACTACCATCTGGAGAAAAATGTTCCTTAGCTATTGCTTTTAGATATCTACAGAGCATTCACTGGAATGTGGCTCACCTGTGACCTTATTCACGATGCACAAGAATTTTTTGCCAGTCAAAATTAACTAAAAAAGGTACTTTTCAAATCATGCAAATTTTCAGAAAGTTCTCCACTTCTTTCAGAGAGCCCATTCCTAAAGTGTCCTTTCAGTGGGGTGAAAAAATCTTTAACTGGTTTTCTCTTTTTTGCACTTTATCTTCCCTTTACTTTCACTGTTTTTATTTCCCTTTATAAAAATGTTCCCTGGCCCTGATCATCATTTTTCAGAATGTCCCATTATCTTCTGAAATTGAATCACTCTTTTCACTGCTGGGGCTTATGAGGATTACCAGGCCTGACAAATAACTTCCTATTTATAAACAAACAACTCAGGCTTCCTTGGGGAGGGAAGAAACTTCGTATTTATATTTTTAAGACTCTTCTGGCACTAGATATTTTTGCAGATTTTCAGATAGCCTTCATCCCAAATGGCAATTGTAAAATCTTCTGCAACATGGTAAATGCCATTAAGCTAATTAGAACATTAGGGGTGGCAGTATTTTCAGATAGATACCTTCTATTCCTCCTTCACACCTTTTCCTGATAGAAGAAAAATAATAGATGATGCTCATCAGCATTGTTACTTTCCAGCCACCCTTGACAAGAATTCAGAATTCACTCAACCGTGTCTTCCGAGCTTTTCACAGGCATTTTGAACTCCAGAATGTGCTACAGCCCAGGCTCATCTAATGCTGTTGGTCATGGTGCTGGGCATCTCCCTTTCCAGCCTGGTTCCCTGTGATCCAGCTCACAAGCACACAGCTCTGCTCTTTAACTCAGATTACAGAGACTCACGCTTTGAGCCTGGGATGTGTTCAGCCCTGTCCCCGGGGCCTGGCCCTGAGCATAATTGACTACAGTTATGTTCCAATATTTTTCATTTTGCTCATAGCACGTCAAGCCACAGGAAAAAAAGTACAACTTGTTCTACAGGGGAAAAGAGCAAATCACAAAGCAAACTTTAAAAAACAGAATAAATTACCAGAGACATAATTTTGAAAAATAGTAATTAATGTATACTTTTCTCATAGTAGGGATTAGTTTATATTTGTCTTCTATGAATCCCTTCCACTATCTTTTTCCCTTCACCTTTCTCCCCAGGAAATAGCTCCTCTATTGCAGGTAACGAGAACACCTACTGTGCACCTAATTAAAATTCTTGTCACGGGCTAATTAGTAAGCTACCAATTAGCATGGTATTAAGGCTTCAATATATTACAGACATTCCAGAGCAGAAATCATTCCAAGCATAAGGTTTCCAGCATCTGAAAAAGATACTGTGTTTCATTTTTACCCATGTTTCAAGCTGAAAACTTACAATATTAGTAGTTCAAGAGAGAAAAGAATAAAAAAAGGAAACGTAGTTTGATTAGAACTATTTTGACTGCAATTTCACCTTCATGCTTATCATGTATCAGAAGCATAGTTGGTCTATTTTTTAATATACTTTTTTGGTTTATAAAATCTGGGAAGGAATATCATATACATAAAGTGAGAACTAAAAGCCTCATTTTTCATTCCTTTGCTGTTGTGCTGCTTGGATTATGAGTACTGCTAATAATCTCTTTCACACATAAATATTTTTCTTGTTTTAGTATTTATAGGGTAAATGTATTTTATTAAACCCTGTTTTATGTCATTCTTCTCACAAATGGTGTATTTCCAGTATATTGCCATTTCTTGAGCTATCTCTGTGCAAGATAAAAGGAATGCCTGCTACAATTAAATCACTAGCTCCAAAAAACCAATCTGTCCTGGTTTCAGCTGTGATAGAGTTAATTTTCTTCTTAGTTGCTGGTACAGTGCTGTGTTTTCGATTTAGTATGAGAATCATATTCTTAACACACTGATGATTTAGTTGATGCTAAGCAGTGCTTGCCCTAAGTCACGGACTTTTCAGTTTCCCATGCTCTGCCAGTGAGCAGGTGCACAAATGGCTGGAAGGCAGCATGGCCGGGACAGCTGACCCAAACTGGCCAAAGGGATGTCCCATACTATAGAGTGTCATGCCAAGTATATAAACTGAAAGGAATTGTCCAGGAGGTGCCGATCGCTTCTTGGGGATAGAACGGGCACTGGTCGGCAGGTGCTGAACAATTGTATTGGGCATCACTTATTTATCTCGTGCTGTATTCCTCTCTCTCATTATTATCATTATTATATTTTGCTTTGTTCCAATTATTAATTTGTTCTCATCTCAATCCACAAGTTTCACTTGTTTTCTCTGATTTTCCCTACCACGGGGTAGGGTGGTGGTAGAATAAGCAAGCAGTTGTGTAGGACTTAGTTACCATCTGGGATTAAACTTGGTTACCAGCTGGGATGACACCACCAAAAGAAGCAATTGCCTGTATACCTGGAGAAGGTGTTCCCCTCTGGAAAGTTCCATACATTTCTCAGGAGACTGACAAAAATTACTCACCTAACATGCACACGCACAGTTCGACGGGTCTGAGAAAAGGCACTCCATTAACACTTCCACAAATCCCTATCCAGTTTGTCTGTGACAGATGAAGTGCCCCGGGAGGCAGGATGCACGCCAGTGAGGAAAACTGCCCACTGAAATTGATTAATTCTGGCATGAAAAATTTATCCAGTCCCATGTGATGGTTGTGACGCAGCCGCGCGTTTGACAAAAGAGGCTCCGGATCCTGGCCAGTGACACTTCTGACAGTCTTTCAGGCTGGATAGAAGTTGTTTATTCCATCGAAGTAGGCACAGAGGAAAAAGAAGAACACTTGTCTCTGTCTCAGTCTTGTACAGTTGAGCTCACTGGGGCTTCGAAGCTCTGAGGAGCGTTTTGGGATGCAACTTCTAGACAGAGGTTTTGCACGACAAGACTGGTAAACCCAGCTGTGAGTATCTTGAGATACCACCATTTGTTAGAAAGTATCAACCAGGATCAAGTATCCTTTATCTGAGCAGTCTGCAGTTCCCTAGTGAGGAAATCTTGAACTCCTGATACAGAGAGCTATTTTTTTTTTTTCTTCCATGAAATGTCAAATGTTAGATATTCACTTTGGTATTCCTGGGAATTAGAAACATTAGGATGCCGAGAAATGTACTGATTTCTCAGTGGCTATTTTTTATGCTGTTGACAAATCTGATGCTATTTTCTATGCAGCTGCTCAATATTTAAAGCCAACTTTGAGCAGACAACAGTACCATTTTTCAGCAGCACAGGCTTCTTGTCTGCCACTGCTTGGGACAGTTTAATCAAAATGCCCTCCATACATAATAAATTGCTATTTCTTTCCAGGATTTACCAGCATCAGAAATTTAGATTTATGAAAATGAAAGAGCGTGCTACGGTCTAGCTTACAGTGACTTTATGAGGAACTTAAAAGCCATAGTCAGCAGCTAGGATTGGACTGCTGTTCATGCAGGATTCAAAACAATTTGAGAGAGAAGATTTTCTGTAGATTTTTTTTTTCTCTTCTCCCATATTCTCCAAATTCAGCCCTCTTAGGTAGGTACTGCTCAGCTAACTAGAAGAGCTATGCCTGCTTATTTCAAAGTGAATTTGGACGGGAGAACAGAGAGTTGAAAGGGACAGTAAGTGCTAGATAAAACCATATTTGTGAAGCCACCAACCTCAGCAATCCTTGTAGCTAATAATGAGAATCATGAAGGGCCATTTCAGAGCCCTCTTCCCCTTAATGGATTTATTGGTGCCTTATGAATGTCTTGTTCCGTGTGTTTTAATGAAGCAGATCCCTAATAGGTCTCTCTGAGCTTTACATTCCAGGACTAATCTTTGGCACTGTAATAACATTGGTCAATGCTCTTTCCTGAAGCTGGGTATAATTGCATTGCACTTGCAGTGCGTGCGTGTGTTTTATCGAGATGAGCTTTTTACAATGGAGAAGGAAAACAAAAGCTGTTGCTAAGTTCATCTCCGACATTTCCTCGGAGCAAGTCAGCGTCTTCTTATTTTTGTCATATTTTACAAATTTAGTATTAGGAGAAAAAAACGTATCTCTTGATTTATTACTTTAGTGAAATTTTTCTTCTGTTTTTAAGAAGGAATTTTCCAACGTATTTTTCATCAGCTTCCCTTCTGGGAGCTTCCTATCCTTAGTTGGAAACTGTCAAAAATGCCTAATAAGGCACTCACTGCAACTCATTTTCAGTATGCACAATCTTCAAGGAAGTTTGAATGCTATGCAAATCTTATCTGTGAGGTCTAAAAAACAAGTGTGAAGAGATGCATTTCTAAAGAAACCCCAAAGCCCAAATGCTAATTTAGGGACAGAAAACATCAGAGTTAAAAGAGACTAATTTCATATTTAATACTATATAGAATCAGCATTCTATGAGAGGATGCCATGACAAAGGAGCTGTCAGTCCTTTTCTATGTGCACTAGGTATTACTAAGTTTAGGAATTCAAAATGTTACTAACTAGGCCAAAATATATACCAAAATCCTTATTTTTCTGCTTTTCATGGGTACTTGTACCTTATAATTTTCTGCTTTTCTCTGCAAAATCAAGAACTTCTCTTAGAGAATCGTACTATTCCAGACATAAAAGACATTCAAGAAAATGAGTACTCAAGATTTAAAATATATATGTGAAACTTTAAAAAGCTTACGGACATTGCTTAGATAAATTTTTCTGGTCATACGCTTTTTGAGTCAGCCTTCCTGACACTACAAGAAAGTACTCTGTTGGATGAAACATGGAAAGAAAACTCCTTTGAGAGTATAAAATTATCCAATCAAATAATTTTGGTCACCCCCAAAAAGCTTTTCTCCAGTTAACTGTTACAGATTTAAGCACAGCTTTTCAAAGTTCTATTCAAATGCTGTGATAACATTATATTTTGTCTAAGTTTTATCAAATATTTTAAAACAAATACAGAAGATAACGACTTCCTTTACACTCATGCGCGACGTTTCAGAGCCTCAATGAGTTAGACATAACCTCCACTAATAGTAATTTCTTTTATGTTACACTCAAAACACATTCAAGGAAAAGAAGAAACCCCCAAAACTCACACACAGAAGCTGATGATATACAACACCAAAGCTGCTTGTCTGATGTGTAAATACTTCTATGGAGTTTTGCCATGGCCTCATTTTGCAGCTGGATTTCACCCAAACGGCAGTTTTTCCTCCAAAATAAGTTTCCTTAAAATTATTTTTCTAAAACCCAAGATCAATAAAGAACTGATGACCTTTGAGCACTCAAATTTGCAATTCTACTTCTTTCAGTTGTTCGGGCAAGGAATAATTCATATGGAAAACTCTAATAAAATGCAAGGGATAAAAAGCTGCAAAGACTTTCTCATAGGAAACATTTAATTGATACTCATACTTTGGTAGTCTGGTCCTCTCTCTGGTCTTTTTATTTGCCATTGTAGAGGCACAAAAGAGGTTGCAGGATTTAAAATATAATTAAAATCCTACTTAGTCAAAGGGATCTTTCAGTTCTTGTGCTGCCATAATTAAACCCAAATTCATTCGAGTAAGCTGTCAGTGATACAATTGTGTTAGGAATCATTTCCTGGCTTCTGCCAATTTTAATAATACAAGTTGTCAGTTTCTGTAAATATGGATTTGATTATTATTTGCTGTAGGACCATAGGCACTTTCATCTCCTTAGAATTATAACCAAATGGTAGCTGTGGGAGAAGAGACATTCCCAGGCAATTGAAATTATTGAGATCCTTTGCATGTATCCTGAAAATGTCACTAATATTGAGTACTGTGAGTAGTCAAACTAATTAATTAATAGAGAGGTGGTTGGCTTTTGTCATCTTACCTGATGAAAAGTTTTGGCACCCAAACAATTAATGGAAGAGCCATTGATTCAGAGAAGTTGAAAAAACCTTTATCAGACACGAAGAGTTTTCCATTATTCAACTGACAATCAAGAAAAATCTTAGTTTTTTTCATCCTTATATCTGAAATAGACCCTTTTGGTTTTTTTTCACTTTTCAATTTTCTGAAATATTATTACAAATAGATTTATAGAGAAAAAAAAAGTATTAACTATAGTTAAACACAGCTAAAAAAAAGAATCTTTAAAAACTATTCCATGGAAGTCCAAGTCCCTCCAGATCTAATTGGTGGAAATGTGGAAAATGAGTTACAAATGAAAGAAGAGACACTGATGAAATTGTTCATATGTACTGTTTCATAGTGGTAGCTGTTAATTTGTCTGGAAGTTCAGTGAGAGCAGGCACTAGGACAGAAGAATGGCACTAGGATAGGAATTAATTTAGGAGGATTTTGGGTTAAGTATACACCTTCTGAGACAAAGAAAGCTTTGATTACTGAGTCTGTATGAATCTCACGCAGAGAGAGATCAGATCCTTAATGGAAGTAGGAGCAGCCTAAAGGCTGATCTAATTAATATCTCAAGAAGGTATTTTTAGCAATTAGGTGCTGCCAGGGAATAAAGAAATGCGAGATTTTCTCTTTTTTACCTGGCCATATCCCTTCTATGAGTGGTCTGATGACTTGGGTAAGTGATACAACTTGATCACTCTGGTAATTGCATTCAGCTGAAGATTCTTTTAAAGCAGATGTCAGCTTCTTCCTTTTAATTCTGTTTTCAAGTACCAGATCTCATTAAAGGACACACGTCTATGTCTCTAATTTTGTGGTGTTAAAAGAAGTTTCACACGCACTGTTAAAATTATTTCACTAGGCAGCCAGTGATATAATAATAATCCAGTCCTCAAGATATTAAGATACTAACTCTTCCGAAGTCAGAACGATTAAAATCAGTTTCTGCACATTTTTGTTCCATAACTGCCTGCCTGCATACCCATGAATAACCACACAAGCAGTACAGCAGTACAGTCCTTATAAACAGCAGAAACAGAACAGGTAGGCTAGCAGTACCACGTGATACTAGAAGAAACAGCAAAGAAAACAGCAATGATATGTCTAAATTTGTAAAAAATTAAGTGACAAGAAATTTCTGAGTTCTAATGGTGAACGCACAGGAAAGGCAAAGTCTGATGGGCTCCACTTCAACAAAAGCTTTCTTTAATCTGTCCTTATCCTGCAAAGCCTTTACACATACACTAAACTCAAAGCACACACTTGAATTCAGTTGTGCTGATCGAGTACTTAGCTGAAGAGGAATGGACTGCAGAACCAGGCTCAAAGGTTTTCTCTTTAGTCCTTAATAAATGTCTAACAAAAAAAGGACAGCTTACAAACAGTGCATATAAAAGGGAATGTACTTGGAAATAGCACTTCGAGGAGGAGTCAGAATATCTCCCAGTACAAGATAAGCTTTAGTCATGTAACAGAGAAGATACCTCCTCTGCACGTGATGTAGAAGTTTACAGAATACTGAGGCCATTTCGAAAGCAAAAGGAACTAAAGAGAAGCATGCTAAGAAATAGAATGATCTTTCTCCTTTTCATCCTTCTCTTCATTATTTGGATGTATACTGAGATGCTATTCAGGACAGACTTATAAAACTAAATAACTTAGGGAACTACACTTCATGACACTTTATACATTACTGGTTATTCCTAAAGTATCCAACCACAGAAGGCTAGCATAAGCTTTTCTTTTACAAAACTGTCTTTGATGCAAATGTATTCTGTCTTTGCCTCCCAGCAAATTCACGCCTCCTGTTGCTGAAGTACTCTCTTACAGTATTACCATACCCTTTCACATTGGTCTAGCTAGTTTATTTTAGTGATTAATAAGGTGCAGCTATTTATTAAGGAGCAGAAATATTTGCAAAACTATCCATTTAATAAACAGTAAATTAGGCACCTTATTCCCTCACTACAACGTAATTGCGTTAGACTTAAGGCTGTGGAAGGCTGTAATAACTTAAAACAATTAATGAAAAAAAACCCCTGTATTTCAACAGGTAAAGGACAACAGGAAATGAAAGTAAATGCAAACAAACAAACAAGGACAGCTTGATATGCACTATTGGCTAGTTTATTTTCTCAAATAAAAAACCTAATATACCAAATTACTTTTAACCTAATTAAAATCTGGCATTATTTTATTAGGTAATGTCATTATTACAATAACATGCAGAAGAAAATGAAATACAATACAATTATGTAGCAAATAGTCTCATATACTAAGCCAGAACAGAAAGGTAATGCTTCAAATATTGAATGCAAAGATAATAGCTGGTGATGTTTGTAAATGGACACAGCAGAAACAGGCTGCTACATCCTATCCACCGATCTGTTTCTCTCCTCTCAGACATGCACATTACATCTAACACTGTTTGGACCCTGCTAAACTTGAGTTACTATTGTATATGCTTGAGGATGAACATTTTTAATAAAACAGTATTAACTATATTGCAAAAGAACATTTAGGTTATAAAAATCCCTCCAACGCAACATAAACATCTCAGCTGCTAGAAATATGCTTGTAAGCAGACTTTCATCTGGAGAAATTTCAGTGTCCTGAATTTACCTTTCCCATGGCAAGAAGGGAATGTGAAGAAAGGCAAGGGACACACAGGAAGGCCCAGAAGAAGCACAGCTAAGCAGTCTGGCACCTATCGCTGCAGAGATTCCTGATGTGCTTTAAAATCCCCAAACAGTTGTTAAAAGATTTTTCTTCATGTAAAATGAAGTACATCTCTTCTTAGAAACACTCAGCTAAGGATAGTCAAGAGAGGACACAATCCTACACAGGCTTTGCTCTAGGATGCACAGAATGCATCAACTTTTGTAGAAAAATTACTTTTGTATCACTAACAACAGTGAAAAGGTGTCAAAATAGTCAAGACACAGTCACACAGTACTTTATGTTTGCATACACTTCTGTCATGTTCCACCAAAGACTAAACATCCTCTAACTAATACCACTTTCTTTTGAAAAGATCTCATTTTCCTTCTAACATAACAGACCAGTTCTAGGAGAACCAACTCAAAAACCACTCCAGGGAGCAACTCTGATCTGCAACTCCCAGCTGTGAACGTGTCAGTCAGTTCCAAGATTCACCACAATTACAGAGTTATTTCACAAAGACCAGTCACTAACAATCAACAGCCATCAACTATGAGAAAGGCTCACAGCTGGCAGAAGAAGAGGAAGGGATGGTCAGTGTGAAGACGAAGAGACACCCTACAGGAGGAACACTAAGGCCTCCAGCAGCTTGCAAGACACAATATATTCTGAGAGAGAGAATACCAATGCAAACTGTTACAAGCTAATTTTTATGTGAAATCTGTTGCTTCTGAGCAGCTAAAACCCTGAGCAGATACTTCCAGCAGGAAGCACTGACCACACCACCACAACATACCACAGCAGCCCCGCAGCCGCAACTTAGACAGAGTGGCCGGGGTATTTGTGGCCACTTAGGCCACAAAAACCAAAGTATCACAAGAATCGTTGCAGAGTCCAGTACTGTCTCCAAGCTTGGATTTTGACATGAGAAATGTACTTGAGTTCACTGTCACAGGTGACAATTTACCTGGGCTGCAGACCAACCTCCCCCTCAGAGGCACATTTGCTGAGCCAGCAGCAGCCAGCTTGCCAGTATGATGCTCCTGCCGCACACTGAACCACTGCTTTCAGAGTCTGCTTTTCAGATCAGGTTACGTCAGAGAACAACAGAAACAGGAACTGAGTTAGAACTGCCACACCACTGCCTGGTCAAAATCATGTCCAACTGAACACTGTTGATAAATGGAGACAATCCTTAAACTGGTCCACAGGCATCTAACCTGAAGTCATTTGAGTTGATAATAAGCAGATTTGAGCTAAGTTGCTTAATGATATTTGTAAACAAGAGTAAGTACATTTGCACCTCAGGTGTCATTTGCTTAATTCTGAGACCATGTCTAATATTCTTCTGAATATGCTGGCAAGAAAGCAGCAGTGTATTTTTGGTCTGCCTTATCAAATGCATCACATCAGAGTATGAAGCAAGAAACCTTCTCCTTCTGTTTGGCTCTTGTTCAACTACACTCAATTACTACATTCTGGTTTAGGCACCAAGTTGTCTGAAAGCCATTGACTGAGTGGAAGGAGAGAGGCGGAGAGACGGGAAAATACTCGGAAGGTTAAGACCGGAAGGTCTGATTTCTGGGAAGAGAATAACAACAGACCTATAGAGTTTTGTTAAATGCTCATGAGCTGGCAATAAAACAGCTGTCTGCTGTTCATGTTTAGGAGAGAATGATAAGGTGTGATACATGGGATTTAATTAGGAATAACAGGAATGATATTTAAACACAGAAAATATTTGATCTCAACAGGGAAACTCTGAAATGAAAGATGTATGAGGCTTTAGACAGTCTCTCAAGACATATGGTGAATGCCCTACAGTCTGTGGCTTTTAAAACTATCCCACTAAATCTTTGGAACATACATTGTAGGCCCAACACTATTTTCAGTGAGGTGAAATGGAGACTCCAGACGTATTTCAGGGTATAAAATGGCATGTAGTAGAGTTTTATCAGCAGCGGCTCATCTTCCATTCCTCACTTGTGTATTTGTTTTTTCCCCTTACATATTTCATAATTTAGTTTCTTCAACATACAGTGTTCAAAATAGACTATTTCAGCAGCCACATCCTATCCCCGCACTGTTCTTTCTGCCTTCATTATTACCTTTGTTTTGTCCCTTCTCTTCCAAATGATCCATTTGCACCTAGTGACTTCAGACTTCTCAGACTTCCCCTGTGTTAGATCATGGAGTTGTGATGTCCAACAGCAGACTGCTCAGTGACAGCTTAACAACTTTGCTTCTTGCCTTAGCCTCCAGTGAAAACAGAGAGCAAAGGAAGGGAGCAAACGGTGCAGCAGGATTTTGGGCACTGGCCTCAGATCTCTCACTCAGGTTAAACAGATGCCAAAGGCTGAAACGTGAAAAAGAGGAAACAATAGCCAAACTTCCCTTTTACCTGTGAGGAAGCTGACTATAACACAGCACCCTATACACCAGTAAAGTGAATTAAAGGCACAAGGTGACTAGCAGCAGTGCTTGTGTTGTTTTCCATTAGAAAAGGGAGACAATAAAGCCTTTTGCCCCAAGGGCCTCCTCAGGTGTTCTTCACCTTCTAAGAGACAGTGCTGGTGGGCAACATTTTTGGACTGGGCTAAATTAACTGGTACTTAATTGATGCAGGAAGGATGACAACAGGCACGGAAAATACTTCTCAAGCATTATCTGAACGACCACTTTTCAGCTCAAAAATTTCCATTTCCAAACCTCAGAGAGACAAAAGATCATTCTGTCTTCTCAATCCATTGCTTATTGACACAGGTTATCAGTTATCTCAACTCATTTCAGCTCTTCTAATATCTGCATTTCACTACAGATGCCCAGAGGCAAAAGGTACTTAGGAATTACAGGTGTGAATTCATTTCCAGAGGCGCTGAAAC
This sequence comes from Oxyruncus cristatus, assembly GCA_013399855.1. Lineage (NCBI taxonomy): Eukaryota > Metazoa > Chordata > Aves > Passeriformes > Cotingidae > Oxyruncus > Oxyruncus cristatus. Next base: position 1,619,448 of record VXAY01003430.1, read on the forward strand.
AGATTTAACAAAATCCATTCGGTAAATATTTAGCTGCAGGCTTGGTTTTAAGCAAGCCTATGGAAGTGTGGTTTTACAACACAAATGAGTGGAAAAGCGGACTTGAGAGGGCCAGAGATGCTTCTCCCCCACCAGCTGCTTAAAATTTTATTTTACTTTTTTTTTATTTTATGTAGTGTTTTGCCGTTCAATCCTACTTGTAGAGTAGCTAGAGAGCACAAATGCCTTTGCCTGAAAAGACTTACATGCTGCAGAGTGTTGAAATATTTGGCAAAGGCCTTTTGGTAGCATTTCTTGCATGCACCTCATTATTCTGCAGTTGAGGAGAAGCACTGAAAGGATTTCCACTGGCAATGTCCAGTACCAGGAGATTTGTTTGTATCAAGTGCCAGTCATTCCTCACTATATAAGCAACAGGCTATTTAAGGTTGTACCCTCTAATGCACAACATCACAGAGATTTGGGTAAGGCAGAAGAATAGTGCAGGGTAACACTTCTGGAGGTAGCATTTGTAGTGAGTCACACCATCAGGGCTTCCCACAAAGGGTCCAAGAGAACCCAGGGTGGAGCAGATCCTACTCCACATAGGAGCAACCCTGGAAGTCTTTCAAATACGCAGTTTATCTGAAAGAGTCAGTCAGCCTGCAAAAGTTTCAACACTGTAGTCATGGAGCTATAAATAACCTCCAGCATTAATAAGGTCAAAATAATGAGGGTGAAAAAAAAAAACTGTAACAGGATCCCTTCAAACTATATTTTCATCTAACAACTCGCATTAGGAAGAAAACCAAAACGCACTTAGGACAATCATACTAACTATGTAAAAAAAAAATACTCAGGGTTAAGGCCCAAACAGCTAAACTTCATCAGATCATGCCAGAATGATCTGCTGAAATTGTACTGACTGAAATAGTGTCACTCTTCTGAGGGAGAGATTCAAAACCATTAAAAAGCTTGAGAGTTTTGTAAGATTGTGTATGTGTAAAACTGTAAAAATACATACACATAAAAATTATAAACTAATGCACTTAAAAAAGTTGGAGAATCAACATTTTTAAGCTCCTGGAAATCACTGAATCTGTCAGCAAAAGTTCATGATATCAGCTGAATTCTTGAACACTGCCAAAAACTCACACACTGGAACAGTTGTAGGTGAGCTACTCTGAAGAGAAAGAATACCGAATACCAAATCCAATGCTTCAAATGTGAATGCTTTCTGTTCACCTCTGAAATTTCAACAGAAAAAGTAGGCACAAACATTTTTTTAAAATCAGCACCTTATCAGACTTGAAGAATGTATTTGCTAGGATCAAAATGACAATCACATAATCTTTGTCCTGTCTGCTCAGTCCTTGACACGGTGAAGGATTAGAAAAACAACAAATACAGTACTCCCTCAAATATCTAAAGAAAAGATGTTCCCATTCTCCTCATGCACACCAAACAAACAGAGATCACATCTGCACACATTTTACTGCACCAGGATAAAAATGTGTTTGTTTTATATCTATTTCCCTAGTATTGCAAACACTGACTGCAAAACAGGTAACACCTGAATGCGTAGGGGGTAGAAAACCTTTTAAAATTAAACTTTTTAAGGTTCCCACAGGCAACAGATACTCAGAATAACATTTTCTTCTATATCTGTGCATAAAAAAGATTTCTACACACATTTTCTGTTCTTCCAGGCAACATAGAGTATCTGCACCATTTTTGTCCTGGTACAAAGGTGTTTTACTTGTTCCCCAAGTCATGGATCTACTGGCAACAAACACAACTTCAGTACATCATGCATCAATTTATGCTGATGTTTATGGGGGAAAAAATACAGGTTTAGAAAGAAAGGAACCTTAGTGTATACCTTTCAGCCTTTTTACAGGGTGACCTTAAAAAAGAAAAGTGTCTTTTTTTTCCCCATTTTTTTCCTCTGTAAACGGTTCTCTTGTATTCCAGGCAGGTAGTTGTGTGGGAAAGGAAATGTTTGTTCTTTAAAAGAAAGGGTTTAGGTTTCTTCAGAGGCTGGGCCCAAATTTTGCCTGAATGATGAAGAGCAGACAGAGAGCTTTACATTTGAGGGCTCCTGGCCAGAATTACCATGAGTCCTGGAGCAGGACTGTGACAAATTTCTCTTTTCTGGAACAAACACTGTACATTTTATTTTGAAAACATGGCATCCTGGTACAACCCCTGCTTCTCCCTTGAGGGTGTCCACTCTAAAGTGCAATAGAACTTGCTCCATTCCTTGAAGGCCCCCAGGTTGTCTACCTCAGCATAAGGACCTGGGACAAGACGGATGTGACACTGCTCCTCTGATTTTTGCCACACAGAGAAAGGGCAAAATTAACATCTCTCCATAGAAACAAACACTTCTAAAAGTCAAAAGCCATTTACTCTGAGTATTGCTATCACTTAGCTTGCTGTAGACTTACTCCCTTGAGCTGATATCCAACACAAGCTCCTGTAACAATATACTTTCACAAATGCAGCCTGCAGAACGTCTTATGGAAAATGTCTTGCGCTGAACTTAAAAGCCTCAGTAAACATGTCTAAAATCTCTCCTTTTAACAGTGGGCATTGAAGCCTGTTGAAATCTACCTGGAGCTTCTTGCTCCAGCCCTGTCAAGTGAAATACCCTCTTGTTTGTGATTAAAAGGGTGGTGTACCCAGCCATGCTTGGCCTGCACCGATTGATGCTTCTTTGCTGCTGGCAGAGCATCTTTCCTACAGGTTGTGGACTTTTAAGTGGCTCTTGTCCAGCACAGTACATTTAGAGCAAAAAAAGGGAATAGAAAGGGTGCATATAGCCTCATGGGAAAAATAATCTTCTCTATAAATACAGAGTTTAATCTCAGTTCCACTTAAATCAATCGAAAGGCTTTCAGTGACTTCAATGACAATGAAGTCAATTTTGCCAGGATTTGACCTATGTTTAATTTTAGCCATAACAGCTTGTGTTTTCAAAAGTAACCTGTGATTTAGGGTACCCCTATTTCTGGATATATTGCAAGATGTCCATTAGATGTCCACTTTCACAAAAGAAGGGTTCTCATTCTGTCCCAAAAAATGAAGCTGGGCAATGAAAATAAATATCATCCTTTGAAAATAGAGTCTGCTCTGTATGTTTGTCTATTTTGAAATGTTGCAATGTTAAAATTAGAATGCTGCAAGGTTAAATTGTAATGTGAACAGATTCACAATCAAGGGGGAGTCAAGACAACAGAACAGCAACATCACAAACAACAACAGATAAGAGATGAATGACAGCAATGTGGGAATCAACAGTCCCTTATGCTCTTTAATCACCATAAAGTTCTCAATGAAGAAGGTGGCATTTGTTACAAACTACACAATCTTGTTCATCCTTAAGCAGCAGATATGAAACAGTCACTGATGGGAGATTGTAAGCATCATTTTATAATCTCATTTTTTCCACATTTTTATCCACTTCAGATAATTTTGGATTTAAAATTATATGCTGTTTTTACAAAGATAGGAAACTAACCTAATGACCTTGATGTAATAATTTCAGTCACTGATTCCAGCGAAAGGAATATATCCCTTAGCTGTCCAGAATTTGGATATGAAAGTGTAACTAGCAAACAGCGAATACAGAAAAAAGAGGATCAAAAGACACATAGGTTGCATGGGACATTTCCAGAAGAGAGAGTTTTAAAATATGTCTTTTTTATGCAAAAAAAGGAGGGAGGGGGAAGTTATTTTAAAATGTGGGCATAACCACTTAAAACTCTTCTTGGCCCGCAGATGTTTTCAAATACCAATTTTTCATTTGATACAAAGGGAATTTAAGGGGACAGAACTCTAATTAGCAGCACACATGGTCCTGCCCTTTGCAAAGAGATGTACTTACAGTCCTGGTGTTAATTCCCTAAAAGATCAGTTTCAGAAACTGGAATGGGGCTTCAGATTTTTACTATCCCCTTCCAACAGGTACAAGTGCAAAATATAAATGCCCTGGCTTGACAGTTAACTCAAGATCAGAAACATCATTATGAAGACATATTCTCTCATATGGAAGCACTCAATTTAAAATACACCACGTAGAGTATTTTATTTTATTTCATTTCTGTTAGAAATTACAATTTACCACATAAAACTTTGGATTTATGGAAAACAGTAGGCCATTTCAGGTAAATAGAAAATTTAATACTTTTTAAAAAAAATCTGGCGATCAATCATTGCAATGGTATCCTTATGTTATTTACAACTTTGTATTATCCTGGGTTTTGGTCAGAATTCAAAATACACTTATGTGAACTTAGTAAAAGGGAACAAAAGCACTTTATTTTCCTTGTCTCACTACTTTCAGATCTGTAGCTGTTCTCTACATTGCCAAGTCACACTCCAAAGAAAATTTTCTGAACTAAGACTAATTGCACTGGTGGACTGCTGAATAAACTTCTTATTTCCTAGGCTTTAGAAAGACAAATGGGAATAGAATAGCCTTGCTACATTCTGAATTGCCTTTCTGGAAGGATTTCTTTGAACTTCACCCAAAACTTCAGGGCCTGGGACGTTCTGCTATTCAAAATATATTTCTGAACTGCAAGATTTATTTCTGCACCTACCTGATACATTCTCCGCCTTACAAAAAAAGACTCCTACAATTCCAGTAGTTTTAAATCACATCTCTCTCTCCATGTAGCTCAGTTAAATGTGCTGAGTTGAGACCCTTGTTTAACTGAGAGAGAACAGAGAGCAGGCTGGAAGAAAAGCCCTGCAAAGAACATGCTTCACTGATAGCCATACACAGTGCACATAGTATTGAGTTACAATCTCTCCTGCAAGGAAGATCCCCCTCCTCGAGTTTTTGACTTAGGACACTTATTTCTTTTGCAAAACATGGTGATTTAGTGTATATTAATCATAAACCCAGGCATTTAAAGAAAATAGAAGTGAATAATCTTTTATTCCCCTGACAGCTGGAACTGTTACACTCACCCAAGCCTGCAACCACCCAGACCCAGTGCAGGTCTAATCTGGTGATGCTCCAGCTCATGGGAATCAACCTCACTGCTTTTCCCACCCCGGTGTGCTTGATGGTTTGAAGGCACAAGGTTTCCTTTTGCAGCTAGCTCTGTTTGCTCTAAAACCATCAGAAGGTCCCTTGTGCCAGAATAATTAAACTTAGGCTCTTAAAAATCAAAACCTGACCCAAAATTAATAATTATTTCATTCTGCTTTTAATCTTTTAGGTTATTTATGCGTTTTACAGATTTTTATATTACCAACTTGGAGCAAAAAAACCCCTACTAATGCACAGCTTAAAACATACTCCTTCTTTATCTTCTAATCATGGTTTAGGATTACTCCATTTTCCTGCATTTAATATATCACTGTAATAAATTCACTCTGAAAAGAAGACTCAGCACTGAGGTGCAGCAACAACATGAAGAAGAAGGCATGGCAGGAGCTGGTTTCATAACCTTACACATGGGGCAGCTGCAAGAAGAGGTTTCTTCTTGCAGAAGCAAGTAGTGCCCCGACTCTGTGCTCACAATCCCCCCTCATCACCTTCTGCCATTCACCCACATATTTTCCTTTCCAAAGATCACTGTGAAGTGTTCAAGGTGCAGAAACTGCGCTCGCTTCCCTGTTTCAATTACCTCGGCAGTTAGGGAAGTGATTTCCAAGTCTCCAGTACAAAAGCATGTAAGGGCACTTCAGAAATACATATTATGCATTTTTAGGGTATACCTCACCTCCAGCATCATTTGGTAGAGGTATGCCTTCCCATCTCAGGAAGGCTGCCCTACAGACAAGATCCCAGACCTGTTGCCATAGCCCCCCAGCACCTCCAAAGGTCACCTTCCAGATCAGAATGAAAGGCTAATAATGCCAAGAACTGCAAACTCATTTGGTGCCCTGTGGGGCACCTGGAGAAGCTGTGACCCCCAGGCAGCCCAGTACACACAAGGTGACCATGTGAACTAGAGACAGGTGGATCAAGGCACACTTTGCTCTCAGCCTCTTCTGAGAACAGCTCCTCTTTAGGAGGGACAAAGGTTTCATTAAGGGAAAGGACTGTCATAGGGAAAGCTCCTCAGTTTCAGTGCTTTTCACCTAACAGACACCAAGTAAGTGCTGGGCTCTGGCAGTGCCTCATTTCAATCATATATGAAGGACGACAAATAGGGTTTTTATCAGGCACAAGGCAACTATAGGAAAGAGTGGGTGAAGACCAGTTAGTATCTCTGAATAACATCACCAATTGGTCCTATGCAAAGCATAAATGTAATCACAGCCACAATTCTGGTAACAATCAACATTCACTGGGAGAGAGCCAACAAGTAACTGGTGCTTCATGAACACAGGAAAAATTAGCCACCAAAGATGAGAAAAACAGAAGACAAATGCAAACAATTAAAGGCAATGAAAAGCAGCATAGGTAATTAAGGGATGAGAAAAAGAAGTTCCTTGCATAAATGTTAAAACATAGATCTGAAGAAAGAGCTAGAAAATGTGAGTCTGCTATAAAGAACAGCACAACAGAGTCAAAAAAGTGCACAACGTAGGGGATGGGCAATAGCACAGATGGGAGAGAACGGAATGGCAATGCAGACAAGGGAAGGCAGTAAGAATATAAGAGGAAAAGGAAAACACCAGGAACGGATAGCCTGGATGCTAAGGGTTACCTATCAGTGCCCTTCACGTTAAGATGTTGGAAGTATTTTGAAATCCCACTGAAGACACTGAACTGTACCTTTGCAAAGAGAGTTTTCAGAGGTCGACAGTTACATTTCTAACACGGAACAAACACACCAAGCTCATGGAATAATACCTGAACAACAGGTATTTTTGGTCGGCCTACTGATGCCAACGTGTCACTTTGAAGCAGTGCACCAGAGAAGCATTTGGGCACCTCACACCTGCTGGGTGGCTGCTGACGTGGGAACTGTGTGTGCACTGCATGAGAGAAACAACAAAGAGCTGACAACAAATGATCCAAATCAAACAGTAACTCCTTTGCTTAGAGGCCAGAGGACTAGGCTTTGTTTCTCAAACCACAGGAATTAGCACATTTAAGCTGCTCAGAACTGATGCAGTTAGTTACAGAGTGGGATAATATTCTTTGAAAATTGCTATGGTCACACTTCCAGGAAAACAGTAGGCATATCCTGACCTCTGTATCCACCTTCTTGCCCAAGACTTCCAACTGTCTCCTCTCCTCCAGTGCTGCTAAATGTATAAACTAACAAAATCATGTATGGAGATAAAAGCGCCTTTTCCACTTGTCACAAACTGGTGGTTTTGGTATGATACTGTCCCGGCATATCCATGTGTATAACTTATGCTATAAGGGGAAAATCACGTAGTAAAATCTGAAGAGAAGTTTGAATGCCATAAAGCCAATGAGGTCTAACTGGATACTTGCTAAAGATTAATAATTACCATAGTTTCAAGACCTCAGTGCTTAAGTGTATTCCTAAAGCCTGGTGATGGAAATCCTCTCAGAAAACTAATAAAGGGGATGAAGTAGAATTTAAAATAGTCCACCTATTAGATATTGGGGGGAAAAAATCCATTTCTGTTGCTATTTAGGGCCATGACATTTGAGTAGGAAATTGCACTATATTGCTTTTATTAAGCTTAGATGTTTCCAAACATAAACTTCTTTTAAAATAAACCAATTAAAGCACATTTTTCCTTTTTAAACATATTACAAATAACATGTGTTACTCCTTATTTTGGAACATACTGCAGCACTTGCCCTGTCTGAAAACACATTTGTGTTCATACAGATGCTGTCTGATTAATTTAATTATGGTGTTACTATTGCTGTTGAATTTGCCCCCTAGACTGGAAATAGTTTGATCGTGCTGTTAAATTAGGCACCCTAGGAAAGCTAACTAACTGAAATCTGGTTTCTTCCAGGAAAGCTGGAATGAATCACAGTTTCCCTTTCCTGCCATCAGCAGACCCTGACCCCTCTCCAACTAGGGAAAGGAAAAAGCAGACAGATTTCTCTAACAACTCTTCCTCATGAGGATCCTGCTCATCAATTTCAAAAAGTCCACAGAGAGGACAAGAGAATCATATATTCGGTTATCTTCTGTCAGGCAGAAGACATTACCAGCATTTCCTGCCCCCAGCATTTGTAAAATATAAGCTCTTTCTATTGACACTTTTGAAGACTTCAGTGTGCTCATAAATCCTAAAGAATCATAAGAGAAACTGGTGATTGATAGGGAATCATAAAAAAATTGGCCTTTAACAACAGAATATTCCTTGTTTTGCAAATATGGTCTTACAGACCATTGGTTTTAAGGGTTATTAGTGGGTATTTACCTTTTGAACACAAATATATTTACTTTTGTGTCTGTGAAACTAGATGCATAACTTTTTTGTCTTGGTTCTGTAAATATTCAATTAAGCTAATAAACATTTAAACTGAAACAAATTAATTGTTCCACTGCAACATTTTCGTTTCAATTAACCTTTAATTTAAATGTTCATCTGCCTACTTGCAATGTAATTTAAAGCTAGTAAAAATCTAAGAAATCTTCAATATAAGTGAAAGACAGCCTGACTGGAATGATAATAAATCCATAGGTGAGATGTCAGCAGTGATTTTCCTAACAAATTGACAATAAAGAAGGGTGATGCATTTATGAAGCCTAGGGGTTATGAAAAGGGAAAAAAAACCCCCAAAAACACTCTCTTTTTTTTTTTTTGCTTTGTTCTGCTAACTTCAGCAGAATTAACAGTCAAAATGTTTCTAGTTTTCCAGTATTAGCATTCCTTGGTGCACCCTCAGCTTCACTGAAGTTGTCAAAGGGTGCTTGAAAGTCTAATCTGCCTCTCTTCATTCTAAGAAGCACTCCACGCAAAAATACCCCTAACTAAACACAGCTAGCAGGCTTTTAGTCCTCACCTCGTGACACAAACGTGGGAAAAGTAACATTTTTAATTACAGTTAGTAGGTGGGTGGGTGGCACAGTGCCTCTCAGCCCTGCAAATCCAGCTGCTTTCAGTCCAGTGCTTGGCTGCAGCTCTCAGTGAGGTTGGGATGGTCAGGCCCAGAGGCAGCCAGAACTACTTAAGCATCACAGAAAAACAGCACAGTTTGACACCATTCACAGACTACCTGTCCAGCAAAAGGAAGGGGACACTTGCAGTTGGTGCTTGTTTTACTCTCCTTGACCCAATGCAGAAGCACTTCTTAGGTCACTTTAATAAAAGAGTGCACGACATTTCATCTTTTCTTCAGTCATTTTTCTTTCCAGAAATCATGAAAACCAAAGTAATTCAATAATTTGTGCCTAGTGACATACACAAGTTACTTCAAGTGTGTCTGTGTGGGCATCTGTGTGTATGTGCACACACAAAAGCAAATATATGAGGGTTAGGCTACATGGGACAAACAGGCAGGTAGGGAGGTGTACTGTCGTAGATTAATTATATTAGCATAGCCTGAAGTTGATGGAGGAGGTGGAAGAATCAGAGAGGAGCTTTTCCTCAGCTCAGCATCTGGCTAGGAGCTTTAGTCTTTGATGTTCAGGTCCAGAGACTATCTCAGCACAAGTTTATTTGGGGACAAATCTGTCAAAAGAAGCTGTGCTCCCTTTCCACTCAAAGACCTAACATCTCCAAGAGCCACCAGAGGCCCTGAACTTCTGATTAAAGAAGGTGATTTTCTTCTTCTTTCACAGGAAGTTAACTCCTCACTGAAAGTAATCATCTGCGCGTATTTCCAAATGCATCTCTATATTTTAGGGTCTCTGCACTATATGCCCACCTTGCCCACTTCAAAGAGCTTTTCTTTTGGCTGTACCTCTACTGATCCATCAGGAAAAGAGAATCTCTTCTCAGGGTGTCACAGCATTAGGCATTTTTTACCTTAAGATACTGTAGTACTGGAAACAGGAAGCTGAACAGACTCTTTTTCTCTGCAAAAGAACAAAGAAGTTCTCCATGGTTCATGGCTGCAGAAAAGAATATGCAACAAGCCAGAAAGCAGCGGAGCTCCAGCATCTCGTGACTGCTCTGTAGCACAGACTTGTGATCTGTGAGCACTTGGAACTTGACAATATTGAAGGCAAGTTCCTCATAGGAAGAATTATAGGAAGTGTGACGACAGGCCAATGCGGCCAAGCGACAGCTTTACATCTCTCCTTGAGGCATTAATAAACAAGCATCCTTTCCTTGCTCAGTGACCACAGCAGTCCTGGACCAGAGCCTCATGTTGCACAAGTTGCATGTGTTTGACCTGTTTCAGCACACTCTTTAAGCTGAAATGAGTACTGAAGCTCACCCTACGGACATCTGAGATAAACATCCTGATGCCACAAGCTCTTGTCCTCTATGAAGAACATTCCAACTTCTCCTGGAATGATTTCATAGCAAACTTTCTTCCTAAGGAGAAGAGTTTTCCTTAATTTTCCACACTGAATGCTTTCAGTGGCTGGACATTTTGGAAATAACTGTTCCCGAGAGCACAGTTCCTGCATGTGAAGAAGACACTCTGGACTGCTGCTAGTGCCCACGCCTGACCTGAGATGTGGCCATGGAGATGTCAGCCTTCCCCTTTGGAAATGCTTTTGCCCATTTTGATTGAGCCAGATGAATATTTGGATGTGGAGCCCCAGCTCCTAGAGTTAGCATCTGCTACCATAATCATCCTTGTACATATTTATCCCTAGAAAAATATCTCAGCCATCTGATGGCTGAGTGAGGGACTGGCCGGCTCCTACTGGTGCACGTATTCCTACATCAATTAGTCAGTGCAAGTTGTTCCATACTGGAATTTTGCCTGCATTACTATTTGCATACAAGGCACATACACATCATATCACATAGCCTTACAATTTTGTGTCTGTTTTGATTCCTACTAATCAAGATTCCAAATTTCATTCTTCTCAGAGGCTGACACACAGTCATGTCAGTTCGAAGGATTAATTTTTTAATTTCCATTGGAGTCAGTTTGGTATTTCTGCTGTTTTCCACAAATCCAAATCTAGCAAAAAGATTATCATATCAATAAATTGTGTGATTTTAATCTGTAGGAGTGGGCAGATGAGATCTCTCTTGCAAATTTGTTGTCATTATTAATGAGTTACAATTTTAATGCTGAATAAAATCTGAATTGCAAAATCGTGCACCGAAATTATTCTGATGGCATGGTAGTGCATTTTAGCAGTCTCTCATGACTTTCTCAGCTACCCATATGTTATAAAGAATTATTGTTTGTTTTACTGCACCTTTCAGAAGTTTTAGTTAGCAGCAGGTATTATTACATTGTGCAGTCTATAGACACGTAAGACACCATCCCTTGTTTTGAAGGTTTTATAAAAGATTCAGTGGGATTAACGAGACAATAGAAACTAAGTAGAACAAAAATCCACAGGGGAAGGTTCATATGTACTCACAGATCTTACAAATGAATAAAATATGATACTTGAAAATATACTACTCTTCACCAAATCATGACCAGGATTATCACTGTTAAGAACATTTGTAGAGTCTAGTATTATCCTAGAAAAAACATGCAATGAAATGCTATTTGGTGAAGGAAACCATCTTTTACTGACAGTGCTCATATTCCTTCTGTTCAGGCTTCACCGAGTACATGATTTTCCACACCCACATTTCCATAACCTCTTCCCTTCCTGCTAGGCTAGCAAAGATGATTAGCTGGACACTTTTCAATATTGTTTTGCTGGTTTTGCTAAATAATGAAGCCCTTAACTAAGACTCTTACTTCCTTTCCTCCCTTCCTTGTGATAAACCATCACAGATGCGATTCCAGAGACAAATAGAGAAGGAAGTACTTAGAGGGTGCTCTGTTTTCTTTTATCTAGGTTCCTTAATTTTTTCATTCCCTGGACAAATTCACCCCTAATGCATCTCTGTGACAGCCAGTTAGGGAGTGTGTTAGTGACACTATGCTATGAATCACTTGAATCCCCAGTGCCTTGTGCTTTGGGCCACAAAGGATGTGCTGTATTAGTGAAAAAAGCTCTTGAGTGTTTGACTTAGGTTCCTCATTCACCCAATTGAACAAGGTCCCTAAATCTAGATAGATTAAGCTTCTTTGATAGCTTAAATAATTTGATCTGGACTTCCTTGCTCTGCTTGAAGTGGTGGAATCAGAGCTAAATCACTGTCCTACTTTGCTTGAGTTTTCCCTTGTACAGCTAATCTTCCCCTTCAAAGATTTCCACCCTTTCCGAATCCTCATTTTCAAGAATCCCAACTCAACCTCTTGCAAACCTGCCTCGTTCTAGGATCATTAATGGGCTGCACATTTATGTTTCTTTATTTCACCAACTCTCTCCTGTACGCTGATGGGCAGAGTGGCTGCTTCTCTCTTCAACTCTGCTGAAGTCACCTCATTACAGCGAGGGGAGCCTCATTTAAATCTGAGCTCTGACCATACAGTCCCTGCAGTGCCCCATAAGGCACACTTGCTCTGTGCTTGTGGAAAAGTTGCCTACCACTCAGACTTGGTTCAGTTACACCCTTAACTCAGGCTGTTGCTTCTTGCCACTAAAAGGGGTAAGTGAGGGGAAGGCCTGACCTTCACACCAGCCCTCAGCTTCCACACCAGCCCTCAGCTTCCACAGGAATGCTTCCAACCTGCCTATAGTGGCAATGAGCGCTCTGAACACTGGACCACCAGGGATATAAATGTATCTGAAGAAATAGAAAGCTCACTTGAAATCTTCTACTTAGAGCAGTGAAGAAAGACTGCACTTTAACACTCTTGCCATGCCCTAAAGTAGTGGATATGGCTGCTTTTTCTTTTCTTTTCTTGTATTTTTCTTATTTTGTATGTCTACCATGAAACACACTGGAGCCTTTCCAATGGACTGGCTTTGCACACACATCCATACCATGTGTCTTGTGCTTTCTGACAGAACCAGAGTGTGTTTAGCCTCACCACTGTTCCTAAACCGGAATGGAAAGGGCCTGGATTTCTGCTTCTAATTCTTGTAATCTCTGCAAGCAGAATTATCTGTGGAGCGGAAGTCTGAGGCTCTTGACCACCTCTTATACTATCAGGAGAGGAAAGCAACTATTTGGTGAAATAAACAGAGGATAGTAGTAAGGAAGAAATATGTTTTAAGCTGCAGATAACAGAAAGCATTCAAAATGTTGGAAACACCTCATGGGAATCAGGAAAAGTACTGAACCATTTAACTTGAATTTCAGACAGGCTCTCCACCTTCTCCACTACCATTTTGGTCCCTCAGTTTTTTCCTTTCTAAAGTACTGTTGTCTTCCTTCACCTAATGGATGCTGCCTGGAAGCCCATTACATTTAACCTATGGATGTGTAAAAGCAAAAAAAAAAAGGTGCTTAGAGGAACCGGGAGAGAAAATAGTTTTTTGAGTTTGATATGAGTCTGAATAAACATATAAGTTCAATGCTGACATTAATTAATTATATTTACCTGTATATGGATAAATGGTTAACAGGGTAAAAAACACGATATCCTGTGGCACTGTTTCCACTTTCATGTCTTTACAGGTGCACTGAAGTTTGGTTAACTGCATTAACAACACTGCTAGACTTGAGGAGGCAGCATAAAATCTGAAGGAGTAAATGACATGAAAATTCATTTCCAAGAAGACTCAGGCACCCTGATGCAGCAGATTGGGAGGGAGAGAGGAAGAAATGTTAACAAATGCTAGAGGGCAGATCGTTAAAAAGTACTGATAATAAAAATAACTAAGTAGATAATGCCGTGGATTCTGACTGACAACAGAGTTGTTCTGAACCATTGTGCAAATAGTAACAAAACCAAAACTTGTTCAACATCTTGAAGTGAAGCTGAAACAACTGCAAAAACTACATACACATTTTGCATTGATTTGAGGGCAATTACCTCCTAATCTGTAAGACTGGTCTCCCTGCAGTAAGAGTCTCTCTAACAGTTTGAGCCATTGTCAATGTATTCACATTGTCACATTAGTAAAGCAACTCAAAAAAAAAAACCAAAACGAAAACACTGAGAAAAAGTAAAAGAAAACTCTCTGGGAAGTGGTGCTGCCCCACCAAGGAGGGTAAGGTCTCAGGTTAATTGATGCAGCTGTACCTTACCTGGTTCTGCAGTTTAACACCGTCACACACGCCCCTACTTTCCGCTGTGCACAACATGTGCTGGGAACTGAAGCATTTGACCTTCCCCAGCTCTCCAGCAGAAACTCCAGTGCAACCTCTACCTTCAGCAAGGAGCTGTGTTCCTTTTCCCCCTCGTGCTCTGCGCAGAGCAATCTAATACACCTCATCATGTGGTGTGTTGCTATAGCAGCAATGAATCCAGCTGCTGCAACACAAAAGACTGACAAAAAGTTGGTTTTTTTTTCCCGTCCACCCACCCAGTAAAAGTCAGGGTTGTTTTCTTGTGCAGCAAATCTAACCCAGATAGACCCACACCACCTGTCACAGCTAAGTTATGGCAAAGTCTAAAAAGAAATACAGAATTAGACTACAGGCTGTGCTTTGGGGGACAACTTCATTTATTTTTAAGAAAAAAGTGAGTCAACCCCTTAAACAGCTGATCATTATCAGCTGCCATTCACTGGTTTCAAAACTTAGGTCCCTATCTACATAGGAATTGCAATCAAATAATCATGCTCAGCAGTCAGAAATGCAATGGTACAGCTGCAGAGCCAGCAGAGGTGACAAACACCAGATTTACACTTTCAAAACCAAAACGGTCATGCACTTCCACCCTTGTGGTCTGGAAAAAACTTTTACAAAGTTGTTTGACTGTGGAACAGAATTGCATTTATCTGGAAAATGCTAAATAATTATTATTAATGCTGCCCTACTGGATTAAGCATGAGGACCAACCACAGCAAAAGCTTTTGAGTTAAATACTGATGCTTTACAGCTTCAAATGAATTCTTGTACTGCTGAGACATCTTAGTAATACGACAGTTTGCCTTGGGAAGTGTACTAGAATATATGAATTACCACTTCTAAAGTCCCAGTCTTGCAACTGCATCTTTGATAACAAATTCTTCCTGCAAAGCAGGGCCATATTCCACATTCCTCCAGCAGTTTCAGCACAGAAAAGGATAGAACACACAAAATGTAGCCAAGCCTTTCAACTGTAGGAAGCTTCTTCAAGAGCAGGGACTAAACTGGCAGCAACCTGATACCTGCCACGTGAACTGTGCCAGGCTTTTCTGAAGTGGTCCTAATAAGCTTTTCCCAAGAACTTGCCTTCCCCAAAACGTGACAGGCATTTGAGTTGGAGTAACTGCTTCTCCTTTCAAAGTCTGTCCAAGGTATGAAAGATACTATTGCTCCAGGAGTGTCTTAAGTAAGAATGTAGTCCTGCAACTACATAATCAAAAAGTCAACTTTTCTATTCAAGTTCTCCATTTGTCTGAATGTAATGGAAGATGCAGAAAAAACATAGATAGCTACTACTATCACAGGCCTGAACCCACCCTGTTAGAGAGTCCAAAATAAAAATAAAAATAAACCCCTAATTACTAATTCGTTCTCTCTTACTGCTTTATAAGAAGAGTCGAACTCTATCCAAGTTAATTCATAATATTTTTACCCTATTTTCATACAGGATCTGCCAAAGCTGTTTGTGGAATCTGCATCTTACTGCATCGGTCAGCAAAAGCTGGCTTTGGAGTTCACAGATCTCCAGTTTTATAGATGCTCAAAGCTGCAGCTGTTCTAAGAGACCTCTGAAGACGGAAACCAGCAATGCAATCTCCTGGAAGAGTCACCTTACTTTGCCTTGAAATAGATACTTATTTATTTATTCACTTTTAAAATTCTGTCTGGCATTGTGGATACAGGGACAAAACACAGGGTGCAAGAGGATTCCCCTCAGAACAATTTCTACAATTACTCAACCCCCTATTCTGTTAATTGTTAAATCACAGTGAATTTTCTTCCCCAAATACTGACCAGCAGGAGAACAGATAGGCCACAAAGCACATCCTCAAGCTGTATAATGTGAATGAGTTTCAGTTGCTACACAGTCGTTTGCAAACTCTCTGATAAGTACTTTAAACACAAACAACTGCAAAAAAACCCAAAACCTGGAAGGCAAGCAAACAAAACCTTCTGTGCACTCTTTTAATATTACTGTCTTTTTTACTGTTGGGGACTTCACTCTAATTATGCACAGAGTTCACAAGTAAAATAGAAAACCTATCCAGGGAGTCTAATGAACTATTAAACAATGTCACCTGTTGTAAAAGAAACAAACACAGGCTATTGAAGAGCAATATCCCTCACTCTGAAGCAATAAATGATCCAGGTCAGCCAGCTGGAGCTGCAGGCTGGAGCCCCAGCAGAATTCTCTCCCACTCTCTGACCAGAGGCCTTTCCCACTCAACAGAACTTGCAGTCATACAGCACCTGCTCACTGTTTATAGAAGGGCTGACAACACACAGATCAACAGAGCCATAATTTCAATAATTCATGTCTGCTCTGATGTCCCAAGGCCAAAAGCAGACTCCTGTGTCACTCACGATTTCACGCTTTCACAGTCTTTATCTCTCCTGTGTTCCCCCCCAAACCCAGTTCTCCTTCACTCCTATGGATTTGTAGAGAACTTCAGGAGATGTGCAGGAAAATCCAGACAGTTTTAGCAATTGTGCCTGTCAGTAATGGGGGACAGCCTTGAACTCTTCAGCTTTTTTTAATATGGGCAGGCACCTGGAATGTGCTGCTGAGGAAGGTGGAAACCAGCTTCCAGCCGGCAGTTACTTTTGTACAGGCCGGGTCGGGCATAGCTTGAAGCATCATCGCGTGCTTACTGTTCTGGAACACAGTCAGTTAATACACTACCTGGGAAATGAAACAGGAGAATGAGCCAATGTCAAATGTGCTCAAAGGAAGGTTACTCTGCCTTTCTTTAAACACCTGTTGGCCAGGGGCCGCCTGACTCAGATGGCACCAAGCACATTTGCACTTGTAAAACAATGGCCATTTTCCCATCAAAAGATTTTCTCATCAGAAATGCTACTGAGACTTCTAGAGGGTTCTCTTCCTACTGCTGGAGGATAACTGATCCTCTCATACAATACTCAAGCCATGCAAAAAAAAGGTATTTTACTATGAGCGCCGACTCCCTCTGGAGGAACTGAGCCTGCAGCAGCTGCCACAACTTGACTCTCCCTTTAAAGTGGAGTGTGAGCACTGGGATGGAGTTGTGGCACGGCTCCGGCTCTTCCAAAGCCAAGCAGGAACTGGCACAGGAAATCACGTCTTGCTGCCCCCACTTGTCTGACAGACAGCGTGACTTCCTTCACCGCCTTCACAGGACCTACTGCCCTGGTGCTGGGCAGCTGCTTGGAGCAACAGTGGAAAAGGCCTCCCTAGTGCTGCCCAAATGGCTGAAGGTTCGCCTGCAGACCCCAGGAGATTGCAAGATATTAAAAGCAAACACTTGTGGTTGGGTCTGTTTGCTGTCAGATTTTTGAGCCACAGATGATCAGAGTTTTAGGCTTTCCTCTATATAATAGAGGCAAGCACTCACCCTTTTTGCCTCATTTAATTGCTTTCACAAGGAGCCAGGACTATTAAGTCCCATCGATCCAAGCCACATCCTGGCTGAGCCAGCCTCTGTGTCTCAGCAGAGTTTCTGGGCACAGTGCAGGGTCACCCAGCTGGCTCCTGAGGGGTGTCAATGAGATGCTGTGCCAGGTCTGGCTCTCAGCCTGCCCTGCTGGACCCAGGCAAGTCTTCACGCAGCCACTTGGACTTCACCACCAGGTATTCCTCAGAGATCTGGGTTCTGCAAGCCCCAGGAGCATGGATCCAGCACGGCTTTGTAGAGCCTGCGAGCCCCATGCAAGACACTGTGTGGGAGGGTAGAGACAGGCAGAGGGCATGGCAGTGGATGCACCAGTGCTAACAAGCCCGTCTGGGCTCAAGCTGACTCGGATGCCCTTCTCAAATTAATAACGCTTCAGGCCAGAGCACTGGAAATACAAGGCAGAATTATCTCTGCGGCTGAGCCGCTTCACAACACTGCAAATATTTTGTTCCAGCATTGCCAGGGAGGCGGCACCCAGAGACAGGAGAGACCAGCCACGGTTTGGCGTGGGGCAGACCTTGCACTGAGGTGGGCAGGCAGTTTGTGTTACGAAACCGCGCCCTTATCCTGTACAGCCAAAAAACGGTTGCTGCAACTGAAGTCATTACAGCTCCTCCTTCTCCTTATTCCCTAATCTCTGAGGATCCAAGTATCTGGTAATTGGCAGTGTGTGCCACTGGAGGCCAAAAAACCACTCAAGTCCTATGGTGCAAGAACCCTCCGTGTACTGAAAAATTATTCTGACTATTTTATGAGTGGGACTTCTTGCTCGGTGTGTGTCTCTGGTTGTGGTTAAATTCTGAATGCAAAATAAAGCACTTTAACAAAAACAGGTCAGAATGAACAAAAACTCTTTGAAGACCGAGCTCAGCCTTGCTTTTCACCTCCCAGCGATGGACCCACAGGGTGGCTGGGAAGACAGTGTGCCGCCCAGGTATGCTCTCATACCAAGCTAGATGAGGAACCACACACTGGCAGAGAGCAAGTACAGTGACCCCGCTTGTACGTACCTCCTTGGATGCCTGCAAGAAGCCTGCTGGCTTCTCAGCTGGCTCCTACAGGTTTGCTGGGCGACTGCGAATATCCAGATATACAGGGAGGGGAAGAGAAAGAGGAAGAAAGTAAGCAACCAAGGAGGATGTATCTAATTTCCTGTTTTTTTTCATCATTCCTATTTCTTTCCCAAGGTGAACACACTGGCTGTGAATAGCCTAGAAACTGGAAGGTTTGACCTGGCTTCCCCATGCTGCTACAAGCATTCTTTCCAACACAGGACTGTCTGTGCAATCCCCTTGATAACTACTGATGACCCACTAAGAATTGTTGCTGATTATTCTGAATTGTTTCTTTATTTCTTCTTCCTAAGGAGAACTCACTGGCCACCACAAAGCATTGTCAAATATTTGCCATCCATGTCAAGACTATTTCAGGTCTGGCTTTGCATTCTCTCCCTCTCTCTCGCTCCTTCTGTCTTGTGCTTGACATGTTCCTTGCCTTGTCCTGCTGCCCTTCCAGAGAATAGTTACTATGGCACTGAGTACAAGGCCAGCAGTGCCATATGAAGCAGCACTGTAACACTGGGGAGAACAAATGTTTGAAGACTGGACTACAACTCTACAGCAGAGTGACAGCTCAAGCACTTCTAAAGCAACGGAGCAAACATGCAAACACAAGGGGCCAGGAGGCAGTTTGATGAAACGGCCTTTTTCTAATGGTTCTCAAAAGGGCATATTTAAAAAAAAAATCCGCAAATAAATTAGCAATTAGGTTCCTTACTGCTACGGTCACTTCTACACTCTTGCAGAGACAATTTTATTCAAAACACATTTCTTCATTCATATTTTAACACATTTCTACAAAGGCAAAAGTTCAAACTACTTCAAAAACCATCTGGGTTGAATCAGCCCGACTCAGCCTCTTGTCACTCAGCAATGGGGCTGCTGCCAGTCCTGCCCAGCACCCTCCTGCTTTCTTGCTCCCATCCACTGCCCACCCATCAGTCCCTCAGTCCCACCTCACAAGCAACTTAGGCGTGAAGTGTGTGCATGTCCTGTGGGTACATGTGTTGTAAAGGGCATGCAGTCACGATCTCATGTAGATGCCCTTTTTTTCACATTTGACAGGCAATTTTAAAACAGTGTAAGGCTTCTTTCAGCAGCTCAATGATAAATCACCTTTAAGACATCAAGAGACATCAGCAATGGACTAGCTAAAGACAGCAGTCTGTCTGAGTTTGCATATACTCTATTTTAAGCATCTAACATGAATGACCTGAATTTCCTGTGTAGAGACACCTGTCTCTCTACAATGAAGTTACTGGGAATTGCTGCTCCTAACACTGTCCTCTGAATTGCATCCAAGTTGGATGCTTAAAGCAGATGGTACCAGTACATCTCCTAAGGTTCTACTCTAAGTAGACAAACAATAACCTCTTTTAAAATGAACAAAATCAGGCACAGGAGTGCAGACCTAAAATCCAGGCAATCCAGGGGCTGGAGGGATCCTCTGCAGAATCCCCTTATGCCAGACTGGTTCAAAGAGCTGCTGAGAAAACAGTGATGAGGGCTTCTGCCAAAAGCTCTAGGTCACTTTTTCCATTTATTTGCTTTTACCTCAGCTAAACAGCATAAACTAAAGAAGGTCAGCCCAGTGCAGAAAAACAAACCTCATGGGCAACATGGAGGCCAGCCAAGGAGGAGGGTGGAAGTCAAGAAGTGGCACCCTTCCCTCTGAGTCAGTGTCGGTACCAGGGGTGGATGGTGTGTGACAGAACCAGGGCTGTTAGACAAGAGGCTGAACAATATTTCTAATCGCCTATCATTATGTATCATGCAGTTTTTCCCCATAATATTCTGCCCTGCAATACTGGCCAGATTATGCTATCAATAGATAATTCTGTTTGCTACAGTTTCCTCAGCAGTTTCAGTCAGACACAGCAGTCTTCCTTGTTTTCTGTCCCTAGATTGAGGTTCTTCTGATAGGAACAGATATTAAGATTCCTGCAAATACAAAGCTTTATACAATCTCCCAGAGTGTTTAATTCCTGCAATTATTAGGGATATATTTACATACTGTTGATTATTAGGGACATATTTACATACTGTCGTTATCAAATTTTGTGTGGTTTTGTTATCATTTGAGGGGGGTTTTTGGCTCTACTTGTCACAAAATATGAAAATAAGAGATCTAAGTATTTCCTTTCCTCAGCTTAACATAAACTATACATGGTGATGTTTGTCTCTATAGATATGTGGTAGGAATCCTGTTAGCATTTATGTATGCCTCCCCAGATACTTATTCCATGCTTTAATTAACTCTAGGATTTGAGTCTTTCATGAGAAAATTATCAAGTAGGGCCACTGTAGTGTGATTTAACCATTCAGCCAGAGGGAGAGAAGGATATTTTATTTTCAAAATTACAAAGGATATGCCAACAACCTTTCAACTACGGTAGTTCACTGGCAGTTATAGCACCATGATAAAACCAAAGTCACTGAAGATAGCACTATGACATTAGTAGTTGAAAAGCTAAAATTGATATGCATGTCTGGTCTGTTTTGTTGCACATAGTTTAACGATATCAAGGGAAGTATGCCATATATATCTGACAGAGTGTTTTTATAACCAGAACCTGGCATTTTATACTCACAGCTTGGCACATACTACAGGGGAAACTGATGTGCAGAGCTCATCCGTTTTTTGAGATAATCATTTAGCTGCCACAAATTTTAGAACAGCTAAGCATCTCTATTTGAGAGCAGTTCTGTAGTCTGGCAGATAGAGTGGGACTGGGGCAAAGAGGCCACCAGCTACGTGAGACTGCAGGACCACCCCATATCTGTCCCTAATTCTCTTCCCACCAATTACAAGGTGGAACAGCTCCATCGCCTCTCCCAGGCCCTGGTGACAGAAGAAGCAGCAGTGGGACCGCCCTCCCTGGAAGCTGCCACGACAAAGATGGGAGGGGCACCCATCTCTGTGGGGCTCCTGCTGCTAACCCCAGGGCTGCAAGCCCCAGCAGCCAGCTGATCGTGTGCTTAGGTGGGGTTTAGGCTACCTGGATCACCACTGTACAGATAATGCCCACTTCACCATGGGGAGCTTTCCTATTCAATCACAAATGCCAGAAACCATACTTAAAAGAAAAAAAAAAATCCATCCATCTTTTGTCCATATGCTACTGGGACCTGACTGCCTATCTGAGGCTGAACCTGGTACAGGTCAGGGCTGCACGTTTCCAGAAGACAGGGAAAGAACGGGATAGGCGGTTCAGCTGATAGGTGAAGTTGACAGCTGAAGCTGTCCAAACACCATGGCAACAAGAACAAATTCCTACCTATCTGCTTTTATACATGTCCTCCCAAGCTTGCTGCTGTGTTACAGCATGTGTATTCTGCTATGGGGCTGTAGCAGCATGCCTTCCTGAATGCTATGGAAGTTACTTTGCCCTCCAGCAACAGAAATCCGCACAGCATTTTGTCTGACAAGGCTTCTCACTATAAAGAACCTCAATATTTACATGATCAGTCCTTAAAAGATACAATGAACCCTTTTTTTATAAACAAAAAAATTCTTCAACTTTCAAATATGCTATTATTATGCAATATATAACACGACTTCAAAAAAAGCAGTTCTATAAATAAATATATTATTTTGTTTGATTTGTGGTTTGAACAACACTTGGTACTTCTGTTTGTGCAGCTTTTCAATATAAAAGCAGAGGAGAGTGAAAGTAATAGAACAAAAGTAACACAGAGAAGAAATTAAGGGAAGTACATTAAATTAAACTATTTTTAGCTCTTACTTTAATATTTGATTGTGCTTCATGGCCCATTTACATTTTTGAAGTGAGCAAAAAACTAAGATATTGCTGCAGCTTTACATACTGCTTTATTATTTTACCCCAAATGCTTTTACTTATAGTGTTTTGCCAATAGCACCCTTTTGTCCTTTTTAGCAACTTGCCTAAGTTTGGAAGATCAGCAGGAAGAGGTAACGAGCCTGAGATACTTCATCTCCTCACTGCTCCTGCTGAGCAAACTTTTCCCCTGTATGTTTCCCCCAACACAGAGAGAAGAGCCCCAGCACTGTGGAGAGGATACAAACCCACATTCAGTCATGAACTTAGACAGATTGAACCTTGCCTCACCTGGTCTGCCACGCTGCTGTTTGTGCTGGCTCAAGGCAGTCTCCACCTGCATGAACCAAGCACAGGTAAGGCTATGTGTACAAGCCCCACTCTTCTGCCATTTTATCTATCATATTTTGCAGAGTGCATCTCCATCACCTGGTTGACTTCAAGCAGGCAAATCAGATGTAAACTCTCCCTTTAAAGGCCGTGCATCACATCTAACAAAGCCAAAATCTCTGAACAATTTCACTGCTGGAGGTCATTTGCTTCCACGCAGAGAAAACCCAAAGCTGGTGATGTGAACACAAGTGAGGCTCACAGTGTTGGAAAAATATCCTCTTTAAAATTTACGGCAATGAAAAAAATACCCACAGAACAAAGAAAATAAAAATTAGGGAAATTTAATTACAACACGTGTTGGGTGCTCAAGGTTCAAGATGTACCAAAAAGCACACCTTCCAATTCAAAAACCCCGCTTTTAAACACCTTTCAAAGTTCAACCCCTGTTCATGACACAGGAGGCATTTCTCTTCTTCAGATTGGCTCTCCTGTGCCTCCTCCCATGCCAGGGGTAAGGTTTCAGGTAATATGGCAGCCTCCATCTGGCCGCATGGTTCACCACGTGGCGGGGGCTGAGAAAACTACATGTAATTACCCTGTCCCCGTACGCTAAATTCCCTGGCATACATCTCAGAACTGAAATGCATACCTTACAATCTCCGCGGAACGCCTATAGGTTAGTAATAAGGAAAAGAAGATTTAAGATTACTTTTTGTTAATATTCTATGTTCATTTCATTTGCTTGTAATAAAACCGGTTCTTTACTTCTCACAACAGGATCTGCCAAAACTTAACAAGCTCGTGTGCCCCTGCTCTGCTGCATGGAAGAAACTCTGCTTTTGAATCTAATGAGTCAAGCTAACCACATTCCTAAGCCTTGAGAGGACTAGAAACCAATAAATCTTCCAAGTGTCAGAGATGCAACTATTTTAAATAAAAATAACTTTCGCTTTGCACTTATGGGCCTATTTGCATTTTTTTTTAATTCATGCACTGGGATGTAGTGGTTTCCCTCTCCCTAAATCTCTTTGAAAGCATGTTAATGTGTCTTCTTTTTAATTTAGCAAAACCAAAAATGGACAGATTTGGGTACCACTCAGAAAGAAGTGACATGAGCTAAACAGGGCACCATCAGCAACAATTACAATAATGTGTAAGCATAACTGCCTTTTTCTGTTATCATCCTGAAAGGTAAATTCGAGGAACAGCACAGTGATGCATGTAAAAGCCTTTCTAGAGAAATCTTTAAGGAAAATGTGATTATAAACATACAACTGTGGGTAAACCACAGTGCTGGTTTTTACATTACTTTAACCAAAGTAAGCCTGACTTTTCTGTTGGGAATATGCTGAAGTACAT
Source organism: Oxyruncus cristatus (assembly GCA_013399855.1). NCBI lineage: Eukaryota > Metazoa > Chordata > Aves > Passeriformes > Cotingidae > Oxyruncus > Oxyruncus cristatus. The sequence goes on from VXAY01003430.1 coordinate 1,643,541, forward strand.
AATTATATAGCAAACAGAAGGAAATATGAAAGAAGACAGAATGACACAGGTGAAATCGTAGATTGTTGTAAACTGACAATCGTCTTTCAGTCAACTTTGTCATTGTACATGATACACTGTCCAGTGTCCAGCTAAGGGCACTGCAATGGGATGTCTCACTGACTTCATCTGGCCATACAATTAATTACTACACATGCCAAAGAAAGTGCATCCTGGATAAAGTTAGGCAGGTTGGATGCCTGTCATCAACTTAGATGGTTGAACAGGGTTCCAGCTTTGGTTGCAACCAGTGTGTTGCAATCTTCAGACATGAAGCCTCAAACTCGATTCCCAAATCTAAAATGGGCAAGTGGTTTCACATGTGTCTCTTCAACCCATAGTTTGCTGGCTCACCTGGAAAACTCTTTCCTGTGTTCGTCCTCTTTTAGTCTGTGCATGGCTCTGCAGGGAAGGGGAGCCTCCAGAAACCTGAGAGCAGCAGCAGCCAGTGTTTGGCAATTTATGAAATGTCACATAATATAGCAATACTCAGGCCCATACTTTTCCCTGAAAAAATTTATTTCTAGCTTAAGTTATGGAGATAAGGTTCAAAACATAACTGGCTAATCCCCCTTGCCCTTTCCTCTGATCCCTTGACCAAGCTAAAACTCAGCATGCAAATGGAAGAATGATCCCTAAGCCTTAAAATTTTGGGCTGAGAAGCACATATAGGACTGCCATCTATAGCACAAAAGATGAAAGATGAAACAGGACAAAAACTATAAAATAGGGAGGGGTTTTATTTGATTGCATATCAAAGATCAGCAGAGACATCTGGGAAGCCAGATCTCCCAGTGCCATGGCGTGTTTCACCTACAGCTGTCCTAAAACTTATCACTGTATGCTACTATCTTCTTTCACTGACTGTCAATTGTCTGGTCAATGAGCTGTATCTAATTATGTCTCACTTCATCTGCATCCTCCGATTTCCCACTTCAGTTCTAGAAAAAGATGCATGCCAGTGTGAATGCCCTACCAAACCCCATTAAATTTCTCCCCTTCTGCTTCCAGAAATCATCTTTTATTTCATGTGTACCTTGCATGTGCAAAGATAGGCCAGGACGCCAGTACTTACTTCCTTACGTGTGAGAGACACTGAAAGTCCCTGACTGTGGAAGGGAGTTTCAGGACATGCTGACCTATTCCCTTCCAGATCCATCCGTTTCTGAAGACAGAGCAGCTTCCAGTCCCCAGTGCCATGGAAGCCAGCACCTTGACTCCTGTTTTCCCAGTACAGAGATGTACAATGCATAGTGGCATTTCTGCATTGCATCCTTCCCATGCTCATGCAAGAACCCCTAATCTTACCTTTCTTCCAGATGTAAATCAACAAAACACATAGTATGACAGGAAGGGTTTCTCTCTGCTACTATTTACCTGCAATGGAAGCTCTAACATGCCCCTAAAAGACCCTCTAAATCCTGTATTTATCCTGAGCTTTGTGGAATCCCTTTCTCCTTAGATAGCTTTGAACAACTTAAAAGCAGTGTCTGTCCTCATCCCACTGTGGAACTGCAGCTCCTTCTTCTTCCTAAAGCACCTCTTCAGCAATTTGGAACAAAAACCCTGTATGTTTGTATAAGGGAGAGAAGACTTTCATGATACTCAAGAATCCTGTTGCATTTTGACCTGCAAGCAGAAAGGATGGAGCCTTTCAGGTGAGCAACTGCTGCCCATTTTCAGGGATGATTCTTCACGTCAAGCACTGCAGTAGAAAATCCTCTATGACCTGAAAAGTTAAGTGCACTCTGGCCCAGGAAATGGAGGTGACTACCCTTCTGGGACTCAAGCACATAAAAATGACTGATGAATTACACTGTGGACCTCCAAATGAAGCACTTGTGTAAATAGAGATAATCTTGACAATATCCTTATCTGTCTTTACAGATATTAACTATCGACAGATAAATGCTGAGGGAAGATAACTAGGAATTTGTACGTGAAGCAATCAAGTTGAATACAGCTGCAGCTGATTAAACCAATTTTAATTTAACTAGTACCGAGTCAGTCAGCACTTGGGGGCAAGAATGCAAATAAAGTGTTTGCATGTCCTGTAAAACTGAGTGCTGGGGTCTCCTGGACACCTGGCCAGGGCAGCCAGGGCAGCAGCCACTACAGAAAGTGCAGCCCTGCCGAAATGCCTACAGATGATAGAGCAACCACAACTAACGTGAGCATGACAGGTCATTCAGCTTTGGTAAAAAGATGCACATTGAAACGTATCTAGACTCCTGAATTTTAAAATGAAAGTTTTCTGAGGGGGGCGAGCAATGTCCAAAATGCAAACCACATGGAGCGATATATTTATCTCATTATACTGTATAAAAAGGGACAACTACAAAGGGCACCAGAAGGCTCTTACCCCACAGCTTAAGCGATGTGAATCTAAATCCATCCTGACTGTCTTCTGGTAGCATTAGTCCATCAGCCCTGTTTGCTTTGCCTATGATGGGTTCTTACTATGACAAACTTTTCAGAGAAACTCTAATCTAAAATCAGTTTTCAAAGGATTTGTCTGTGAGCAGGGTCCACATTTACCTTGAAAATAGCATAGTCAACCAATTAGTTAAAAATCAAAGCTACTGATGTTCAGGGGAAACTGTGGATTTCTCTATTTTTACTTTCTCCTTTGAACATTCTGCTCCAAACTTGTCCCACCTGACACCAAAACTGTTGTTTCTCTCCAGTTCAGTAGCAATGAGGTTGCTCTCCATATGGAAATTAATTTAAGAGCAAAACATACCAGACACTTTGCATAAATACTTGAAAATTAAATGTGGCTTTGAAATTAAAGTCAATTATAATTTATGTTTTTGTAACACTGAAAACATTTTATTTTAAAAATTGTTCTGGCAAGGGATGAGAGGCAAGTTGTAAAGTCTTAAGGACTACAGTAAAAGCAACATCATTCATAACTGGGTATATTACTTCTGGTTTACAGCAGGAAATTGGTTTTAGAAAAAAAAATTGCAAAAGGACACTTACATTAGAAGTCACTTGCAATACATACTTAAAACGATTAGCTGAGAGTGGAGGGAACTTTCCAGTTTGGTGCCATTCTTTATCTGCGCGGGCCTAACGGAGGGATCCTAGGTTCAAATTCTGTTGAGCTGGAGGAATGAGTGGGGAGGTGTACCTGGGACTTGCCAGCATCCTGATTCTTGCCACACAGACGCAGAGTAAGGACTACTTTCTGAGAATATGCTAGGCACCTGGGGACCCTACCTTGTCTGCAGAGAGTAAATGCCTCAGAGACAGTGCATCAGTAACCTCATGTAGCTCTGATTTTCCAAATGTGAAGCTTGCCTAGGAGTTCTTCAGTTTGGTCCATTTTTCTCACTTAGCACAGTTGGCAGGAAGGAGAATGAATCAACTGAGAGAAGGGCAGTCAGGACTATTCTCTCCTTTGTGTAGTCAGCCCACTCCCGGCACTATTTGGAGCTCAGTACTGCAACCTCTGTTTCCCTTGAGGGCATTTCAAAATCTTTGTTCAGTTCCTGATTTATTCTCCTGTGAGGTCAGTTAAGACCTCCATTCTCCCCAGCAGTTATTAACTTCACTTAACTTTTGCTACAGCTAAAGCCAGTCCTGGTACCTTAAATAAATGGTGTGGGGAGTTCTTTCCTTTTTTTTTTTTTAATGATACTCCTGAAAACAAAAAGAAGGCAATCAAATGAAAGATAATTGAAATCAGCTTATCTGCTAGGACACTGCAACAAGCATTGCTCACAAAGTTCAGAACTTGCACATGAAATATGAGAACACTTCTTACAACATAGTGTGAAAAGCCAAGTTGTCTGGGACTTTTTCCAATTTAGAATCATGGGTTGGAAGGGACCCTAAAGATCATCCAGTTCCAACCCCCCTCCCATAGGCAGGGACACATTTCACTACACAAGATTGCTTAAATCCCCATGCAACCTGGCCTTGAACACTTCCACGGATGGGGCATTCACAGCTTCTTTGAGCAACCTGTTTCAGTGCCTCAAGACCCTCACAGTAAAATTTGTCTTCCTTTTATCCAACCTAATGTCAATTTAAAGCCATTGTCCCCTGTTCTTTCACTACTAGCTCTTGTAAAAAGTCTCTCTCCAGCTTCCTTGTAGACTTGCTCAAACCTGATCTTCTCCTACAGTGGGTGGTTCTTCATTCTCCCAGTCCCTGCTTTTATCTTCTATATCTTGGGCAGTGTGGCTGGAGCATGTTCTGGTAAAAACTGAGCCAAAAAAAGCAGCTGAGTACCTCAGCCTTCGCCATATCCCAGATAACCAGGTCCTATTCCCCTCTGGAGAGGGCCTGAATTTTTCTTAGTCTTCCTTTTATCACAGACTATAACTATAAAAGCTTTTCTTGTTGTCCTTGATGTTCCTGGTGAGATCTAATTCTATCAGGTCTTTCCCAACCTTATCCCTGGCTGCTCAATTTATCTGCATTCCTCTCAGGCTGTCTATCCTCTGTAGGCTTCCTTTGTGCATTTGAGTTTGTCTGGAAACTCCTTGTTCATCCATGAAGGCCTCCTGGCACTTTTGCCCAAATTCCTCTTTTCTGGGGTGCATTGCTCCTGACCTTGGAGATGATCCTTGAATATCAACTAGATTTCTTGGGCTTCTCTTCTCTCCAGGACTTCATCCTATGGAATTCTACCAAGCAGAACCCTGAAGAGCACAAAATCTGCTCTTCTGAAGTCCAGGGTAGTGAGCTTGCTGTGCAGCCTCCTTGCTGTCCTAAGGATCTTGAACTCCTCAATTTCATGGTCACTGCAGTCAGGACTGCCCTTGCACTTCACATTCCCCACCGGACCCTCTTTGTTAGTGAGAACAAGGTCCACCACACCACCTGTCCTTGTTGGCTCCTCTGTCACTTGGAGAAGGAATTTATCATCAATGCATTCCAGGAACCTCCTGGATCACTTATGCCCTCCTGTGTTGTCTCTCCAATCAACCACCAATCCTGGTGATTGAAGTGTCCCACAAGGACCAGGGCTTGTGAACATGAGGCTGCTCCTGTCTGTCTGTAGAGGGTCTCATACCCCTTTCTGGTTGAGCAGCCTGTAGCAGACCCCCACTATAAAGTCACCTGTCCCTGCCCTCCCTTTAATCCTGACCCATAAGCTCTCAGTCAGCCACTCACCCACCCCCAGAGCTCCACACACTCCAGCTGGTCACTGACACAGAGGGTGACACTGCCTCCTTCTCTCCCCTGCCTGTCCTTCCTAAAGAGACTACATCCTTCCATAGCACTCCAGTCATGCCCCTGCAGGTGTGTGCACATCTCTGTTTATTCCCCATGGTACATGTGTATGCATAGAGGCATTTCAGTTGGGCCCCGATGCAGATGACTTACTGCCTGGAGTGGCTGGAATTCCTTTGTGCTGCTCTTTAAGTGCTTTCCTGCTGACCTGTGATCCCTCTCCAGGCTCTGGGCATCTATTGCTGGCCCTGGCATCAAATTGGTAGGAATGGGATGGACTGAGGTTCCCCTCCCCCAGCAGTATGTAAGAAGAAAATGCTGATTTATCGAATGCAACACCCATCATCTGTATACCTTGGTTTTCATAACAGTTTTGTTGTAAGGGTTTCTCAGGTCTGAGGTAGAATTTTTTTCAAAGCTAGAAAGAGGCTCACGTGCACCCACAGTTAGGAGTCCAGACCTGTCCCTCCCAGGCCTGGGTCAGTGTTTGTTACACCAGAGAGGACAGCAAGCAAGCCAGATCACAGAGTGGCAGTTCGGACAAAAAGGAGCTCCTTGGGAGGAGGGTGGCGTGGGACACCAGAAGACACCGGGGAGGAGGAAGGAAGAAGAGGGCTGAACAGATAAAGACATGACGAAAGATGGGATCAGAGTAGGACAGAGGGGACATAGCAGAGGCAAATGATGGTGAATTCAGAGAGGGGAAGGTGTAAGCAGCTATAAAGGAAACTTTCTTGCAAGGCACATCTGCCTCACCTACGAATCGTAACTGTTATTAACCATCATTAATTCATGCTCTTAGGAACCTAATAGTAGGTTCTGGAGCTGCTCGGGAAATCCAGCCTGAGATCAATTCAGGTTTTAATGGAGATTTTCTCAGAATTTTAACTTCATATGTTCCTTGTGTCTTGTAACAACATTGACAGTGTCAGCTCCAAGCAGCCTGAGTACTTTACATTTCTCACTCCACGCAAACACAAGGACAACTGAATTACCTCACATAACACACACATACACTACATCTCCTTGCAGTGTAGCTGCACAGTGTAAAATACCTTTTCTTCTTAACCAAAGACATCACTCCCTCCACCAGGACCAACACAAAGATTAGCTGTGAAGAGCATGAGGGAAACATTGATCGGTTGATTTTCACTCATCACTCATGTGACACCCCAGATGTCCCGAACACTCACCCCTCAATATTTCATCAGTTCTATACCTGTTAACCTCTCTTTAAACTGCGTCATAAATAAGGATATAAAATAGCAATTGCAACATGCCTCGGATTTCACTGCTCTTTCTGAAAACATAAATGACTGCACACAAAGGCTGAGTGGGAGACAAGGGCTCCTTCTTTCTCTCCCTAACTCATTTGGACAGTATAAAAGCTTTCAAACATTTCTTCCCTGAACATGAAAAGGAAAAAGCAGACGTTAACACAGGCTGTTATTTGGGAGGCTGTTAATAGAAATCAGGCAGAAACATTTAGGATTCCCTGCCTCAAACACATCAGAGTCAGGGCACAGTCTAATAACTGAGCAATAAATCAAGTGAGCCAAAAATCTAAACATCCCACCACTTCCCTAAAGCAACTGCACCAGTTTTCATCCTTCTGTCTCATAGTGCTTAACCCTCACCCAAGTGACATGAAAGGCATCATCTTCTGAGGAAGGCAAGGATTTGCCAAGGAATTCATACCCAGGTATGTGAAATGACCACTAGTTACAGAATACAGAGTGCGCGCGCACGCGTGTGTGTGTGTGTGTGTATGTGAGCAAGAGAAACCTCTTTCTTGTTTATTCTGACAGGTTGAAAAATTTATTTCCTAGAACAATAAATACAGCTCTGACATTGTTGTATAGCCCTTCTAAACAGTACAGGATTTTGTAGTAATGTCCAGCATCTTATCACAATTTCCAATCCAATCACCTCAAGAATGAAATGGTAAGACACGAATCGAAAGCCTATTTCACCAAAAAGAGACCTTCAGATTAAATTTCTAAACTGAGCAGCTGCAAACGCCCTTGGGAGAATCTCTGCTTACTGTCAATAGTTTTATTTGTCTCTTAGTGGATGCTGTATTTTTCACTAGCTACTGAACACCTCTACTTCAAATGTAGAGCAAAATAGCACTCAATAATGTTTTTACAGACCAGGCTTCCCCTTGCCCCAAGCCCCAGAATTCAAAATACTGTTCAGAGACATGTTCTTATTATTTCCACTAAGGCCTTAAAATTACACTAATCTCTGGCCACAGAGTGAAAGCAAAACTATGATTCTTCTCCAAAACTCAGAGGGCACTTGGCTGCAGGACCTACTGTGCCAATGCACACCCAGAGACAAGTGGACCTGGCTCCTTATTCAGAGCAGTATAAACATGGTGATTTTACCAATTTTGCTGCTGGATGTTTCTGGACCAGCACAACTGAGCCAACTGGCTGCTCACTTCCAAAGTAAGTATTTTCTAAAGATGAAGTAAATCAGAATAAAAATGTCTATGCTTAATAGACTGGACAATTAACTTTTTAAAGAAAAGCCCTTCTAAATGTGGGACGGAGAGTGAGAAACAAACCACTGATACACTGTAAAATTGTGTACCATCAGGATGGCAATGCTGAGACATGCTGAATTATGCACAATGCTGAAGATTAGGATTCTTACACCAGAGGAAAAAAATTCTTTAAATGAAGGTCACACATTTCTGTGCTGGTTGTAAGACCCAGAACAAAATGAAGGGAAAGCCTTTCACTTGTATTTTTTTTTTTTTTGTTCCTGAAGCTCATTTGATCCTCCTGCTGTGTGTACACACAGTGCTCAAACCACTCCCTCCACTCCTGAGCTGATGCTGGGATGCCATGACCACTGAAGCAGCTTGTGACTGACAGGTCACTCAGCAGCTCAAGCTTGACCTGCTGCCGAGACTGTCACACAAGTACATTGGTGTCAAATCTGCCTCAGCATACAACACACTGCTTATGTTGGCTTGACACCACACTCAGGAGGTCACCCTGTCAGTGCTTTTTGAGCAGCTCTGAGCAGCTCTTTGCCACCTTCTCCCCTGGTGCTAGGTGTTAGGTACCCTGAAAGTGGCTCTGGGAGCAAAAGCATGATGTGCTGTACTGTCAAACAGCAGCCAGGGAGAAGGTGCCCAACACCTGCACAAGGATGCCATCGAGTTCGCTTGCCTTCCTTGGTACACTGCAGATGTGGCTTTTTGCTTTTTACCCTTGATCTTATACATGTTCCTAGATGACAGAGATTGTCTGAGTCTTTTCTGTTAATTGTTTCCTGATCACTGAAAACGGCAGAGGACAAGTCTCCATGATGCAGTGTATCGTGTGTGTGTGGACAGTTTTTGCTAGACGGTGGGCTACAGGGGAGGTTTCTGTGAGAATCTCCTAGAAGCTCTTCCCCATGTCTCATGAAGTCAATACCAGCTGGATCCAAGACGGACCCACTCCTGGCCAAGGCTGAGCCCACCAGCAATGGTGGTAGCACCCACAACAACTGTGGAGGGAGAAAGGAATGAGAATATGTGACAGAAACAGCTCTGCAGACACCAAGGTCAGGGAGTTAGGAGGGGGAGGAAGTGCTCCAAGCATTGGAGCTCCCTCCTATGTCCGTGTTTGCATGACAGCCACCTGCTCTGGTACCATCCAGCAGCAGTCTGGGAAATGTTATGGATGCAGATATATCCACAGTGAATTTTAAGGTCCAACTTTGCTCAGTCAGGCCTAGGTAGTCCTGGGTGCAGCATATCAAACTCCATCAGTTCTTTTGTATTTTGCTGTGGAGAAAAGATGGAGAGGAAAAGTACCACTCAGAGCAGAGACTGGCAAGCCTGGCTCAAGGCATGAAGGCTGGAGACATTCACACCATCCTGTGACCATACTTTAATGCTGTTAGATGTGGAGACCTCACCTCTGGCTCAGGAAGTCATCAGGCCACATTCATCTTTGTGCTAGGAAAATATTTTGAATGACAATCAGTGCATCTTCCCTACCTCTGGTACCCTGATGGATACATGTACGACACCTCAGGGCTGTTTGCACGTTCTTACATCCACCATGTGCACAGCTGTACGTCACTGCTACTCCAGCAGCAGACCTGGTGTAGAAGCTTCCCCGGAGCCAAATGGATAAAGGAGCTGACACAGCTGTGAGGATGGTGGCACGAGGAGGAGGGCTGAGGAGTGTGTGCGGGAGAAGGGATCTCCCACCGATGGTGCAGTAACATGGGCCCGCAGCCCCCAAAAGCTGCGCTGCCAGTGCAAGGCAGCTTTTCTCCCTGCTTATCAGCTGGAGAATACAACACCAGTTTCCGGACGCTCCCTTGACTATTAGCAACTGCCATACACCCCAAGCTGACGTTTCAGGCTGTGCTGCCTGACAAGTTTCCCCACGGACAGAAAAACAAATCCTTTCCCCCCTGCCAAGTGACTTCTTGTCTTCTGTGTTTTCAAGGAAAAAAAAGGAATTCTTGTTCCTCTGCTGAATAAGATACCTGGTATTCAGCAGCAAGTTGTTTGTTCTGGGAAAGCAGAAAGCTTTCTGAAAGCTTGGGTTAAGCTTACTACGTTTTAGAACAGCTCAAAATACAAAGGATGCCTCTTCAAAAGCTGTGTACAACCTCTCTCATGGAGTGAGTAGTATGCTTTCACATACTACTGCGTGTTTTCCAGGGATGCTGCACCTATTGTGGCTGCTAGGAGGTCCATCAGCTAAGGTATGAAATCAGGATTATTTTTAGAAAAATACAGGCTGGTGAAGGAGGCAGCATGCGCTCAGAGATGCAAAAGCCTTTCTTGGCAATGCATCTTGACTCCACAGGGCTTAAAGGATATGGCTGTAACAAGATGTTTTTATGCACAAAAAAAGGAAAAAATCTGGCTCAGCCTACAGTCCTGTTTTCCATGGTATTTTCCTCTTCTCCTTCTATGGTCCAGTTTGATACGCTGCTAAGAGAGCAGCTAATGCATGGCTCCCTTGGTTTCAGAAGCAAACACTCAAGCAATATTCACTTTTAAAAGCAATTTGCATTTTCTGGGCACTAGCTGGTGGAAATTCTACCAGGTCTGCCTTGGATAGCCTGAAATTACCTTTCTCACACGGAACAATTTCTCACTTGTCCTTGACAGAAAAATCTTACTTACCTGTTATTAAGGGCTGCATGCTGGGTGGGCCTCTGCTGTGTGATCCCACTCACACAAACAGGAAAAAAATAGCATAAACTAATAAATCCATTAGCTAAAATCATGCACTGCCAGTAAAAGCTCACAGTCCCCTGGAAAGTAATTCTGAAAGCCCTTCTTGCCATCCATCCAGAAGAAGCCAAGCCTGTAAGAAGCAGGCTTCTGCTGTACAGAGGATTGACATTTAGCTTGAAAATAGTGCACCAAAACCTAGTCTCTGCTTTCAATATAAAGTTGAATGAATTATAAACTGTGTGTCTTGAAAGCTAATTTCAGGCACTAAAAGACTGAATTTTCTCCCTGTCAGAAAAAATGCATGTTTCCATTGCATGGGCAACTGGGCTTTTAGGAGTATCTCAGGAGGTTAATTTGCACCAAATTTCTGTTACACTCTTGGTTCTGGCAAACATTTTACACATGGCCCACCCAACAAGCCCCTAAGCCTTCCCAAATCTGAACCTATACGGTGGCCACACATAAAAAGGTTTAGTCACTGCCTGTCCACCATAGCGTGGAGACCATTCAGACTTCCATTCCCAGCTATGCCATTGGTTGAGGCAAAAAACCCTCTTGTTTTCAGGCACAAATGCTCCTTTCAAAGCTAAACTTGCACATCCCATCTAGATGACATAGAACAGGTCCAGCAACTGCCACTACTGGCTCTTTGCAATTTCAGATGCTGTATCATTCTGATGTCCTGAAGAATAACCTTCTACTTCACAAAGGGCAAACTGGTTTGAAAATAGGTCCCATGGCAAATTATTTCCACACTGAAAATCCTGCTCTTAGTCTTCTTCTGTTTGACTGTTTGGCTCAATGATTCAAGTGCTAGGAACATAGGGAGAAATGTGAAAAGAAAATAAAGCCCTAAGAGAAATGTGAAGCTTAAAATCCAGCATGGAATTAAAAACAAAATAATAAACAAGCTGGAAAACAATGCAGTCAAATTTAATTTGCTTGTGGTTTCTCCCAAATACATTTTTCTGCAGTTTTGCTGGCAATATATATATATAAAGACAGAGTAATGCATTGATGCATGCTAGCCAAACCCCATTTAATCTCAAAGCTCCTCTAAGTGTCAGGAGAAGATGAAGTCAGAATGCTTTACGTTGGAGGCTTTTTAAATAAATAAGTTAGAAAGTTGACACACAATACAACTTTTATCTTCTATTATGGAAAATCAAGAGTAACTTACACTTCTACATGCAGAAGTGGAACTTCAGCTGTATAAAATATTATAAAATATTCACCTGACTTCAACAAATCCTAAGGATTGCACTTTAAGAAGGTTCCAGGGGAAACGTAAATTACAGTGTTCTTCTTTCTGGCAACACCTGAAAATAGATATCTGAGGGGGAGTGAAAACTGGGGTGTCTCATGAAGATGTTGCCTTCAAACTTTTGTTAGCTACATCTTTCATTCTGGTCTTAACCTACAGAGTACTAGGTTTAATCTAACTGCATTTTCCAATCCCATATCTAAAATTAAAACTACTGTTACCTAACCATTTGTATGGGTTTTGTGCACTGCATGGCAGTTTTAAAGGAGGCCTGTCATGCATCCACTATACAGTCACTGACATTACCAAATCTTTCCATGAAATGCCATTTAGGACACCAGTGATGGCTAAATTAATTTAATTTAGTAAGCATAGCAAGAAGAAAAAAATCAGTAACAGCATTTCACTACCACTGGTCTCCACACCCAAAGCAGGAGCAAGTGTGAGGTGAGTACTGTGTCTGATTTGTTCTGCTTCCTCTGCAAGCTGTGCCCTGGCAAACACACCAGACACACAGAGAGAATGTGAAGTTTGGTACACATACATGGACAGTGGGAACACAAACTGCTCAGATAACCCCCCACTACTGCGGAATGCCTGAGCTTGTCAGCTCACTCAGTAGAGTAGCCTAAACCTAGGGCCAAGAAGATTGTTGTTTTCAGGTGCTGACCTGCCAAGCCAAGCCTCTATCATTTCTCCATATCAAATGGCTAGACAGAAAGTCTCAATCAGTATTTTAGATGGTAATTTTTTCCTGCCTGCATGAAGAAAGACACACAACAGTATACAGCAAGAATAAAATCCAGAGGTTTCACTGCTTTTGGCCCTTGTGTATTCTTTGTGTCATTTGTAGAGCTCTGCTCACTTGTCCTTGCTTTGAGAAACAAAAGTTTACAACGGCACAGCGCAAGGTAAGTCGTCACTTTGCCATTAACTTCTGGTTTTGTGAAGGTTAGTTTTGATTCCCATTGTTCCTGTATATGGAAAGCCTCTCACTTTATCTGAAGAGTTCCATCCTCCCTATCTGTTTCTTTGCTTTGCCCTTTGGCAGGCGAGACACCTTAAATAATCTGACTGAGGGAAACACAATTGCTTTTACAAGCACAACACCTCATTATATATTTGTTTTGAAAACAGTTTCCAGAGCCTAGAGTATGTCAGCAAAAGCCAGAGTGTTGATGTTGTTACAAGGTCAGCTCTTCAGAGACAGTAGGCAGCAGTGCTGGCACGCTGACAAATTATCACCATGGCAAAGATGGCAGCTCACAGGCAGTGATTCAGCTGCTTTGACAATACCAAGGCTCCAGCAAAATGCGAAGATAAGTTACTCATACTCCCTCACACACCCTTGCACGCACTCTACCTTGGGAGTTTCTTAATGCCTTCTTTTTTTATTTTTTATTTTAATGAAGCCACAGGGTTTAAAGGAAAATAGAAGCAATGTGCTTAAGGCTGACAGACCACAGTGAAAGTTCTTTCTCATTATACACATATGTTGCACGCATATATACACACACAGACACCTCCTATTGACAATATACTGTTATGAATAAGCTTTTCCTTAAGACGTTCAAACAGTGAAACCTGATTCTCAAAAGACTTCCTTCCTCAGTAGATAATTTCCAGCTTTCCCTTCCATCAGCGTAAGGACTCTCGCACCTTCGTTGGTGGGGAGACAGGCTGCAACAGCCTTCCCAGGCAAGGGCCAGCAGGCACGGGGGCTTGTCAGGGGCTACACACATGCGGATGGTTTGGTTCCCACGGCCAACAACGTGTAACTGCTCGGTCCTGCTCCCCTTCTGCTCTCCGGGAACATATTTTGGCCTCTCCCTTGTGCTCAGCTGCCAACATTTTTATGACAGTAACAGGAGTTGTGTAATTCTGGAAATCTCTTTTATACATACCTTGTCCTCTTGCTTGTACACAATGAACACTTGCATCTGTAATGTTAACAACGCCACATCCCTGCACTCCACATACCATCAGAAAACTCTTACCAGTGGAGGGAGAAGCTCAGAGGCTCTGCATAAACTGCAAGTCCTTTTAAAACTACAATTATTGGAAAGCTTTTGGGAGCTGCTCTGTAAAAATGTATGAATTTCACTTGAGCTTTTTTATTGGGATATTTTGTTTTAAAGTCACTGCTTTTGTTCACTTTTGTGGGTCTGGGAGGACAATTTAACATTTGAAGGAATGAAAAAGCAGCTTGAGATAAATTACCTCCAATAAAGTCTGCAGACTTGTTAGGAGACAATGCCAGCACTATCTGCTCTGAAAGGCCTTTTTCCAAGCTGGAACAAGCTAATAACTTCGCTTTGCTATACAAGGTGCTTTGTTCTTAGTTTTGATACTGAAAAAAAGCTTTTGAATCTGTGTGCCCTGCAGCCTTGTCCTCGCTCCATGTTAGGGCAAGAACGGGGTGTGCATCAGCTGCCTCCTCTGTCTCTGCCTTGGCCTGTACCCAGCAGCTTTGTAGCTGTTCCAGAGGAAAGGAAAAGAAACCCAGTGCAGGGAGATCCCACGCACCCTTACCAGGCCCCAGCTGGGACCAGGTGGGGAGGATTCAACAATCCATTTAAGATCCAAGTTGTGCTCCTACAGAAAAAATATTTCAGCAATTCTGTGTGAGCACGTTTTTCCCCAGGAAAGGTACAGAGGTGGCTGCTCAACTGTACGGGAGTGCATGTGCGTGTGCAAGGGCCAGGACCAGGACAGCCCTGCAGCTGGCAGGGTGACGGGCAAGTTCACACCAGCCAAGCACACAAGGCACAGTGGAGGCTCTGCTGCTTCCTCGCCCAGAGGAGTTAACGCAAGAAAGGATTCTGTCTTTGAAGCAGAATCACGACCCAACTAATCCACCCCTAGCGGAATGTGGGTCCCCCCCTGCTCTTTACCCACTGTGGCTCTTGGAATGTGTAGTGGGTACACAGTGTGAAGCAGGAGGATGCAGACATCTGGCTGCTTATGAAACAGCAGCATTAATAGGGCTTTCCTAGCAGTCACTAATTCCAGGAAGTCTCCTCATTTTCCTAAGAAGAGCTGTTAAGAAGAGAACATTAAAAAATTCTCATAAGTCTTTTGAAAGATAAGGATTTTTTTCTGGAAGTACTGGGGTCTTGGAATGCTTCAGACCTCTCAGGAACAAAACACTGTCTAATGATGATAAGCATCTCTGTGATCTTATCTAATTGACTCGAAAAGCTGAAATTTTGCATGAAGACCTGTTGCATCAACAGCCTTGTGTGACTCACTGCATGTCTGCATCGTTCCTGTCGAAGGTCATGCAGCCAAGCACTCAGCCAAGCACTCGCTGCCTTACTGCTTCTTTATCCTTTGATGGTTTTGGTGCTTGTGAACAGAACAGGCTGCAGACAAGCACATTATAGCTGAGTGCTGTGCCAGTCTGCCTACCTTCTCCCCTTCCTCCTTGGGATGCCTTTCCACCAAGACCTGGACCTCTCTGGATCAGCCAGCTTGGGTTGCAGGAAGGTCTTGGTTTGCTCAGGCAGAAGCAGCACAGGAGGACAGGCAAAAAGCCAAATCCGCTTCATTACTTTGCTCTTTTTCCAAAGGAGAGATTATCACTTTTTTTTTTTCCTTTCAAGAAGATACTTTTCAGGGGATTATTTGTGGAAAATGGAAAGACAGAGATGTGTTCCTGTGCCTGTGATCACGTATGATTACAGAGAGAAAAGACAGATGTACTTTCAGCGAGTGCAAGGGCCACTGTCAGAGCCACAGGAAAGGTGGAAGCATTCGCCCACTACAGGACTAGATAAAAGGCAGGAGAGAAGAGTAAGCCAGGCAGTGTTTTCAAAATGAGAACGTACATATGGATGCAGGAGTCTAATTTTAATCACCCACGTATGAAATGTTTGGCCCAGCTCCCAATGTCCTCTGAGCGGGAGGAGCAGTTGTTTAGGATTCCCTTTCCTGGCAGGTGTGCAGGCTGTTCCCTCTCCTCTGCAGCAGGGTAGAAATGAACACTCCAGATCCTTTTCCAGGGGAAGAGAGATGCAAAAAGGAGAAGCTCGAGGTGCAGCAGAGCGTTGGTTCCCCTCTGGCACTGAAAACAGACATCAATCAAGGCTCTCGGCTAACCGGCGGGTGCATTTCCCTCCCACCGCCATCGCTTCTCCTCAAGCAGGTGGCCAGGTCTGGGGGATGCCTTATTTCCCGTCACCCACACACACCGCTCGGCACAGGGATGCCAGCAATGTTCTTTTATGAGGGTGGGAAGCAATCACTAACTCCTTAAGCTGGGGAAGAGCCTCTGAGAGACGTGACTTCTTCCTTGCTAGGGTTGCCATATGCTGCCTTTTACTGCAGAAAACTGTAAATGCACAAAAAAAGGACGCTCCTTTTTTATTTTTTTAACCCTATACCTACTTATCCCAGCCATGCTGTTCAACACGTGCTGTCTACAAGCAACAACATTAGGCCTCTGTTATTATTCTTACAGGTCTTAGGCCTTAAAATAAAAACAGTCCATGCCTTAATGAGAGGAAAAGATACTTCAAATAACTAGAAATTACATTGCCCAGATGCAGATCTTCTCCTTTTGTTACCGTTAGGCATCAGTTTGAAGATCAGCAGAAATGTGTTTGCTAAAAATTGATAATCACTGACTTCCCGTTTTATTTTTAATACATGCTTTGCAGATAGTCTTACCCATTTGAGGAAATGATAGCTCTCATTTCATTGCTGCTGACACTGTTCTGCTGCCTCACAGGAAAGAAAAGCAAGGAAAGTAAGAGCAGTTTCACCAGGAGGTTAAGATGCTCGTTTGTTGACCCAAGAGTACTGGACAAGAGATGTGAGTATTGACAAGCAAGATCTTGCAACCCCATTTATTACCTGGCTACTGGAAAACAAAGTAAAGTATCATAAGTGTCTCATTGATTTTCAGGAACCTAAAGCATAAGCCATAGTACTGACACTCAGAGACCTGGGAGAGGGGGAGAAGGAAACGCAAGAAAGGTTTTTTTCAGCACTAACTGTAAGTGAGTAGCTCATCCCATCTCTGCTTAGAGATTTAAGGCCCAGTCACAGCAATACTACTGAAATCTTGGATGAAAATATTCCTTTAGAAAAATTAGAACTGCATATAATTTAATGGGAGCCAAAATCAAAGCAAATAGCAACAAAAGCAACTCTGCAATAGAAATCTGAAAAAGCTCATGAGCTTCTAAAAGCAAAACGCACCCAGCTATATACTGTGAATCACAAATCACTGCCAGCAGTAGAAAGTATTTTAACACTCTACTGATTCTGGAGTTTGGACTCAGTTCTACTTAAAATTTTATACGGGAAAAACCAATTTCAGTAATTCCCCTTTGTAAAAATAAATTTTCACAGGCAGGCAAGTCTTGGGTTAACCAGCTCCAGGACTTCAGATCCTGCCTCAGTGAGAACATTTTCAGAGATGAGATATAAAGGAACATTAAATAATTCTTCCCTTGCAAGCTAAAAATAAAACACGTGAGTTCCTGCTTCCTTTCAAGATGCTAAAACAAGTCTTCAAACAGTTACTTGAAACAGTGTTTCACTGTTTTGTGCTACAACTCATCCTTCCCTCCAATTTATTTTCTGTCAGCCCTTGGCAATTTGTACAGAAAGTTCAAAAAACGACTGGTGTAGGTATCGGTCCCCTATGGAAAACACAATCCCTCTCTACTCAAGAAATAACTCTTACTGTGCTTGTTATATTACTGGACACAGAAAGGACATCCAGCTCTCCACCTCAGGAACACACTTTGCCAGTGCCCCAGCATCTCAACCAGGCAAGGCTTCCCTCCCTCCACACCGTGCCCACCGTGTTCTCCCCACACATACAGGACAGGAGTCGCTGTCTGAGGGATCTGACACATCACTCAGCCAAAAAGGCGAGGGGTAGGTCCCCCTGATATATTTTACAGTGTCCAGAGCTGGATACTACCCTGTGCAACTACCCCCTTAGCCAACACCAAGTGTATCTTTCCCCACCAGTAAAATCTCATTTGTATGCAAAATGGTGGTCTAAAGCCTTTTCCAGCATGGCAGTGTAGCTGAGCATGGATTCTTTGTGCTGAAATACTGCAGGGGAGTCTCCTGATTGCTTGCATCGATTCATGGAGCATCTGCCTGCCTGACTGCAGAGCCTGGGGCAGTGAGGAGAGCTGGAGACAGCTGTGGGTCTTGTCCTGGCTTATTGCTGCCAAGTGAGCAGGATCCAGCCAGGACGAAAGCTTTTTGAAATCTCATCTAGGAGATCTCCTCCGTTCACGGCAGGAGGGGAGGAGGGGGTCAAGGAAATGTAAGGGCTGTGGCATATCAGCCCCAGAGTGTGATGGAGGAAGAGCCAGCCCTGCCAGCTCCACAGCCCTGCCCACCAGGATAGATCCAGCTGCCAGGGAGCCAGCCTACCAAGCAGCAAATTTATGAGGAGGCGGAGGTGGGTGTGCATGCTTCGAGGAGATAAACCTTGGTACCCTCCTGATTCATACGCAAGGTAGTAAGAAGCTTTCCAAGGCTGAACATCACTCAAAAATTATTTTCCTTAATCACCTATTTATTTTGTCCTTTAAAAGTACGCTGTCAAGAGGAAAAGCTGAATTACAAAAACACCTTATCTGTGTTTTTCAAAAATGTCATGTTACTTAAGGGACTGGTAAATTTAGCTTTGTACATTGAATATACAACTAACCTGCTCCATTTAACCTCTAAGACCACTTAAGCGCATGCAAGGCTGCGCTAGAGCCCCAAATCCTAGCCTATTAAAAAACCCAAAACCTTTAAATTGATGTTAAAAGTAAGAACTAATTTATTTTCATTTACAATTGGTTAGTGAATGAGAGTACCTAATAAGTACCTTCTAATTCAAGGAAACTGAGGAAACATGACATTTAGGAAGGGTATTTGAGCACTTCGTTACTAGCAGAGTTAATTACCTGGACAGACCAAAGCACATACCTATGTGTTTACAAGACCATTGGAGAGAACAAGGGAAAAATGAAATAATAACCTACAACACTATGGGTACCTCTGGTGTTACAGAAGAATTCAGTAATGGCTGCATAAAATGAAGAACTACACTGTCATTTTTAAGGACTAAACAGATAAACACATTTAAACTCTTTTTTTTTTTTTTTAAATAATTTTTTTCCTGCTGATACTCAGGAATGTCTCACAGCCTCCACAGTAAACTAGGTCCCTCTCCAAAGTATTTATCCATTAGCAATGTGGTTTGTTCAGTGGTGACTAGTCTGGGGCTAAAGTTATACCAGGAAAGGAATAAAATGGTGGAGAAATAGTCTAAGATTAAGTTAGATCTAGCTAAGATCCATGAAGTTTCAAAAAAACACACTCCAAATTCAGGGGATTCCCACAAATAGTTGAGTCTTCGGAGTTAATTAACTCCTTTCTTAAAGAAGAAGATGAAGTTTCATATAAAACCCCCTGCATTCCCCCATCTTCTAAGCAGTAAGTTGGATATTTCGGGTGGGGGTAGCTGCAGAAACACCACAATTTCACTCTCAATCATAACAATGTACACACCTTTTTCCAGTCTGAGCTCTTACTCTCTGGGTGGTGAGGGTAGGTGGGTGTACCCCTATGTTGCACTTGACCTTACTATCAATTAAGTAGATGGGGAAATGACTCCAATGCCTCTATACATTAACTGCTGAGGACACCAAAAGGGCTTGGTGGTCACTAATTCCATGACAAGGGACAATACTGGAAAGCAACTACAACAGTTAAACACATGATTAACAATGGTCAGAGATCAACCATGTGAAATTAAGGAAGAGTTCCTTACTATCTGGGAAGGTCTGGAAATTCCCTGGAATTAATTTAGCCCTCCAAAAAAAAGCAGCTTGTGTAGGTCTTCCATGACTCTCAGGTTCAACCCGCTGGAACACAAGAGTGGAGACCTGGTGAGTTAATTACTAGCTCTGGTTGTCAGAAACAAAACTTAGCAAGTGAATCCTTCCTATTGAAGGGCATTGGGTGAAATGGAGAAAGCAGACTCTTCCCTCTAGACCTTGCATTTAACACAAACAAACAAGGGCCAGAAACAACATGCCAGAGGGAATGCCTTTTTTCTTCTTTTTGAACTATATTTTTATAGAAATTGAAACATGCTGCTTCATATCCTAGGACCCACAGGACCTTTTCTACAGATAATATCACTTGTTAAAACCACTGAAGTGGGCTGTTGTGTAATGTCCAGATCTCCAACTACCAGTTGACCCATATGGCCGCACACCATGGTCAGAGAATGCAGATCTATGGCTTCCAAGGGAGACAATGCCACCATGTATATCTGGAGTGGCACCAAAGAAAGATTTTGAGTTTTAATCAACTTTCGTGACAACTAT
Organism: Oxyruncus cristatus; assembly: GCA_013399855.1. NCBI lineage: Eukaryota > Metazoa > Chordata > Aves > Passeriformes > Cotingidae > Oxyruncus > Oxyruncus cristatus. The sequence continues at coordinate 1,663,600 of VXAY01003430.1, forward strand.
AAACAATGGAAAAATGAAGTAGGTGGTTAACATCCGTGCTCAGGTGGCTGCTCTCACAGGAACAGATCAGCCTCACAGAGACAACAACTGAACTCTGTCACAGACTTGCAGAGTGGTTGGGGTTGGAAGGGACCTCTAGAGATCATCTGTTCCAGTCCCCTGGTTCAGACAGGGCCCCTCAGAGCCACTTGCCCAGGACTATGGATGTCCTGCCCAGGAACTGCTCAGCTCTTTCTAGCATGATAGTACTGCATGTACAAATTTTAAAGGCAGGGTAAATTTTAAAGGCAGGGAATTTGCAATAGCAACATTACAAAGAAGCCAAAAAGATCTTGAAAGTTTAGTTTTTAAGTAAAACAGTTGTTTCATGGTGCCACAGTTCTGCTATATGTCCCTGCACAGATGCAACAAAAAAGCTGAAAAACTAATTTTCTGATTCAAAAAAAAATTGTGTTAATGAAATTAAATAACAGCTGAACCACAGAGAACCCAGGAAATGGGGCAGCCTATTTAGAGCATTAACGACATTTTGTTTACTGCTTAGGATGAATTCATCATGCAAACAGTCCAAAGTGAGATCCTGGCAGGCTCTGAAGAGAGGCTGCGCTCAGAGAGGCTGAGGCCAGAGACATTCTACATCCATATTAGGCTGTAGATCAAGTCCTGAGCTGGATTCAACAGTTCTGCTTTGCCTGAGACTTTGAAAACCCAATGATGGCAATTTACATGCAGAACTGCTACTATTAGAACATACAAAAATTCATTTGAACACACTATGATCAAATGTTAGCCAGAGAAGCATGAAACTACAACAACTGAACTGGAAACCAAAGCTCCCATATTACAAGACTGAAGGAGGATGAGCAGGACTCTTGTACCCAAGGGAAATGAAAACATTTGCAAATTAAACTGGAAACTTTAGCCCAAAGCACAAATCTAATATATAAGTCAAATCAAATGCCTGATTTATACTAAGGAAACTACAGAATTAGTCTGCTTACTCAGCACAGAGTTTATTTCTAGGAACAGATATAAATCTATCTCCCTAAAAATGTCACTATGTTTATTGTTATTATTGTTATTATTAAACTGCAGAGTGCTCAGCAGTTTCAGCTGACCTACTCAGCAGTGATACTTTTTTCCTTATGCCTTTGGACATTGTGGATAAGATAGAATCACAGAATGGTTTATGTTGGAGGGGACCCCCCGGCAATGGGCACGGATATCTTCCAGTAAGTCAAGTTGCTCACAGCCCCGTCCAGTCTGGCCTTCAACACTTCCAGCGATGGGACATCCACAACTTCTCTGTTCCAGTGCCTCACTACCATCACAGTAAACAATTTCTTCCTGGTATCTAATTTAAACCTACTCTCTTTCAGTTTAAAGCCATTCCCCCTCGTCCTATCACTACAAGTTCTTGTACAAAGTCCCTCTCCAGGTTTCTTGCAGGTCCCCTTTAGGTACTGGAAGGCTGCTCCTGTGTGTCCCCAGAGCCTTCTCTTCTTCAGGCTGAACATCCCCAACTCTCACAGTCTGTCTTCACAGGTGAAGTGCTTCAGTCCTCTCATCAGTGAAACAGGTGGAAACAGGATGACAGGCAGTTCTACCACATTTAAGCCTTCCCACAATGCCCATTATTATGGTATTTGGATACCAGCTACTTTACCAGTTTGGGCAACCAACACAAAGATCTTCATGTAACAGTTAGAAATGGACACAAACTTTGAGCACTTAATTTTAACAGCCTGTGTAGAATGAACTGTCTGCTTAGTATTGTGCATATGAACAAATATTTCCTTTATAGCCATGACTCAGGAAAATTTTCCTCTGAAAAGGAATCAGTGCAGTCCTTTAGTTCACCTCCTGACTGATTCTTGTCACACCTACACAAGCACATCCTGACACAATTTGGATCTATTTGAACCAATGCTGACAAGCCCTGGAAGCTTAGAGTAGTCCTGAAATCAAATTTTCCCATCCACAATGTTTAGCTATTTGCACACATATCTGGCAACTCAGGGACAACAGAGCTACATGTTGGTACTTAGACCACAGTAACATCAACCCTGTTACGAGCATTGAGGTTTCAGTAAAAGGTACCAATACAAATACTTCTTTGTAAACAGAGAAAACAGAATGCCAGAGAGCGGAATTTAGAAAAAAAATAACTCCAGAAATTAGGGCATCAATGATTTACTGCAGCACACTGAGTACAGTGCTGGGCCCAGGAGACAAACTTTTTTGTATCCAATGGTAAGATTTCCACACAAATATTTTCATGGCTTTTGAAAGCAAATGTGTAATATCTCTTGAAAAACCGTGCTGACAGCAAGATCCTGCCCAGCAGAAGACAAGCAGTCAAGCTGGGCTCTGGCGTTTCCCAGGGCAGATTTGTTCCAGCTTAACTCGGGAGCTGTTAGGGAGGCAGCTTGCCCAGAGTTACTGAATAACCTATTACAGCATTTAATGGGGTTCATAACCCTTGTCTTGCAACACAACGGTGAGCGACGGCAACCAAACCACCACTTCTTCTTTGTGTGGTCCCATCTCCCTGATCAGACTATGTGCACATTAGCAAGCAAAACTTGGGCAAGGACATGTTCCTGGGAGCTGTTGCCTACGCTGCTACAGCATTATAGCAGTCCCTGGTACAGTTTTGTTCCCACACAGGCCTCCTTTCTCCAAAGGGCTCCTGGGCACAGTTTGGGAGTTTGCAGGCTGTTTGCTTGTGGCCACACCTTCTCTGTAGACCGAGTTGAGTGGTATGGACACATGCTGTGCCATCCAAGTTTGTCCTGGTGCCAGATGCATCTCTCTGGCGTGTTTACTAGAATGGAGTGTCTCAGTCAGTGAGTTATTTAGTAAGTTGAGATCTCCGCCTCTTCAGCTAGATATATGAATCTGGATGCCAGAGCTCCTGCCAAAATAATGTAAAAATGACACATTGCTTTAAAAACCTTGTTTCAAAATCAGCTTTTTCCTTCTAAAATATTAATAATAATGGTAATCAGGCCAGCTGACTTATTCGAAAGAATCGCAGCTTTCCTTACAGCCCTCCATAGCCATAAGTGAGAATCCTGATAGATTGCTCAGACCTAAAACTACTTTGATAAAGATCATATCCTTTATACTCACTGTTTCCGACCTATTTTTTTTTTTTATGAGCTGCACACTAAGGTGCTCTCAGAAGCCAGAATCTGACCCAATTAGGGCAAACTCTGGCCTTCTTCTCTAACACTGACCATATGCTTAGAGCAAGAAATAAAGACAGAAACCACCCCTATCCAAGAAATTGCCATGCTCTGGGATATACACAAACAAAACTCTTTGGCAAGCCCAGGTAATGCACAAATAGAACTCATAAAAACTACTTTTCCTCTTAAAGGGTCCTTCAGTTTTAATAGCTTCTCTAAGAATCATCATTTTACATTCAAGTATCCTTAATCCCAAATACAGGTTATTAAATGAAAAGAGGTGGTAGTAAGGTAGGACACATCCTAGAAGAGTATGAAAATGATGTTGCTCTAAAAAATACTAAAAAATAACTTCTCTTCCTGAGTGTAGAAGGAATAATGATGGCACAATATCCTTTTAGCTAGGAAAAAAAAGCTCAAACAACACAGTACTTCTCAAAGTAGTTTTGGTATATGCTGTGCTGCGTATTAACTGATGACATAAGCAATGACATTTTTTGAATGAGCCGTATTTTATTTCTTTCTGCAGTGCCTATATTGTTTTTTCTGTTCTGCTGCGTAAGGTGCAAATTCCTAGGATGAGGAGCACATGCTATCACGTATCCTGAGAACTACATATTTTATCTGAGATCGGAAGTCTTACTTCCTTTATCACACAGCCAGAGGCAAAGTTTCATTTCCAAAGTTATATTTAATGTCAGTAGAGTGAGTCTACTTGAGCTGACATCCTAAATCCACTTCCCAGCTGATCATCTGAATGGTTTTGTTGTTTAAAGGCCACTTGATTTATATGATTGGAAAGTAACTGCCACAGATTCTTACTTGCAATTACACAGCCAAGGTTTTAAATCTTTTTTGGAATCTAGGCCTTTTTTTTCTTTCTTTTAAGCCTTTGTTTCTGAACTCATTTGTACACAGAAACCTGAATTCTGTTTGCAAACAAAATCAGTGAATCATAGAATGGTTCGGGTTGGAAGGGACCTTAAAGATCATCTAGTTCCAAACCCCTCATGCCATGGGCAGGGACAACTTTCATTAGAACAGGTTGCTCAGAGCCCCATCCAATCTGGCCTTGAACACTTCCACAGATGGGGCATCCATAAGCTCTCTGGGCAACCTTTTCTCCAGTGTTTCATCACCCTCACAGTAATGAATTTCTTCCATATATCTAACCTAAATTTCCCCTGTTTCATTTTGAACCCATTACTCCTGGTCCTGTCACTAAAGTTTCTGACAAAGAGTCCCTTTCCAGCTTCCCTGTAGGCCCACTTCAGATACTAGACGGCTGCTATGAGTTCTCCACACAACCTGCTCTTCTCCAGGCTGAACAGCCCCAACATTCTCATCCTGTCTTCAGAGGGGAGGTGCTCTAGTCCCCTTCTCAACTTTGTGGCCCTCCTCTGGACTTGCTCCAACAAAGCGCTGTGGTAGGGCTCTGGTCACAGCATCTGGGAAGTGGCAGGACACCGACAGCAAAATCCTGCTTGTGCTCTCCCCTCCCATTCCCCTGCCCAGCCTCCAGCAAACACCCATCTGCTACTTCTCATCACAGACACAAAGATTCGTATCTCTGCTGCTCTCTTAGTAAAGAAGTCGCCTATACACTGCATTATATTTCAGACATCAAAGTGATCACTCCTAGTGTAGGCTTATGCCAGCAGCTACGTCAGTTTTGGGGTAAGTGCTGGCAACCTCAGCACCATACAAGCAGAGAAGATCACTCTGGCACACAGCCTGGCCTGCACAGCAGTTATTTCTGTACTCACGAAACTACTTGCAACAGCAATATAAACTCACAGTTGCTCGTATCGGCACATCAGCTTGTTCAGTTCAGCATCTTCCCTTTTTGTAACATAAGGTTAACAATTTTCCTGCATTATCTAAAACCTGGGAAATATATTTGTCCATGGAATTTACCAGTTACTCTCCTGACTTAATTGAAATATGCTTGTGTGAGCAGCTAGTAATCCATTTATTCAGATAGGATTTAAATTGAAATAATGACTGAGTTCAGTATAGCTTTCTGAACCCCTTAATACATCACTATACCAACGCCTGGGGGTTACCACACAAATTAATGTATGTGAAATTGACTATTTCCCTGACAAAGTCAGGAAGGCAACCTTTGTCTGGAGTAAATTGCTGGGATGTGGGATGTCTTCTTCTTACTTGTTTCCAAACATGTATTCCCATGAAGTGGGAAAATCTGCCTCACATTAATAAAAGACCATGTCTTTAATAAACCACTTAATTATGGTATTCATTCCTATTTTTAGTTGTCCAGTTGATGAATTATTTTATATGTTTGGAGACTGTTTGTAGAGTGGAGACACTGATATGTACTCATACTCATATTCTCTCCATGTTCTTTATGTCTTGGTCAGAATGTTTCTCATTGACCAGTCAAGAAACATGAGGTCCAGTAAAGTGAAATGCAGAAGAAGCAAGCATAGAAAATCTTGTGAATGAGATCAGAAAAAAATCCCAAAGCCTTTTTATTACAGATAACTGGGGGGAGGACCTGTTGATTTGTGCATCTCTTTAAGATGCCACCACTCCCATTTGCCAGAATTTTGTTCATGTTTTCAAGAAGTACAAGTTGGGTTTGTAAAAAATACAATTTCTTGCAAAGTTGGCCACTTACTTATCCTTAAACCATTACTAGCAAGAGGAAACTAGAGCATAACCAGTGTGTCTGAACCAAGAAAGGACTATATAAAGTAGATCTTTTGAGGGGAAAGTGATCTCACAGTGTTATAAATTGCAAAGTTATTTTCCATGATAAAGAACTTATTTAGGCAGATATAAGAGGATTGGGGGATCAATAGAGAATTGTATCCAAAAGTATTATGCAGCTCAGTAAAAAATATTAACTCTTTGCTCCCCTCATCATGTGACATTCAAGTTGACCTCAAGTAAACCTACTCGTGGATAAAACACAGTAAGCATGGGGCATTTACTAACCAGGAAATAACATTCACCTGACCACGCTGAACAAAATAGAAATTGAACCAAAAGGGTCTTTCTGAAGAAAAGGGAGATTGCTAAAGGAGAACAGCAACAACAAAAAAAAAGCAGAGGTGTAATCCTAACATCAAAACCACTGATGACAGCAGTATTATTTTTTACTCAATACTGGCCAATGTGCTATGACGAAGGTTTCAAAAGGTTCATGTATTTATTTTCCTTCTGCTTGTTTCTTCCCCTCTGAGATATGTTTAGCTAAGGGCTGGATGTAGGGCAGAAACCTAGAAGTTTTGAAAAGCATTGCTTCATAAACCAAAATGGAAATGAACTTTGAATGTAAGCCACTTTCTTTCCCTTGAGACAGTGCTGCCCGAGAACAAGAAAAGTCCCTCTCCAGCTCCCTGCCTGTCCTGCTGGAATACTGCCAGAAGCATGTGAGTCAGACCTGAAAGCCCAGAGTACTTTGGGATCCTCCATCAAGGTTGTTTGGAATGCTAAGCAGCGTTAACTGCTAGAAAGAAATTGCACCCTTATTCAACAAAACAAGGACAATGCCACACTATTAGCAGAATTATTCCAGAGAAATTCAGTAACAAGAGTGCTATGTGTTTGTTTGCTTTAGCAGCCTCAGTATTTAAGAGACAGGAGGTGCCAAAGTTCAGGCTGACCATGAAACTACAGCGTGTCCCTTGGTGTGTGTAAGACTTATGGGGACAATATTTGATTCCTTGGTACACACTTGTGTACCCAAAGCCACTCAAAGACAAATAGAGCAGAAACCCCGGCAGGTGCTTAAGGACTAAGGAACAACTTAGGTGCCACAAGGAGACACAGAGGTTCTCCAGCACCTGTAGAAGGATGGGTTCCATCAAAGATCTTCAGCTGCAGCTGTTTCTTAAGATGGATAAGCTGCTCTGGATTTACTTTCCTGAGGGCTACTCTATAGGCCAAAGATGGGCAGATTTCCACAGGGACAAATAAGAGTAGTAGTCCTCACACAAAGATCATGTGCTCTGCCGAAGTTTATTCACATCCTTGCTTCAATGTACAAGGATACTAAAGCACACCAAAGAAAATAACTCAAGCTTTTCTTTAAACATGAGAAAAAACAACTTATTTTCATCCCTGCCTTGTTCTCAGTCTTACTGAATCACTTAAGCTGCAATATTCCAAAACTACTCAGGCTGAGGAAAACAGCTGGCTTGAAAAATTTCAGTTCGAATACTGAAAGTTTCACAAATACTCTGAAAACCAGGGTACTATAATGGGAACCGCAGGCAACTTTCCTAATTGGTGGTGCTACCAATCTATTACATAGTCAGGAATTTACATGTTTATCGCACACTACACTATCATCTGTCCTCCAGTAAGCCGAAAATAGGCAGTAAGATAAAAACAGGATGGAAGCAGAAGAGGCAGAGCTGCCAGCTGAACCCAGACAAGCCCAGAAAAACTGTTCTGTGGCCAGTCCGGGCAGTGAGGGACACCAAAGGACAGTTTCTTGTGTCTGCCATGGCTTTACAAAGCTATACCAGACACAAGCATACACACATCACTCTGACAGAGAAGGTTTTCACAAATGAATAGTCTGTACCTCTCCCAAGGTCATGTGCCTGAAACCCACAGCCAGTCAGACGGACTGTTAAATGCGAGTGGAGCCGTACAGGCTGTAGAGATAAAATTATCACAGTCATATTTCAGCAGATTGAAAAGAAACCTGAGATGCATGTTCAGATTAACTGCAAGAAATAGGATACCTGGACAAGCAACAGGCAATCCTATCAGCATGCTGTAAGGAAAACTGGAGCACGTTTCACATAAACCAGCCTCTGGAGGAAGAGGCAAAGCAGGTTCCTTCTTCTGAGGCAGTACGTGACTGTTTCTAGAGCCATGCGATGACAGTGTGGTCAGGATTGTACCTCAGATCTATCTGTGGGACTACAAAGAGCACCCGGCACTGAAGTCTCCTTTCCGAACTCACTGGACAAATTGAAAATGTTTCTGCAGTTACACAAAAGATCCCACCTAGGAGCCAATCTCTGAACATATGGTTTGCAGTTCTCAGAACAATTCCAAGAAAGTGAAAACTGGCGAAGGTCAAAGAGCATTTTATTTTCTGCTAACTCCAAAATAAAAACCAACAAACAAGTAGCTTGCAAAACTTCAGTGTGACTGTGTGTGAGATACAAAAGGCAAAGTTTTAGAATTTTTGAGTTTCCACTGTGTAATAAATAGTGGGTATTAAAAAATTTTAGTATCTTCAGGGAAAGACTAGATTTAGGATTGCAATGATGCATTTAATTTCCTGAGGTTATAAAGTTAAGCTATAAAGTTCTTGTGTGTCAGGTCAAGAGAACTCCTGACACACCAGAAACTCTTCACTTCATGATGAATTAAATCAGATAAAGCTGTCACTTGAAAGATTATAATACCAATGTCCTACACAATAATGATACTTGTACAGGTTGTTGCTTTTACATTTGTAAGTGGGTTTTGCACCTCTTACATTTAGTAATGTGTGATCCTATCTTCGGAGTGCCTGTTACACTAATATGAAGTGACACTTCCTTAGCAAGGGTTCAAATTTTAGTTGACCTTCCATTCTGCCCTGGACAGGTGAATGAATCGGATTGTCAATTCTGTAATAACTAGTTGAATTTCACTTTTAATAAGATTTCCAGTGCAGATTATTTTTCGAGCAGTTCTACCCATCAATTTTCTATAGGGTCAGAAGAACTGTTGTTCTGGACCATGAATTGCATAGGACAGCATAAACCAAGGATAAATCACAAGTACAAGATTTGATAAATAGGAGACAAAAGATAAGGAGTTCACCTTCAATAAACAGTTGAATTGCGACTACTAAGGTTTGGAGTTGAAAGCAAAATAGGAGATACTTGGTAAAGGGAGTTACAGTTAAATAGTGTGACTGCCATGTAGGCTTTCCATGGCCTTCATTCAAAGCTACTGCTGCTTAGCATCTCTGAAAATCAGACACAAAGGATAACATTGCATTTAAAGCCATGGAAAGTTTATGCATGCAAGGCACTGTCTTCTGCCACCAATAATCCTGGAGCATAAAAAAGGTTATTTCATGAATGAAAAATGAATGCATTTATGTATGAATGAATGGATGTGCTTTCCAAACAGTCATTAGGGCAGAGGACAATAAGGTTTCAGAAGAGAGGGGTTTCTTTTCCTAACACTCAGACAGTCTGATCTCTTTCAGGGTTTGACGCCGTGAGGAAAGGTAAAGAACAATGCCATCCTGGAATACTTTCATTTTGGTCTCTGTCGAAGACCATATTCCCTCCCTGCTCCACAACCACACATATCCAGTTTACTCACGATTGCTGCTGGCCAGGTGAAAACAAGAGGGAATGCTATTCCTGTCATCCCTCCTCAACCAGAGTGTCTGAGAAGGGCACATATATGATGCACCTTGGTCTACAGAGGGGTCATGCAAAAGGGAGAAACAGAAGAATCGCTGCAGGTTGATCTGAAAGCAAACAGCATGAGCCACCTGGGGTATTCACCATAACAGGGTTGAGAATGGCATCAGAGCCAAAAGGGATTTGGTTTAAATTGTAAAGGTTGCATGGTATTATTGTGCTGGCGTGATAGATTTAGCCAAGTGTCACTAGCAAACTCAGATTTAAATATGCTTGTCATTTAAATACCACTGCAGGAATCACTGCTTATTTTCCAGTATGGCAAGTGGGAGGGACTTAGATGGGAACTAACTTATTCATTACACTGACTTTTCTTCCTAGAAAACCAGCAATTTATTTAGCCCAAACTTTAGCACTTTAAAAAAAAGAAGATACTTTATAAGTGTAACACCTGTTCTCTCCTGCTGCTTTTGCCACTTCCTACAGTATTTGGAAAGTCCTGCTCTCTATTTGAAAGCTAAGTTATCAGATTCTCCAACAATTCTCTGATTTGTTGCCTACGTTAACAAGGGAAATTAAATGACCCAGACTGTACCTTCATTCCACTAATGCAGTGCAAAGTTGCTTCAAAACAATTGCACTTCTGCAGTTGGTCCATTTCCTTGCCCTATTTCCTCTCCAAAGCAAGGGAGCCGAGGGAGAGTTGCCCAAGGAAGATGAACAGTGCTGTTCATCACTGGCCAGTGGAGACAGAATTCATAATGATAATTAGATTTCTCCTCTAAAAGCAGGAGTCAGACCAAGACCCTGTACTGGAAAGGTCTCCTGCTCCGCCACCTTCTCCAAAAATATGCACCATTCAGGGAATGTCTTCATGAGCCATAGCTGACAGACCCCAACTTCCTCCCTGAGCTGTCCAGGTACAAGGCAGCTCCAAGTTGTTTTCAGCATCAGCAGTTGCTAAAATGCTGTGCATCATCACTGGGCACAGTGTGGTGCTAAGTGAGCTCTGCAACTCGTGACTGGCACCGGAGAACATCCCACCAGCCTGGGGAAGAGACAAAGGGGAGCTCATGTTGCCATCTGCACACATGTCCTACATCTGAATGGGGAGTGGGCACACTACACCTTCACGCAGGAAATTCAAAACAAGATTCCTTGAAGCTTTCTTCATTCCTTTCTTTCTTTTTCTGACATTGGTGACATTTACAAACATGTACGTCTGAAGCCAACCCAGGGATAAAGCCTTGTGAAGAAATGATAGCTCAGCTAGATTTATCAGACTTTGGTTCTTTTGAGAAATCTGCTTACAATGACAACAGATCCTGACTGTGAAAGTGTCTCAGCAGGCAAAGCCCTTTCTCATGAGGAGATCTGTAGAAATGAAGAGGGACCAAGCACACTGTTGAGTTCCCTTAAAGACAAAAGTTTGTAGAATATATCTGTACGCATAGATCTACCTACCTGTATATACAAACATGCATACATACAGACATACACTCTAAAGGTACTAGTGTACTTGAGCTTTTCCTTTTCAAATCTGTGACAAGAGTGTGAGGATGGAAACTTAAGAAAGTTTCAAAAGCCCACAAACATATTCAGTGAAAAAGCTTTGCACATCATCCTTGTACTCAATGTACAGTATTAAAAAACCCCAACATTTTAATGGCTGACTACTACCTATAAATGATTAATGTACTGTATTGCACATAAAGTGCTCTCCTGTTTCTAGGAATATCTTGTTGGGTAATATTCTCATTTGTGATTCATATACATGTTCTTTTTTAATCGCAGTGAAATAACAGTTTCCGGGGAAGCGGTTTTTAAAAGTTTGTTGGGTGCTACAGGAGATCAAAATATAATAAAACTTACATAGAAGCAAAAATCATGCATGAACAACACCGCCAGCTTTAACAATGGACTGAGTAAACACACGTAATTATGAACAGGATGGACAGAATTTTTCATCCTGGCAATTAATCGCGGAAGGCTACGTTCAAATGAACAGGCTGAGCAGATAAGCTTGCACGTACCACCATAACCATTTGCTTCCAAAACATACATATATGTGCCTGGGTTCCCACTGGCAGGGAAGTTCTCACTGCAAGATGTCAACACAGATCTTTACACACAGTGTTTGGGATACTATATACAAAGTAAATGCACATGTAAAAGCAGTGTCAGCAAATAGTAATGACTAAACCACGCAGTCTTTATTTCAGTGAGAAGAGAGGTGGCCAGAGCAGCTGGGATGACCTCAAGTTCATATCCCAGAATTACCAAGAAGCAGAAAACAACTGCCAAGTATGTCAGATATGACACTTCAAGATCTACTCACCTGTTGTTTTGTTTTAGTGAGGGAAGACATTGAGGTAGTGGCTGTGAATGACATTTTGCTTGGCTTTTTGAAATAAAGGGAAACACTTCCTGTAAGAACGGAGTAAGCAGAGCACTGAACAACTCTAACAGCAGATCAAGTTGAAACAAAATTCCTCACAGTGACTTTGGAACTTCTACTACTGACCATGCAACCCTGGTGGGGACTCTTGAATCTCACCTATCAGTGTCAAAAACTAGAAAATAAATGGATTTCCAGCTTAGCCATCTACATTCAGAACCAAATTGTTCAGCTATGGGGCTTTGGCATTTTTGTTAATAAAAGTAAATTGAAAGTGCTGTGATCAGCCAGTGAACAGAAGTCATCCAGACTAGACACAGAACACATAGGTTGACTTACTGCTTCCCAAATATCAAATAAAAATAAAATATGAAGAGGACAGCCTAAGTCTGATTTAAACAGTGGAAGAAAAGAGCTTTTCCATTTGTTGGAAAAACAAAATGTTACAGGAGTAAAGAATTTTTTTCCCAGAAAATTATACGTCTAGAATAAAATTACAAAATTATTCAGAATAAAAGGAATGCAGCAAATAATATATTTTACCTATATAAAGATTGGTTTTGAGCAGTTGTATTGAAACGCAGTGTTTTGAATGCAATATCCAAATATCACAATACTCCCTTGATACAGAGCTATATGGATCTTATTTTGCCAAAATAAACTATAGAATAGAGAAATCTTAGAGGCTTAAATTGCTCTGGGATTTCTATAAAGCCTCCTTGCAGAAATACTAACCCAAAATGTAATGTGAGAAAGGCAGCAACTAGGGATGTTCAGACTGAATGTCTTTCTTCACTCCCAGGTGAAAAGAAAGTTCCATGACTTGTGTCCAAATATTTCGAAAGCATCAGTACAAGGGAGTGACAGGCATTAAAGACACCCCTACCTTCCACAATTACATGAACTGTATCAGTTTGAAGAAATAAAACTCCCCCCCCCCCCACTATGGTATTTATTTTCATTCCCCTCAACAGCAATCTAGTCTTCTGTGGAATGTAATGCCATTTTAAAACCTGAAATGTGAAGGTCATGAACTGAATTAACACAAAGGATGAAAAATAATTTTTTTAATGTAGTACCAATATTTATACAGCAGTTTAAAAGGCCATAATCATTACAAAGTCTGTGTAATTGTTTGTGTATATGAAGGGCTTCAGGGGGGATGAAAAATGTGAAAGATTTTCTCTGGTGCCAACTGCAGTAAAATTTGATGTGCCTTGAAATCCCTGGATAAACTTCAAGGCCCATGCCCGCAGGACCAGCTCCTGCACTAGGAATTGCTATTCTCTCGCTGGGAGAGATCCACAGGTGAGATGGTCCAGACGTGTCTCCTGTCCAGCCATGTCTCCACTGTAGATGGCAGGAGCCCTGCCATGTCTCTCTGTGTGTGCCAAGCTGCCACCCAATGGCCAGGGGCAGAACCAGGTGGGACAATACCCATGCCCTGCCCTTGGGCTGCACTGGGGGAAACACCAGCAAAAAGAGAAGAGATGCATTCAACACGCTCTTTGGTCTGGACAGTGGGAGGGAGGGACTAGGACTGCCAGTAGCACTGCAAAAACTACCTGCTGTGCTGCTTTCACCTAGGCTGGGAGATGTGAGGCCTGTTCTCACACTGCACTGCTGTGGGATCGCAGGTTAGGGGTGGCATATTCCTGTGTTTCTATCTGCCTTCTTGGATAGCGGCTCTCACCCACCCCGAGTGCAGTCAGCAGGGTCACTCTCTCCCTGTGTCTGCATGCTAGGTGACTCCAGTGCTGCCTGTGCTTTCCTGCTCTACTGGTACACAGTTAAAACAGGGAAGGTTTTCTGCTGAGGCAACAGTCAGCACAAAGCACCACCAGAAAGACCCCAAGCAAAAGCCACCCACAACAACAAAAGAGAATTCAGGATGCACAAAACAAGTCTACACTGTTATCAGCATTGTATGAATAACTTACCAGGCCTTTTCTACCTCTACTGTCTGTGCTTTAGTACCAAAAGGTATTAAGAAGCACTCCAAATGCCTGAGTCTGACTCTAAGAGGCTAAAAATCTTAACAGGAATTGCATATGGGATTCCCTTTCTTTCATAAGCTTCAGAAGCACATGCTTTGAAATCCCCAGTGCTCTTCCATCAAACAATGTAGAGGTGAATAAATGTAGCGAAGAGCAAAGGTATTACAGGGAAGATTCTTCTCTGCCTTTCATTGCATTTTACAGCTGCTCACATTTGTACCCTAAGTTCAAAACTTGAACACAAACTGTCACCGTCTGACAAAAACTTTGCGCTCTGTATCAAAAAGCACCCAACCACATTTTCAACAGCACTTTTTCATCTCCAAGAAGAATATTTTAAAACATAAATCGTACTTCTCAAAGCCACTGCCAGTACCCAAGAGATCCCCACGAAGACAGTTAACTGCACCCTACCCGTAGAAATGATGCTCCTCCAACCGCTTGCTCTGTTCCCTGCTTCTTCTGCCTCAGAGTGCTCAGATCAGATCCTGCCCCGGAGAAAAAGCAGAGTCAAAGGCTTGCGATACTCAGAGCTGAGTCCTGGAGTCAGGCTGCAGGAGTACTGGGCTGAAGCAGCATGGAAGGGAGACATATCAAAGTACACTATCGCTCAATCATCACGCTCAGGTAATCTCAGAGCATCTCAATTTGAAACTGTTGGTCACCATCTGGTGATAAAATAGGGAGATGCCAAGTGAGTTAAAGCAAGCTCGTGCATACTGGCATATTTTACTTATGCTGCATAATGAAACCTGTTGTCACCTTCATTCATACTGTTGTGTCTTTCCCACTTAAACAGTTTTATACAATTTCTGGGGTTTTTTTTATCTCCTTCACTTCAATTACAAGCTGATTTCATGTTTCCATCACACATGCACATGCACATAACCTTCCAATTCAAGATACTTCTAATATGAAAGGAAGATAATTGCAAAAGAGACCTACAAAGTCATGCCACTCCTAAAAACGCACACAGAAGTCAGCCATTGGGATCAATTTGCTAAACAAGGCAGAATTAAAGGGTTAAAAAGAAAGACAGGACTCTGGCTCTTTCTCTACTTCACAACTCTTTGGTGTGTATGGTGAATCCTGGACAGTGGCAAAATTAAGCCTAGTTGACCTTTAAAAAATAATTTCCTAACACGTTGAGATGTTTTAAATATACATAACAGCTTTAAACACCCTAAGTGCTCTGCTTCTAATTATTTTTGCTACATGTGAAATATTTGAGGAAAATGTAGATGATATCTCTAATTTGTTAATTACCAGCTGGCTCCTACCCTGCATTATTAAGCTACTGTGGCAGTGACTAATGCCTCAGACAATACTAAATTACCAACAACACCTTGTGGAGGAATGTGACCTGAGCAGCCTAGAAAGGACTAGCCGCAGGTGTTTATTTTCAGATAAAGACGGTTTATTAACTCAGGCATAAGACAACAAACCTTAAATACCACATGCACATGTCTAGAGGAAGAGAAGGGCTGCACCCCAAGCCCCAAGTGCTGCCTACCCCATGGGCACCACCGTGCCCCGTGGCTGGAGTAACCCAGACACCTGCATCTCACTGTCTTTGCTCATGTGACAGATGTGGAGGAGGAAGAGCACCCACGTTTTCTCTCTGGAGGTGTTTTAGATGCAGGGGGCTTTGCAGCCACGGTCCCCCGCTCGGTGACTTCCGTAGGGACGCTGGATGTGCAGAGGCGGTGCTGTACCTCACACTGATGTTCAGGACTCCACTGCTTCCAGCCCGGCAGTCCCAAAGGCTGTGTGCCCACACTCGCGCATCACAGAGGCTTGATGTCAATGTGAGTTTGTGCACCCCAAACGGGCTGGGCCCTACGCCATCCCTTCATACAGTTCAGTAATTCCCTGATGTGAAGCTCATGAGGGAACTCCTGCTGAAGCAAAAGCAGGCTGCAGGGCTGCTCAGCTGCAAGGCATGTCAGGCAGGGGATCTGAGGGTCTCAGGGATGGTAGGGACTTTGAACCAGGGAAGGTGAAGGAAAACTTAATTGCCCACAGAAGGTTCCTCTGCACAGCTGCAGACCAAGCACAGCCCTTTTCCTGTCACCTTTGAATATAAGGCTTTTTTTCCCTTCTTTTTATCACTCAATGCACGCTCTGCCACATTGATTAAATTAATAACATTATTGCTTGGACAGGAACTTACATGTCTTAGTCCTAAGTGTGTGAAATAACATTACTCTCCTTTCCAATCCTCCTGGAGTGGTTAGGAAAGCCAGTCTTCTCTTGTGCAGTTGCATTATAAAATTGCTGAACAAACCTATTCTGCTGTAATGGGAAGAGACACATTTTCTTCCCTACTGTAAGTAGGTCAATGAAAACATGATGTTGTGAGGATGAAACTGTTTTCCTCCGCCTTCTTCCTCCTAATGGCAGTTTCAAATCATTCCAATTTAATTATGTCTGTAGTGTTAGCTCTAATAACATTGTAAGGTTATTAACAACTGATGTATTGGTGGTCCTGAAGTCTTGTGCTTCCTTTGTGGGCTTATTTTAGCCTCAGGTGTACACATGGAATTCCTACATCTAGCACATCATTGCACGGTTAAGAAAAGCCTGCAAAGAAGTCTGGATGTGAAATGCAACAACACATTATGAGGCACAAAAATTTAACTCTCAGCTCTGAGATTCACCCTGAGCTTCTGCATCAATGTGATCTCTGTAAGGATGAAATTCTATCATCTACTCTAAATCTGTGAACAGCAAACTTGCTCTGAATTAATACTAGCATAAGCAAAGACAGAGTATTTTCAGTGGAACTATTACAATTCATAGCAACTGGAGACTTCTCTGCATGCATATCAGGAGGGATTAACCAGTAGCTGGAGAAACATTCAACTTGCAGCTATAACTATCAGAATACTAAATGCAAATTTAAAAGCCAGTGGTAATAAAAAAATACACTGGGGGGAGAACACCCCGCTCCCCAATGAGAAAAAAGAAAGAAATTACATTACTAAAGAGAATACAGAATGCCTAAAGTATTATCAGAAGAAATGTTAAAATGGGTGTTGCTTTTCTACTGACTGCCTCTATTTTAGAACAGATGGTGTAAATTAGTTTTGTTGACATTATCTGAAAAAAGGAAAAAGTAATTAATTCACCACACGTAATGCCTGTTGTAAGCTCTCACTCACCCACACAAGCACTCTAAAGGCACCCCTCTGCAACCAAATGTTTGCCATAGCAAAGGTTACACGGTCTTACAACCCTCTCCACGTATCCTTGTACTGAAAACAACAGGCCTGACTAGGACAGTAAAGCTAAGCACATACAAGTGGGCACCACTGTATCCTCAGTGTGAAATTTTTACACTATAAAACCCCATGACTTCAAAGGAAACTCAGATTTCAACCAAAGAATCCAATTACGTGTTTCAAATTTAGGATGGACTGTCAAGTGCCAGCTGACAAAGTGATGTCCCCAAGTATTTCAGGACAATGATATCTGAGCTGAAATGCAAAGCCAGCTGTTTATGCCTTAACCACTTACCTAAGGAACATTTCAAAATGAGGAAATTATATGATGATTAAGTGCCTCCTGCACCTCAGCAAAACGCATTTCACTTTGCAGAGAGATCTTTGAAACCAGAATGCAGAAAGCATGTCTATCATTAAAGCAATTCCATATGCAGTATTATCACCCATATCACCAAATCACAGGGATGGTAGAAAAGATACGTAATCCACCTCCTACAGTGAGATAAAGTCGAATACACTTCAGTCATGTTTATTAAAGCCATTCCTAACACTTCCAGCTATGGAATCATAGAATCATAGAATCAGACGGGTTGGAAAGGACCTCGGAGATCATCAAGTCCAACCCTTGATCCACCCCCACTGTGGTTACTAGACTATGGCATTAAGTGCCACGTCCAGCCTCATCTTGAAAACCTCCAGGGATGGAGAATCCACCACTTCCCTGGGCAGCCCATTCCAGTGGTTGATTACTCTCTCTGTAAAGAATTTCTTTCTGATATCTAACCTAAACCTCCCCTGGCACAGCTTAAGGCCATGCCCTCTTGTCTTCCTGCTGGTTGCCTGGGAGAAGAGACCAACCCCCACCTGGCTACAACCTCCTTTCAGATAGTTGTAGAGAGCGATGAGGTCTCCCCTGAGTCTTCTCTTCTCCAGGCTAAACAACCCCAGCTCCTTCAGCCTCTCCTCATGGAGATTCCACATGAACCACTGGCAGTGTATTTCAGGGATAACACTTTCCTTCAATTTACCTCCTCTTTCCTGCTTCACTTTAGATGCATTTCTCTTTGTGGTACAGAAAAGAGATTAGTGGCCTACTCTTTGCAACAGCCTGTTCTATCTGTGCTTGAAAAACTGCCTGTCTCCTACTCACTCCTCAGCAGACTCCTCTTCTTTACGCACAGAAAACATAAACCTTGCAGGTATTTCCTCTGGGGCATGTCATATGTATCTCTGGTCATTTTTACTGCCCTATTCTCCACATCAAAAGTGGTCATCAGTTTCTTTAAATGCAGTGCTCCAAACTGAACACAGGACCCCAGCTGAGCATTCATCAATGTGGGGATTGTTACCTGCAGGCTGTAGTTCCATACGCATCCCAATATCACGCTTGCCTTTTTGTTTTGCTTTCTATCATGCGACAGCTCAACATTGCCAATTCATGTTCAACTGGAGATCCACGGTAACCCTTATCGTTCCATGAAGAGATGCTGTCCCACTGGCTGGTCCCCAGCTGGTACTGGTGTCAAGAGCTACAAGCACACAGAACTCTCTGGAGCTACACACCACTACCGCAGCCTCTGTGCACCTGGGGAGCCAAGCATGCTCTTGCCATGCTTCCTCATGAAAGGCATCAACTTGTGGGTAGCTTTTAACTAGTACACAGTGCAAAATGCTGCAAATCCATCAGGCACCTGGCCAGTATTTGCATAAACTTCCCCTCTTTCTATTTGCTCTATCCACCAGGAACAAAGTGGAAAAACAAGTGGGACTATTTCTTCCAAGGCTGAAATACCCAATTTTGTGTCCTTGCTCTATATTGAGCCTGTCAGTGTAGATAGTCATGCCTACTACAAGCCCAAGCAGGCATCTACAGTGGTGTACAACAGAAAAAGGATAGGACTAATGACCTGTGAAATAGGTATGGACAGACCTGGCTGGGGTTGCTTTCTGGCAAAGCTTGCTTTCTCTTGGACATAACATAATGGATGACTTATTTAGTACTTTACACACACAGTTACAAAAGCGGAGGCATTGTACACAAGGAATTTATTTCCGCTTTCAGAAGAAGAGAGTGGCCTGAAACATTATCAGTCTATCGTCTTACTTTATGACTGTTTCAATGAAAGTGGATATTAAAAAGCGTAACAGCAAAGATTAGGTCCATGGTATGACTAACTGCACGTGACCCTCAGCAAACACCTATTCCCCCTTCCACAAAAATGTACTGTCCTGAGAAGAGTTTATCTAAGCCTGGAAACTACTTTTCTTTCTTCAAAAAGTCTTTAAACTCTTTACACTTTTAATTCTATTTAGGAAACCATTACCAGACTTAATGTAGATGAAGAACTTGTATTTGCTTGCATTCTTTTCAACCATCCACTACCCCATTTATTTATTTAGTTGTATGATTAATGAAATTGTATTTACTATCACCTAGAGTCACATAATTGCTTTTTGCCATCATCATTTTAGCAAGTTTCCTCTACTTACTCCCACTTACTACTATAAAATCTTTTTTCAGTTGCTCTGCTAAATTTTATGGTTGACCTGAAACTTGATATTTCAGGTATTAGAGTCAAGCTGAATATATTATTTATACATTTTCAGCAATTTTTAAAGCTAGAGCTAAAGTTATTGAAAAGAAATAGTTTTACCTCTGCTAGAAGAACTATTTCGCTATTCTTTTGCTGAGCAGCATTCATTCCTCCATGCTTTCACATAAGAACTTCAAATCTGGCAAGCAGGTACAACTGTTATCTTTCTGCCACTATCAGCAAACAGCCACTGAACTTATTAACAAAAGTCGTATTTCATCCCTCCAACAAAGGTTCTGAGGGACCCTTAGAGCTTACAAATGCAAGGGATTGCTCTACCAGCTGAAGGTCTGCACCTTTGCTGACAACTTTTGTTATGAACTGATATGGGTCTACGGAAGACATGCTCAGGGGGCTCCCCGCAAGCCACACAAAACCCCTTGAATTTGAAAATGTGTCTCCTCCAGAAATTTCCTCCCTGAGACTCTGTAGGCAAGCAGAGAAGATGGAGCCAAGGATTTTTGCTGAATTACCACTTCTGGATGTGCTGCCAGCCTGCCCTGACTGTTGTGATTATGTGTTCAATGGGTCTACCAACTGTATGTCTGGAATCAGAGGGAAGGCAACATAGAGGTTCAGATGAAGAGGCCTGGAAAGCAGAAGAGAGAGATGGGAAGCCAAGATACAGAACAGGTTGTAAGGGAAGTAATGTGATATATGGCATTGTAGGTGGGTTTCTTAAGAAGTAAAACATGGCCTGTTTGCTGAATAGCCTGACAGAGAATATAGCTTGACTCTCAGTTCCATTAAGCTCTCCTTGCATTCCTGTACCAACCAGCGTAATACAATTTGTACCTGCATGAAACTGATGTGATCTATTTTCCCTATTAAGACATGCAAATTGATCGAACTTTGAAGAACAAAGATAAAACCATAAAACACTCTGCATTTTGTTTGATCTGTTCTGAAATTTGTTTAATCTGTTTGGAAAGATGTTTTGTTGGTGTACATATACAGAAAAGTGTAATATTTGTTATTGTGATGGCAATTAAAAATATACATCAAACAGCAAGTGCTTTCATACTTGGATCTTTGACGTGCCTTTTTTCCTGGGTTCTAGTCTGCAAAAAGACTGGCCAGCTCACCCAGACTAAATTTAATTTCTCAAGTAGGTGAGAAAGCTTTCAGTCATACAAGATAGTTAGGAGTCCATATTAAAAAAGTGACAAGATTTCAGAATAATCAACTCAGAAGTTAAAAAATGTTTGAATCAATGTGTTGCCTTTGTAATGTAACACATTTTTTTAGATGTAACATTAGTCATTCTCAAGTCAATTTATAGAAAAAAAAATTATCTAAAACCAGGGAATGGACTGTATTTTCATATCACACAAATGATATAGTAGGTCTCTTAATCCAATGTAAATGAGTTGTGCATTAAAAAAAAAATGGGGGGACAGAAACACATGATAGCTAAACTGGAAAGGATCAAAGTGTTCCCTGATCTTCTTCCAAGGACAATGTCACATTAGGAATGAACACACACTGACAAGGTAGTAATTACTAGAAAGCATATACTTCCATTAAATGAGATATTTTTAAAATGCAGTAGAGGAAAAGCCTAAGATTACTAATTCCATGTGCAGCTGTTACTTCGTAATGAGTACTCAAGGACAACTTCACTCCAAACATGTTCCTCTGTGCTTTGCCTGTGCTTACTTTCACTGTGTTTAAAAGAACTAGTCACAAGTTGTCATCAAATTGCTTTTAAAGTCTATTTGCTCACAGACTTTTCTGTCTGTGCTTCATTTTTCTCCTTCCTTTTTTAGGTTCCATTGACTGCAAATGTTCTTACAAATTTACAGGGAGGTATTTCATACCAGACTAGTCTTATCCTTACAATAGATATAAAAGAAAATGAGAATGCAGCACTTAGGTGCTACGTTTTGTTCCTTGATCCTGAAGCACTTCACAGAACTGGGCAAGTATCACTGTCACCCATCTCAGAAAAGGATGTGCCAAGCCCCTTGCACAGCTTGTCAAAGATCACAGGCACAGAAGCCGACTTGTTCCCTCCATGGCCCCAGGGAAGGTTATGTTCAGCAAACAGCTACCACCATGCCAACAAATAAATTAATAAATAAAGATTCATTATTTCCACTGCTTTCCTATCTCTTTATTACTCAGAGTATAATCCCTAATTCAAGTTTTATAGCAAGAGACCATGTAATTGGTTCAGACACAGGAAACAGACAGTAGAACTCAGTTTCCTGTAATACCCCCTGCCAGGGAGGATGGTTTTTTCAAGACTGTTAGGTATTAGCCATTCTCTCAACTACCACAGCTGCAATTAGATGCATTTTTAAGCATCCTATTAGTGGGAAGGATTGCTGTGTTTCCAGGTAAAGTCACTGCATACCGTAATAATTAGCCAGGAAGTAGTTTATTCCCTGATACACCAGGAGCCGGAATGAATAATAAGTGCAGGAGGTCTGACAACACTTGGACTGGCAGCTTCCCTGGGTTTCCGCTCATGGACTCAGAGATGATAACATGGCTGCATAGGACATCATAATTGCAGTAGTTTTGGGTTTGGGTGTTTTTCAGTTTTTTCTACAGAATTACAAAATTACTGAACTGATGCTTTCTACAGTGAGCTGCACTGTGTAAAACACTGACTGCCATGCTCTGCCAAAACAAATTAGCTGCTGTCACTGGGAGCAGATTCATTAAGACCCAAAGGAAATTGTATCACTATAAGCTGCTTCTATGTACTTTTGAGCTCAGAAAAATACCATTACAATGTCAGGGAACCCTGGGGAAACAGTCCTTAAATTCCTTACCAACTGGTTCCTGATGACACCCCTATTTTCTTGTTTATGGCAAAATGATCACTGCAAAAAGCCTGAAGATGAGGCTAAAAGAAAAGTTTTACAAAGGAAAAAATAGATCACGACAGAAAGAAAGAAAATGGGAACTATGTACAGTAACTGTAAAGTCTAGCAAGGAGGGATTTTTACCACCCATTAGTGTAGCCCTGGCACTGGTTTTAGCAGTTTGCAAAGAAAGAAGTGTAGGATTTATTAAAGGAAAAAATGCTGCAAACCCATTTCCATCTCAGAGAGCATAATTTTTTTTAAACTCTCATTGCAAAGTTGCTTACGACTCAATGGTAACAAAAAGGGAGGGACCTTGACTTGCCTCCTCCACAAGCTGACATGCTACTGGCTGTGTCAAAACAGCGCTTGTCCTAAAGAGACACCTGTCAGTTCCCTGGCGCAGGAAAGCATGACATATGCTAGTGATGAACACTGTAACAGCATCAGAGCAGCACCTCAACGACTCACACAACACCCAAAACCAAGAGGCATCAGCTTCTGCTATAGTCCTATGCTCCCCTCATCAATGTTCTGTCCCTTGCTTATCTCCTGAAGATCAGGAGATTCATGATCTCTCCTCTCTCTGCAGCAGCAAGAGGCGGGGGCCAGGGGCAGGCTCCCTCTCATCCTCCCATCCCCTCTGTCTCAGCAGCACTTCTCCATTTTACCCCGTGTGGGGTTACTGGGGATCCTGGGAAATGCGAGGGAGGAGGGGAAGGCTGCAGTGGGGAAAGAAGTCCAGAAGATCACAGAGAAGATGGTGTCACCATCCCTAGCAATACCTTGTTAAAAAAGCTTTTAAGGAAGTGTTGTCTCCTTCTCTCCTTTCACCCAGGAGAGAGGTCCTAGTCCCCATGCCATGCTCTGATAAAGCTACCACACCCTTACCAAGAGCCTCAGCAGTATCATGCCCTGTAGTACCATTAATCACTGAACACAGGCAGTACCACACTCTCCCTAACCAAGAAAAATTCACCCTAGCAGGTGGCCAAGGATTTTAGCTTTCAGCAAATATATCAACATTATAATAATTTAGAAACTGCATCAAAGACAGCAATATTTTCTATGGGAAAATATCAGCCTAATGAAGATTTTCCATTTATTGCCAGGATGATCGGAAGATGTTGTGGATTAGATAGGCCAGAATATACTTTTTAAAGGCAATCCAATACCACATTGCAGTTACCCTGGGAACTCCCTGTTCCTGGGTCAGATGCTTATTCCCTTCCAGCAGCGATGTTTTTCAGGCAGCGTCACTTCCCAGAATACAAAGCATGCTTCCTTGTGACAAAGCTCTGCAGTGCCTCTTGGACATTTAATTATGGGAGAAGGGTCTCAGATAATGAAATGGGAACATCATGCTCCTGAACTATAACTTCTGAAAAGCAATACACTGTGGTAGGGAATGCAATTTAATTTTGAACTGACTCAGGAATTTCCCATGGAACATTAATTCTATTTTCTGCTCACCTCTGAATGTCAGTCTATTTTTCTCTTTCAGTTTAGGAAGCTTATAAATGGTGCAGTGAGCCCCTACTTCCAAATATGTGGATTCTTCTTCCCTCCCTGGGGAGTCCATAGCCCTGGGGAGGGTACCTCTGAAAACAGAAGCCCATTGTGTCAAGCCTTATCAGAGGCGATGCCTAGCCGGAGGAACTGCTACCTAGATACCCAACACAGAGAAGTAATAGAGGTATTTCCACCCCCTTCTGATTTGCAGGGGCTCCTAGAGCTCACACAACTTGCCTGAAGCTGCACAGGATCCTGTGCAAGAGCCAGAAGCTAACTAGGTCTTTACCAAGCCTCACTACAAGTTTTACTCGTCTTGGCAGCTTTTGCTTCAAAGGTCTTCCACTTCAATACTAAAGCAAATGTTACAGTAATTCCTTAGTGCAAGCAACTGTTGGCTTGGAATTTAGCATGGGACTGAAGTGCTGAGCTAGAGTGAGCTAGTTAAAAAAACATCCAACTAGTACAAATTATAAGAGAACTGACTTGAATGTCATTTCTCACACCTGCATCTGTTTTTTTCCAGATTTACCTTAAAGGTTATCTATTTCCTTCTTCTCCATCCCCTACACTTAACCAAGCAGAAAACACTTCACAGCAAATCTGCTCAACCAAATATACCCAAATGCTTTGCAAAATTTGGTCAAGTTGATCAATAAGAATGAACTCGATCAAATTCAAGAAAGATACCAAAACATACCAGACACATCATCTTTCCTTGAAACAGAGGAACTGTTTTGATTTTAATTCACCCAGTTCCACATATTTTGCAAGACAAAGACTGCCATTATGTGAGGCTTTTCAGCACTGATATCTCCAACCAAAAATGTTAGGCGTTCCAGCTATCCAAAGACAGCACCTATTTCCTATGGTTATTATGGGCAGTACTAACACGTCAGGAATTCTGAGTATGTTTGGGTGAACTGCCACCAAGTCCAAAGTTAGGAGCTCCTCTACTATGAGTGTAAAACACATGTACCCAGAATAAATGGCAAAAATGAAGCTGGCATTTAGGTGACATTCACTCAAAGCACAGATTCAGATGAAACTCAGACTACAAGTTCTTGCTATATAACAAACATTACATTTAAATTTCCACAGAGTTTCTGTATTTTAAAATTCTTTTGGGTATAGGAACACCACAACTTCACCAGAAATTTTTGAGAAACTGCCTGAAAAAAAACATTGATCAATGAGGTGATGTGTCTGCTAGAAACTGAAATTACTTCTGATAAATTCTAGAAAAAATATGATAGCCTTAATCTTCTTTTTTTACTCACACTCACTATCTAAGTGATGACTATCATGGAAATGCACACTTTTTAAAATCACTGCTAGATTAACTTCGTTCAGAGAAAATGAGAGCCAAAACGTTTAAAAAAAGAAAACCAAACCAAAGAAAACCTTACACTCCAAGTAAAAGCACTATTTGGAAACAAACAAGAAGGTTAAATTTAATTAACCCTGTGTTGTGTTCAAATTTACCCATTAGGAAATAGTTCCTAAGTGAAACCATGGCCCGACAAGTAAGCAAACATTGATTACACCCTCTCTAACATGGAAAACAACTTGCTTTTCAACTTTGTAACCATAAGCAGCATTTCAAACAGCATGTCCCACTAATGAAGAACACAGGTATGCAACAAAACTCATCTGATAGGGAAATGGCACTCCAAACTGTAATGGCAAAATTCTTAAAGCCCAAGACTCCCTAGAAATGCCAAGAAAATGAATCTTGTGAGTTAATTTCACTGAGGAATAAAGTTTCAATGATCCATATGGAGAAATGGTGGACTAAATTGCCCGGGGAAAGCATTACTTAAGTATCCTTCTCATCCTAGAGGAACTGTCAGAGTGCTCTGAAAGCAGCAGGAAAACCCAGAGGAACCACTCCAGCAAAAGCATGCAAAGCCAAGCTTCTTACTTACCCTACTGTATGCACCATGATCTCTTTTGCCACCTTAGTAATTCCAAAGTATCCAGAATGATATTATTTTTGAGAGAAAATTAGAGTTGTTAGAAGAGACAGAGGCAAGCTGACAAGCAGAGCTTTGTGAGAAGCCAGGCGGAGAGGGATGAATTTAAACCCTGGCTCAAGATGCTGTGTATTCTGCGTCTATCTTTAACTTCTAAATGATTTGGTTTCACATTCCTCTGAAGTCCTGCTGGCAGATGCCTTCGTGGAGCTTTACCAATCACAGGCATCCAGCCCCCTCCCCTCCTCTATCCCTCCACCTCCCTCCCTCCCTCTTTTTCTCCCTCCCTCCCAAGCCTACCACTCCACCCCCATCTCCCCATCCCCACCTCTCCTCACACACACACACACACCACACACACACACACATAGACGGGATTGGCTGGCAGGATTTCACGGACATCGAGCCTCAGCTGCCCGCAGCTGGAAGCCAGCAGCCCAGCGAGCCTTCGGAAATCTGGAGTGGCTTGGCCTGCCTCTGCTCGGTGTAGAGGTACCTGAAATTACTGCTTGTGCCCACTCAGGCAAAGTCGCTGAGCCAGAGCATCACCAACTGACTTGTGGTCCAAAGAAGGACACCTGGGAAGCATCTTCTGCAGGGGATCCCAGGCACAACCTGGAGGGGAGCAAGGGGTGGGGCAGGGCAACAATTCGCCCTGTGTTGGACAATGCTTCTGCAGAGACTCATATCTGGATGTCTGCAGCACTTCTGCCTCTGCAGGTAGCTTTACTAAGCATGTATAAACAACAGAACCAAAACCAAACAACCTCCCCCCAAACAACCAAAAAAAAACTACAAAAAACCCACCCAAAATTTTACCAGATCTTGAACACAAAGCTTCTGAAATTCCACTCTTAGTCAGTCTGTGGCTCCTTACAGTAACAATGCATTGAAATGTTGTCCTGATTCTGAAGTAACTAAAGTACAGATTAATGCCAGCATTTGAGGTGACTGAAGTAGGGAAAAAAGTCCTTCCATGTAACCCAGAAAGACAGTATCCCTGTCAGAGACTGACAGAGTCCGTAGTGTTGACACAAGCCCCTGACTCTTAAGGTCAGCCTTTTGAAGCAGCAGTTTTTAATGCACAAATGCATATTCAGTTGAACACTGCGTGCCGTCAAGTCTGCCTTATATCAGACATGGGTGGGAAAAGAATAATCCACAAGAACTTTGTGTGAAATGTATGAATTATTGAACACTTTCAGTCTGAACAGGAAAATACAAATTGACAGTCACACCAATTCAAACAGAATAACATGGTAAAATGTCTCCGGTTTCTTAGAGTCTTCGGCCTTTGTCTCGGCTGCTGCCAAGAGGGGTTTGCACCCAGGGATGCAGCCAAGCAAGCAGTGAGCACAGGTTTGGGCAGAGGAGGCAAGGTCAAACTGTGCCCAGAATCAGTTAGCTAAAAACACATTTTGAAAATGCCTTGCCAATGTTCTATCCGGTGAGGCATTACAGTTTTCAGAGCACCGGTGTTGAGAGGCTGGACTGATTCAGCAGTAAAAGTGATCATGCAATTACTTCAAGCTAATGAAGGGAATGGCTCAAACTTGGAAAGGCCTAAAGGAGGGTGAAAAAATCAGTCAAAGGGCTGTATCAGAGTATTTCGTAAATAGGGCAGTATTTTGTAACGCTGCACATCTTCTGCCTGCTTGATAACATATATATAAATACTTACATTTGATAACATATATATAACATATAAAGTTTGATGAAAAACAGTAACTTCAGTCAGTCCCACAGACAAGAAGGCAAGAGTCCTCTTAACCTGGAGAGAGCACATTTTTGTGGGCGTGGAAAAGTTGCTAGCAACACACAGACATTAAATAACAAACTGGCTGACAACTCCTGAAAAGTCAAAAGATTTATTTTGAATCACTAACCTTTGTTACCATTAGCAAAGCCAGACCTCAGTATGTTCAATGCTTGCCTTCCAGAGCTCGTTAAAAACTCCAGCTAGAGCAAAACATGCCGTGGACTTCCTGCCAGACAGGGAAGAAGTCACTTCACTGCTTTGCCTGAGGACTGCTGATACAACAGTTCAGGACATGTGCCTATTATTCAAGTTGAGGAGCTGCAGTGAAAGAAAAAAAGCTGCCTTGCCTGGCACCGCTTTCAGATAGAGCCACCTCTAACACTGCCGGCTTACAAATCTTTCAGAGCAGACAAAATCAGCCAGTCTTCCATTCAAACGGTGCAACCCTAACGCAGTATCTACCTCAAGTAATTTTTTTTTCCCAATTGTTTGTAAGGATATCAGACTTGAAGAGCAGATAATCACTAGAAGCAGAGACCAACTGTTAACATTAGGACTTAAAAAGCACAGTGCTTTAGATGCTCAGAGAGACAAAAGAACAAAGAAAAGTCTTTGCGCCTTTGTGGCTGAGGGCTCCTTTCTAATTAGGGCAACAAGGAAGGAAGAAAGAAGCTCCCCACGGCAGAAGGTGCGATGGACAAATGTGGTGATTCAGAAGTGAAGTCATGAACAGGAAGGATTAAGGCTGAGCTGTTTATAGGACTCCAACCTACCTCCCTACCTCTAGAGAGTGCTTAAATGTTAGGAAAAACAATGGCTGGGAAACCCACAGAAGCACATTCAGGCTTTTATCTAAATTTGTGCATTTCCCTTAGTAGATACGGGGAGAAAAAGACTGGGTTTTGAATTCTCTGAAAGAACACTTAAACTGTTTGCTTCCCATGCCTCTTAAGAGGTTATTTAAAAACCTAGAAGTATGGGGGCAGGGGGAGCTTTGGAAAACGATGCTGGAAGTTACGGGGAAACCTTGGATGTCACCATGGACAGCATGATCCTAATCCCATGAATGGAACAGTCAGAGGTCGTATGTCCAAAAACTGTATCACATTAGCCAAAGGAGAAGACAGGTGTCCAGTTTCCTCAGATGAAGAGTTGTGCAATAATGCCAGTGTCTAATGTGCAACATAAAGTGTACAGCTGGGAGAGATTTACCACTGCTGTGAGAGGGAACACTACTCTTTCTCTCTCAGCAGAGTCTGTGTCTGTTGCTTGTAACCATCATCAGATGCAACAGATCGGGGCATTAGATTTGAGACATACAAATACACATTTTAATAGGAAGTTCTTGTGGAGGAGTGGGAGCTAGCTGGCATGGGAGCAGAGGAGGGAGCGGCAGGGAGGGGAGAGTAATTTGGTACCAGTGACAAGTGTAAATAGGTAACATGTTTGGAGCCATGTGACTTCCTACCCATTCCCAATTTAGCCCAGTGCCTAAGAGGCATGATGTGTCCCTCCATGTTTAGCTATTTTTAATGTGCACAGAATTTGCTCTTTGTCCCCTCTTGTCTGTCAGTGTCTTGAATTCATTAGTCATGGCAGTCTTAAAATTTGGGCTTACTGGGACAAGCAACATCTTCTACCCTACAAGCTCAGTCCTTCTAGATCTGACTCAAGCGTGTTTCTTGCACTTTGGAATGATCTTGTTAACCTCCGCAGATAATTTCAGCACAGGTTTGTTCGAGAGTAAGAGCTTTGGAGTAGGGATTGTAATTGCACTGACAGGAATGCAGTTCCTGCCCATCACAATGGATTCAGCAGTGTTTACTCAGTACTACACAATCTGCATGCCCCTCACTGCCCCAGCCCACCTCCAGCCATTCATACTCAGGTGAGTGGCTACACCAAGAGCCCTCTCCAGCATGGTCCAACAGGCAGGGTTTGGCCAAGTGTTGACCCATGTGTTGCTTCTCTCCTGCCTACGACTTTTTTTACTGGAAGAGATAAGGAACAGCTGTTGAAGCAGGTCAGGGCAGGGGGCTCTTAGTGGCAGCCCCCCCAGCACCCACACCCTTGCTGCCCCACCATCACACAGCCTCCAACACAGCAGGGTACATCTGCCCTGGAAGGCAATCCAGGGGACTGACACGGTCTCACACAGGGCAAAACACTACCCAGGTCTGCCAGCATGGAGTCAGACTACTCTGAGCTGAACACTCCTACCATTTCTGTGAGGCTCACTGGAGAATGGGAGGAAGCTCAGCCACTGAAAACTTTCAGGTAGGTAAGTTCCACTATTTACAAAACATGTGAATTGCCTGGATTCTAGGTAAGCATCAATAAAGTAAATGGGGAATGCACTCCGTACACACGCTGTGAGCAGTCTTGCAGCAACAGAGGATTTTCTGTACTGGTTTTTCTGTTCTTGATTTCTATGTTTCTGTGATTCAAGCTATAGGGAAAGTAGGCAGATCGTCCATGGTCATAAATCTAAGCATCAGGAACAAATCATATTTTCAGTCAATCTATTTGACTGAATAAAGAAAAAATCTATTATTTACTTTTGAATGCTTCTTTACTTTTTCTTATGTCTTGTATTTGTAGTACGGTAAGAGTTTTTTGGACAAACCCATGGTTTAAAACAGTATTTATCATCATATAAGCACACATCACATCTACAAGAGCAAAGATATAAAGACTTTGGCTTAATTTTGTACACAAGAATGAAGTACAAATATTAATTATGAAGAATTAAGCAACTCATTAAAAACTCTGTGCACTTGCAACACTTGTTCCCTGCAAAATCAAACCGTTATTTACCAGATGAATTTTCAAGCTTACTTGAAAAATGCGTAAGAGCAGAACTAGAACAATTCTGCTTCCATTTATCTTTAATTCAAACAGTAAATACAGGAAAAAGATTACTCTTTTTGATAGGTGTCCAATTGATCAGCAAAATGACAATTTCCTAGATACAATAAAATTAACTTTTAAAAAATAAGGTTTTGTAGGTAAATTACTTAAGTTTACCACCCTGAAAAGTATTTTTCTAAAAAGAGAAAAAAAACCCCAACAGATAGACCTTATCCCACACCGTACTGAGGCCTGGGAAAGTCTTTCTGGGCCTGATGATGCTCACTGATAAATAAAAAGACTGTTTTCAGACTTTCTAATATCCTCTATTATTGGTCCTCTACCTGAAAACACTGCACTTTAAAGGTTTGAAGTGACAGCTATAGCTCATTAAAATTGCTCGGTGAGCAGTGTACCTAATGAAGACTGTCTTCCTAAGGATTTATGATCCTTTATTTATTGCTCCCAGTGACAGTAATCCCCGTTTCCTCTAAACTCTCATGACCACTGCTGCCCCTACACCAGTATAGGAGTGTTGCCCACATATATTTTCAGCTTTGCGCAGTCAACCTGTGTTGGCATCTTCACAATTATCCTTTTAATTTCCCCAGGCCTCCATAGTTCTTCTAGATACCTCCCTAATCAGTACTCCTGCTCCCTTCCACACTCCCTTTTGTACTTTCTCCTTACCTTGGGAAAAAGCAGGAAGCAGATTATGCAGCTGGTTCAGAGCTGTGTGGGCTCAGACTGACCAGCCACAAAACGGGAGCTGCTTCAAGAGGGGAATGTTGCATGCCCTGTCTTGGATTCCAGTTCATGAGAGTCAAGGAGAATCAGTATAGCTGAGATTTCTTCCTCTGTGTTTAATTTAGCAGAAGGTGTCTAATGAGTTCAAAACTACTGGCTGTGGCCAGAAGTGTGAGACAAACAAACTTAGTATGACTATGCATTCCCTCAGAGAGCCAAAAGCCAAAGGAAAATAAAATAAAGAAAGAACCCACGTGCCAGCTACAATAATTCATGACAGTCTTTGCTCCAGCAGGAGATGCTCTTAGTCTTCTTGATCATAAGAACCCTCTACTGCTTTGAAGGCCTCATGACTGCTCTAACCAGTATACAAAAGGTAGTGAATACTGCTAATTAAGAGGGCTCATTGTAGCCTGTTCCTGAAGAGGAGAACTGAAATGTTTGTGAAAGTAAAGATCACAGCACCAAAACTTGTCTTTTCTCAACTTCCGCCTGAAAATCATGTCCTTATGCCTGAAATTACGAATTGAATATTTTTGTTATGGAAATGGCTCTGTCTCACTCCAGCACCTTGGGTTTCATTGCAGCACTGTATTCTCCACTGAAAATGTTTTCCAGTAAGTTATTTCATAAAAATGCCACAAACATCATGTCTTTATACTTGCATGGACAAACAACCACAAGCTTTTTGTGGAAACTGAGCCAATGCCAGAAGTGTCAATGCAGGCAGACATGACTGTTGCTGGAGTGACACACGCACTCTTTTCAGAACTAGAAGAGGATAATCCATAAAACAGATTCTCTGTTCAGTTGAGCCAAAAGTAGGAACAATCCCCTTTCATTCATCCTGCACACCACCGAAGTCCTCCTGCTCTAAAATAAAACTCACTTTATTTCACCCTCCAGATGAAAAACTTGGGAAAAAAATAAAATTCCATTTATTTATTTATTTGTGTGCATGTATGTGTGTGTGTGTTAATAAAGAAAAAAATACACAGCAAGAGCACAGAAGGAGACCTGGAAGTCTTAAGAAACTGCTAATGAGAGCTGGGACATTAATATATAGGCCAACAACACGAATCCCATCAGATCAGTTATGTAAAAGCCAGCAGCGCCTGACTTGCTCTCTGAAATGCATCAGTGCCCTGCAGGGCTGGGGGAGGTGTCCCTGCCACAGAACCCTCTCCTTCCCTCTCCGCCCTGGCCCCAAGGCAGCACGGACCCCTCAGGCTTGGGGGGTCCCGGTGCTGCGGGGGTACACGGGCAGAAGGGGAGGTCTGATCAGCCGGAGCGTCTGAGCTGGGGCGGGAGCACGCAGGGTAAGACAGCCCGGGAGAAGCTTGTCCTACTGCTCCCTCTGCTGTACCCATCCTGTGGAGAAATCCCAAATGTCAGAGAGAAAAGCTGGGGTAAGGGATGGCAGCAATCTGCAGGCAGCACAGACAGAGACAGGCTTGGGAAAGAGATAAAGTCGCCGATGCTGAGGCAGAAACCACCACCACACTCAGGAGATGGCATGACACGGACCTTTGTGCGTCCAACATAGCAAATCTCTGGCTCTCTACCTGCCAGGGTTTCACTATTGCTTCCAGAACGGTGAAGGGAAATAACACCTCTCCTTGGCACGATCATCTCGCTTTCTGACACATATTTAGATCATGATCTCATCTTATGAGACTGATGGGTATCCAGATGAGCTGCAGAGAAAGGCCCAGGAAGCTCCCTTGGCAAGACGACTGGCAGCAGCCGAGCCCTGCATTAGGGAATGCTGCCAGAAATGCTCCCAGAAAAGGGGGGAAAACACCCCCCCCACCCCAAGTCATGTCAGTGCCACACCATACAGAAACAACGGGAAGCAAAGGGAAAAAAAGGAAGCAGAAAGGAAAGGGGGCAAGGGGCTTATGGTAATGAAGTCAATTAATCATGTGATAATTAACAATTCGGTTGTGTTTGGGAATGTTTTTTTCTAACCAAAAAAACACCTGAACATAACTCCAGTCATTAATCCCACCCTATACACTTATTTCTGAGGGCTGAGAAATTGGCAGCACTGGATAGCACCTATAAAAGACATTAGTAGCTGCCATGAAAGCATTTATTTGAACATAGGGAAAACTTGTACCCCAAGGAAAATACATATTTTCAAACGCTCAAACATTACAATGTGCTTTATGCAAACTTCAGAGCACTATTTCAGTTACTTCACACTTTCCTTTTAGCACTAATTTATGGAAATCCAAACTACAGCAGAAACCATTTCAAAGGAAGAAATGTCCCTCAAGCACTTCTTCTCTGAGAAGGTGCACACTCATCAGAATCGGGAGGAATGATGAGAAGAATCAGCACCTTCAGGAAAAGTGGAAACTTTCCATAATAAAAAAAGGTGATGAAAGTCTGAAAGGCTGGAATGCAAGGTTAGGTCTTTGAAAGATAGCCACACAGTCAACCTAATCCTTCTTGAGAATTTCAGGAACTCTACACAACTTCTACCACTAACAATACAAAAAACCCTTCCCGATACCAGTAAGAGACTAAAAAAATTAATCAGTGAACTCCAGAAAGGCAGTGTTAACAGATGACCCTCATTCACTTTTTTCTCCATACCATGTATTATTTCCTTTTACATTATAGAACATCTACCAGCTAATGAAAATACTGGAAACTGGACTTTATGATATAACACAGTGATAAAGGGAATTACATTTAAATGTCAATAGGATCTATGGAATAGAGCAAATTTGGAAGAAATCCATTCAGTGATTTTAAAGTTGTGAATAAGTAGCATGGCATTTTCAAATACACTTGGTCATGACCTAATTCTGCTCTAAATTCTTCAATTTTAGTTTTTGCAAAGCTATACCAGCCATGCAACACTACAGTAGTATAAAGAGTGCTGCAGCAGTACTGAGTTCTGCTGAAAAATTCCACCCCTAAGTGAGTGGCTCCAGCAAAGGAATGGGACATGGCAATTTGGGGCAGAAAACCAGCCCCTTCTTTTCAAAGGCAGTACTTTAGATCTACATAAATACAAACAAATGCAGTTTGACCTCAGGGCTGACACAAAGTACCTAATTCACACTTGCCCAGCTTATGAGGAGGAAGCTGGAAGTAAGCTGAAAATATTAACTGAACAACTTCCACAGGAAAACTGAGATACTGAAAAACATTTTATCTGTAGTAATCCAATAATAATTGCAGATTATTTTAACATTGTCCTGTGAAGTTTCATGACAAACAGCCACAAATATACAATGTGTGTGGCACAGAGACCGAACACAGTTCTGGACATAATCTACCCTCTGTCAGATGCTACAAAGCTACTCCTTATTATAGCACCTCCTCCTATCATGTCTATCCCCAAATAAAAGAAATTAGTTTTTTCTGCTTTGTTCAGAGAAGCATATGCTTCATCCAAGAGCCCAAGACATTACAGTGTAAATTATTTGTGCTTCTTGCTACAAAAAGTCTTGCTCCAGGACTTTGTGACAACACAACCTGAGGGAAATCAAATTAACAGCAGCTGAGACAGAACTATTAAAGGCATGTTTTCCCCTATGTACAGTAGTCTGTTAACGTATCCAGAGGCACAGAGAGAGTGAGGATAAAGCAAGGACATTTCTCTGAACCATCACTATCTTTCTCATTACTGTCTATTCTTGTGAAGGAGCTGTGGATGCAGTGATATTGATAGGCACTGGGGTTCCTCAAGCCTCAGCTCAAGCAAGTAGATTTTACAGCCATGCACACTGTGAAGACACTAGCTTCCAAAATAAATCAAGCGATATGAATGCTTAAGACTATAGAGGTAACTGCAAGGTTGTTTCTGCTTCTAAGTGTAATGATGCAAGGAAGCAGCACATCAAAAGCCTGGCTCCTCTGCACTCTTTCCCCCTGCCCTCATGCCTCTGGGAGGCACCATCCAGCCTCCAAAGAAGGAGATGGGTTTGGGATGGCACCCAGCCTCCTTCTGGAACAACCTGCCAGGGCCAGATGCTCATAAAGGAACTGTACTCACCCCCCACCGGCTCAATGAGGGAGATGACATCTCTCCTGTTTCCAGAGGAGAGCAAAGACATCATCAAGCTGCACAGAGTGACAGGGACCACTTTGGTAACTGGCAATACTGCTCAGAAATGCTGGCAGTCATGGGGGCTCTCACGGCATGGAGACCACCACACCATGCCCATGCTGCTCGGGCATTACTCGAGGGGTGAATGCAGCAGGGGCAGTGTAGGCTTGCACCATGGCAGCAGTAGTAGCAGACATGACCAGGCCTCACCTCTGCCACAGGTTTGTTTTGTGAATTCAGGATTTTACCCTTTTACTTCCTCCCTCCCACTTATTATCTACTTTGTCTGTGCAGCCTTTGCTGGTTGTCATGTTTCTGGGTGCCTAGAGCAACTAAAACCTTGAGGATCTTTGACCTCCTAGCACTACTGCAAAGAAAAATTGGAAATTGTTCAGGGGACATTTTTATTTCATTTAGTGAATGGGAAAATTAACTGGGTCAAGATAAAAATGCACCTTCCTTCAAAAGCCTCTTTAATCAGCCCCAGAATCTGAATCAATGCTGAGCGCAAAGATTTAAATTTCGCTTAATGAAAATTGAATAGACCAAAAAACAACAAAAGAAGTCTCTTTACAAAAGGTATGGATTTGACCCAGCCAGTAAATAATTAAAGCTCCTCTCTGTTCCCTTCCACTTTCTATTTTAAGGCTTTTCATTATATGGGATCAAAGTCAGCTTGAGTTGGAGAGAGTTAGACAAATCCATCACAGACACAGAATGAATGTATGATCTCATCCCCTGTGACAGCAGCCCGACTGTACCACCTGTTTGAACTCAGCTCATACCACTTCTGATGACACTGCCAATGTCAAGCATACCACTGGCAATTCAAGGGGGTGTGTGGAAGCTTTCTCCACCTAAGCACGCAAGCAAACAAACAAAAAGAACTGTAAATATGGCATTAGGAATGCTACAGGAAGCCAGGGCTGCAAAAAGAGCAGCCACAGAAAGGGTTCTGACCCCAGGAACATAAACCACTCTGAGCCTAAAATCAGTTGTATGAAGAAAGACTGATATCTGTTTGGAAAGGAGGCAAATGGGGAAAGGGGAATGTAGGATAGCTGTATAAAAGTTATAAATAGTAAAAATAAGGGAAATTACAGAATCACAGGATATGAACATTCTTATTTATTTTCACATAATAAAAGAAAAAGAATACATTGCAACCAGAAGACAAAACAATTAAGAGATATGAAAAACAAGTTAAACAGGGGGTTTAAAACTGACAGGCAAATTTAAAAGAGGTTAAGGAAAATTCTGTTCTACCTTTTCAAACTTAAAGTGTAAGTCTACCCTGTGGAGTTGTCTGCAGCATAATATAATTGGGACCAAAAATGACTATAAAAAAATATTCATTAGATTGTTAATGAATTCCTGCATGTTCCCATTAGAAACTCATTTGTTTTAAAAAGAAAGAATATAATCCTTAATGAACTTGACTTTTTTTAAGCAATAGAAGACAAACATTTATACTTCCTGACACAAGCAATGATTAAGTGTCAGGGGATTAAGACAGTCCCCCTAAGGGGAATCCCCAAGGATTAAGAAAATCCCCCTCTTGTCACATTATTCCATAACTGTCAACTGGCCAGTTCCTGAGCACTGTCAGGAACAATGCACTGGATCAGATCCAAAACACCAATATTTGATTAACACTAAAGTTCAGTCAAGAAATTTCTGTCTAAAACTCTTGTTTAAGAAAAAAGATTACGGCCTTGTGAGTGCACCATAAACTTCGTGTTCTAAACCATTTTTTGCTCTGCCAGTAGCTAGCAGCACTTGAAGCTGAAGGCAGCAAGCATACATCAACTCCCCTTGCTTTGGCGTATAAAACCACTTTAGCCTAGACCTGGGGTCAAGATACACTATTTCACTTCTTTGAGCTGCTTGACATGTTCAATGCAAACTTAACTTTGGGTCTGCCACTGCACCAAGAACATTTGCAGTTGTAGGAGTTGCAGGGTTTTCTGGCTGATGAAACTTGCCACTACACTAAGAGTCGACTTGTAAAGTTATTACAGATATAAAAACCCCTCACTGTCGTGAAATTTACACAATTCATTTCTCAGAGTCTACTATGATGAAAATTAAGAAGTATGCTTAAGAGCCATTTCAAAGCATGCTCTAGATTAAGACTGCATGGACTTTTTCCCAGTGAGAAAATGCACTCTGGGGATGAGTAGAGGCCCCAAACCACAATGTTCTCTTGGGTGACCTCATTAGCATCTGATGTGTAGGAACATCTTCTTTAAAAGCGTGCTTCTCCTATTTACTTTGAAATGGTTCTTTAATCAAATTCATAAAATTACTTTCATTTGGTACCAGACAGATAAATAAACTGACGTTACTCAGGCCCAACTCTTCAAATCAAGGGACTAAAAAAAAAAATTAGACTGGAACGGTTTTCATGCTTTATGTGGGAGTTAGCTGTATGCAGAATTGAACTGTATTTTCTTGGTTTAGCTGAACTAAGCTGTGCTGACAAGAGCATGCTGAATTAGATCCGGTTGTAACCCGAGGTGAACCTGCAGGATAAACCTTACGTCACTATATTGCTGCAGTTCTTTCTTTTTTCCACGAGCAACAGTGGCTCACTTCCCTCAGTCTCTGAAATGCCATATCGGGTGTGCTGGCTATGGGGTAGAAGTCTAAATAGAGCATGTTTGGATTTATTAATTTCAGGCCTCTGGGAATGGAACTGAGCTACTAGGAGAGACTTTGAAATAAGACTACAAAGGCATGAGGGAGGCAAATGTGAACTTAACAGGGGGTATTAAAAGGTACCCTGTATTGAAAGATATTTACCCACAATTCTGATTTGTACTTTCAGACATTAGCCTATCCAGGGCAAAACCATGTTGCCCTCTCAAAGCAATGTAGGGACATCTTGTCTTGCATTGTAAGGTAGTTGAACCAAACTGGTGATGACGCCAAGCCCTTCGTAGCTACAGTATTTTAAAAATACTTCATTTCTACAGCACAATCCACAAAACTTTGTAAGATAAAACTCTCTTCCAAGACCCTGACAATTCCTTAGCATGAAGGACAATGAGGAAATGCGGTACTTGGCACGACAATCCCCTCTGCCAAATTTCCATGACCACATCATTGCTCCACAGACATAACTGAGCAGGTAATATTGCTTCTTACATTCTGCCTTACAGCCAGACCGACAAAACGTGCTCCGTGTTCTGCCTTCAGACACGTTCCTAAGCACAAAACTACTCTCTCTTTGCCAGAGCCAGCTGGAAGCCTTGGTGGCTTAAGGTAAATGGGCACATAACCCTCTATTATCTCAGTACTTGATGACTCCTTTCTTTGCTAGCATTATCCCTGACTTTCTGTGGCATGGCAGATCATATAGGGGCCCTCCCGGGATTAATCTGTACACTTACAGGAAAAGCAACTCTATTTGCAGTTGCACTGCCTGGGTAATACGTACACCACTGGCCATTGCAAGAGCTCTTTGCCTGCAGAGGCCTGGTAGGAGTCCTCTGCCTGCTCCATTGGAAAGGTAGGACACTACAAAATTGAAGGCAAATCATTCAGTGTACACCACTTGCTGACTGCAAAATCTGGTTCATAATCCATGGGCTGATACACCTTCTGCCTTCAGAATCATAAAACAAGTCGGGTGGTGAAAAGGGGTGGTGCAGCAAGGACAGGCGATTGCAGCCAGTCTGGGCCCAGCCTGCAGCCACTAAGCACATTTACATTTACAAATAATGACCACCCCACAGAACTAGAAATTCTCTTACTCCAAACTGTTAAGGATTATATGCCAGGCATTTTATTTACTTGAAAAACATTTTTCTTTTTCCTCTACACTGGCAGTGGACTACATGGAGTCTACTTTTGAGGATCTCCCACATTGTCAGGAATTACCTTGCTACTATAGATTTCTCCTTCCTAAGAGCTATGGAGCTAAATGTTATTTTCCAACCATGTATAATAATTTTTTTTAAGAAATTCAAGTACATAACCTTGGTAATGATTTTTCTCCAGCTCATATGCAATGGAGATATGCTGGAGAAACCATGACTTTGCTTAATAAAAATATAAATCTCTGTATAAATTTATCACTTCAGACCTTGAATAATTAGAAGTCCTCCTCCTACATAATATGTCATGATTTCCTCTGTATGGGTTCAGTGTAAGAAGTGTACAGCTAAATTATGCAGGACTATAAACCTATATAACTGTTTGTAAGATAGAAGTACATAAAAAATAAAGCAGCTTTAATGGTTAGGAATATAGAGATATCCAAAACAGAGCTGAGGAAAAAATTATTTATCATTTTTTCTTTAGGTGGACAGGTTTACTAGTATTTAATTAGTAAAAATGGAAGTAAGTCTGAGAATATACTATCATTCCTTTAGACATATGGAAGCCAAGAGCTGGCAGAGCTAATTATCGAGCATCTATATGAACAAATGTAAATCTAATATGTACAAAGGTGTATTTACATTAAGAGATCACCTATCTCTTGCCTTAGTTTCCCCTCCTGAACAGCAGTAGATGAACCCACATGGTTCATTGATAGCACTTGCACACAATCTGGAGTATCAGGCACCCACAGCAAACATATGTAATTTCTTTCATTGCCTGCCTACCAGGAGGTTCATCAATAGTCCACCCTTTGTGTCTTTTGGTAGTTTGCATTCTCCTTTTCTTGGAGCAGAGTCTCACATTACCCATGATGCCTTCTACTCTCAACGGAAAAATCTGAAGGGAAATAAAATCCTTCAATCCTCTACTTGGTTTATTAAATCTCTCTCACACTGTTCATCATTCCCTGTGGCCCTGCAACTCAAGTTTTGGCTCTCTACTTGTGAGACTCTTAAATCCTTTAGCTTTCTCTCTGGATGGCTATGGGCACAATTTGCCCAATCCCTGGTCTCTTTTTCTAGTCACTGATAAGAATCTTTGCTCTCACTTGTGGTGTCTCCTACCTCTGCAGAACCAGCAAAAAACCTTTTACAAGGTCACATATATACCCTTGTTCTCTGACTTACAATGAAAACCATGGGACAGCACAAATGAACCCAGGGTTCATGATGCAAAACACTGTTGTTAAAATTATACTTGGATACAACCAGAAATCGGGATGAAAGTGAGTTCATTAGTAAATGTCAGCATTTCAGCATATTCCAAGCATGTACATTTGGAAATTCTTGCTTCTGTTCCTTATGAAGATTACAGTTTGCGGCTCCCTTGCACTGTTCTCCCATTAGGTGTGTGAATGAAGCATAGAAACAATTTGTTTTAGTGCCTCCACTCTCAAAAAGAATTAAATTAAAAACAGCAGTAAGGCACCACATTTAAGAGGGCAGTAAAACAGAACTATAATGGCCACAGGCTTGCTCCTTCCCTCCTATAGCAAATCCTGTGATTGGAGGGAGGCTGCAGCTCTGCTTGAGATCCTTCTACCAGATTTTGCCCTGAGAAAAGGGTTACTGAGAGGGAAGTCACTGTGGGATAAGTGCCAAAACCCCGTGTGTACTCTCAGTCCTCAGGCCATTTGGTTGGAGGAGCTGATAATCTGATTTTTTGTTCCATCTTGCTGAAGCCCTTTTTGTACTGGGATGGTCTTCTAGTGACATTTGCCACCCAAGCATCGTGGGAGTCCATTTTGTTGAGAAGGCTCCTCAATTTACAGGAGCTGTGCTGTAAACCTAATACAGGCTGCTATTTTTTCATTTTTACTCTCCCAGGGGCAGACAGTGGTCCCAATGTCCACAATTTGCCCACTCCTTTCCTACCACACAAGACATCACAGGTCTGCATCTCAGGTCACTAAGGGACTAACAAAACAGCAGGACGTGGCTTGTACTGCTGACATCCATTTGATACAACCAAATTTTTTTAAAACCAATGGGCATGAACCAGGTCCATGCAAAACTGCAAACATTAATCTGAGTTTTAAAAATGCAAGGGGCTAAAGATGTCTGTGATATGAAAGTAATACTCAGCTAACAAGACTCTTCAGTTGGTACCTAAGATACACAACACTGTGCTCACTGTTGGATTTCCACAGTGCACCAGATTACTTATCTGCATATCTTAAACTGCTGTGAGATCTAAGGTACAAGTAACTAGGGATAAAAATATGGGATAGAGACAATCTGGATAGGAATGTGGTGTTTCAGCTTATTTAATTTGAACATTCTATCCTTAAGAATATATTTGGTCCCTGTTATTTATGGGGTTTCTCCATAGAGCACTCATACAACAGTGGCAGTAAATCCTACAAGAAATGTATGTGTGCCATTTCCATCAACATTACTAGATTTACAGGTGAAGTGAGATTCACCCCCAGTTCACAACTCCAGCACAAAGGTCTCTGGCTTCACAGAAGACAACAAAAGTGTGAAGGAGTATCAAGGACAGAGGAGCTACCCAGAGGTACTTCTCTGCAGCCTTTCACACAGCACTCGGAGATGTCTGCTATCTGCAAAGAGGCTGTCACACAGGAAGATTTAGGAGCAGGCTAGAGGCTGGATCATAGGACCAGCAGTCCATAGGTCCAGAGTACGCAGCATTTGCAACAGTGGCTGACTCCTACCATGAAAACAGGGGTGGGAGAGCCAACTTGAAGTGTTAAATCTCTTCTAGCCCTTGGTCAATGTCTTCCCATGCACACATTTGCCATGCAGGAGTGGTGACCCTCTCTGAAAATTTCATGCTAAAGGTAGAAAAAAATGGCTAATGTACTTCCTATAGTTTTATGCACAGATACCTAGAGCTTTTCCATCTAATACATACATAAATTAAACTTCAGTAACCGTGAATTTTGCTACTGCAGAAAACCCCCATGAAACAATACAAGTTTTCCTAATGCTTCTGCCACATGCAGAGTAAGCACTGTTGTGAAAGCTGTGCACTCAGGATGTGTTAATTGCCAGGTCCCAGGAGCATTCCCTTTAGCCCACTCCACACCTTCCTATACGACAGCCTTTACTACACTGTGATAAAAGTCACTGACCCATATTTTGAAAGTACATTATGGCAGTTTAAGTTTATAATATAATCATTAAGTATAAAGTTATTTCTTAATAAAACTCTGCTGTGGCTTACTACGATTCTACACCAGTAATAAATATTCACTCACCCTTAAATTATTCTGAAAATACTTTTCATATGAGTAAACCAGGTCCTTTTCACTAGAACACAACTATTTTTCACTCAAAAGATAATGAAGATGGCAAGGAGATATTCATCTGAATCCTATATCCTAAAACTTTCTCAGATGCCGTTTATCAAAAAAGTATTTTGAAGAAGCCATAGAACACTGCAAATTCAACCCTTTAATGCTCTGTTCTACATCTCTGTTGGGCAAACAGCATCAGGGCACAACAGCCATTAACCTCTTTTGTTGAGGGTCACTGCATCTATGACATAAGTACCACATACACTTAATTGTATAGGCTGTTTGCACATAAAATAACCAAATGATCAAACTAAAATAGCTTCCCAAACTCTCTATCTGTAGTCTATACACTGGCACACAACTCACAAGAATTTGCATGTTAACTTCTGAGTAAGAATTCAGAACAGTTTTCAAACTTACAAAAGTTTAGGAAAAGCAGGTGAGTAGGTAATAAAATTGTTTTTTCTACCTGAAAACATGAGACTTTATAAGTATGTGACAGAACAAATTTCTCCCTTTGTAAAAAGGCTTATTTTTCTGTACACACACAGGTTGGCAGCTGCTTTTATTGTTCCACTGAGCTGCTCTACAATATCTGAAGAGAAATTTTCCAGGGATGAAGAAAGAGAGCAAATTACTTTGTAAGCAATTTTTTCGTGAACCATTTTGTATTTTAGATTGTAGATAAGCATGTCTTCACAATTGCTGTTCTCAACTTGACCTTTTCCCTCACACCTCCAGTGATGTCATTGTCCTGTATCTTAATTTCTTATTGCTGTGAGGTCACAAATTTTTATTACCTGACTTCACCAAAGGATCCATCTGAGGATCAAGACATGATATCAGAACACAACAGCTATATTTCCTGGTTAGAAATATCAGCTCTGTACAGTCTTGCAGACATTTCTGCTGCCTTTGTTGACTTCTTGCTGTTTTCTCTGTGCTGTTAAATTATTCATCTGCCAACATAAATGTAGAGTTCATCATATAAATATGCAAAGTCACCATTTTCAGAGCAGACAATACAAAGACAAATTCATATAAAGGCTTTTTATAGATCATTAAACCTGCATAGCAAAAGACACTATACCACAAGCATGGTAGTACATGGTAGGACCTAAGTTGAATGCAAACTCAGAGTAAAGCAGTATTCCAGCCTACTCTCTGCTACATTACTTTTTACAGTAAGGCTTCCACTGTGATTTGCAAAGCCAATTCCTGCTTCATGCTTCAGTTGATACAACCCCAAAAGTGACTTTCATCTCAAAAACCTATCCTATTATACTATTATATACTTCTATATACTTAGAAAACTTAACATTCTCTGTATTAATATTTGCTTTCCATGCAGAGCAGCTACTTCATACCTGCTGTTTTCAACCAGGACCTATCTCTTGGCAAGAAGTCTACAGATCTGAGACAATATTAAGGTAGAACTAAATACTCATAAAACACCCAATGACTATTTTTACC
Organism: Oxyruncus cristatus; assembly: GCA_013399855.1. Classification (NCBI taxonomy): domain Eukaryota; kingdom Metazoa; phylum Chordata; class Aves; order Passeriformes; family Cotingidae; genus Oxyruncus; species Oxyruncus cristatus. Next base: position 1,707,721 of record VXAY01003430.1, read on the forward strand.
TTTTCTGCATTGATCCCGGTAAGACTGCTAAATACATGGAATTTCCATATGTTCTGCTTACCTAGACTTCAATGAGAATAAAGGCGAAAAAAGACTAATTTGTCAGGGCTTAATTTACTATGTGAATTTTATGCATGGTCAGTTATACTACATAAAATAATCCTAATGCTTTTTCATGCATTTTGCACAGTCAGCTTTATCAGATAAAGTCTGAAGATTCAATTAAAATTTAAAAAGAACAATTAACTTAAAAAAAAAGTTTGAATTAACAAAAGGAACAGATTGATCATTCAGTGACAATAAGATCATATTCTAGGTAAAGACAGCCTGAGCAGTTAAGCAATGAAAAGCCTATTCAAACATTCAACATTTGACTGCAGTTCTTGTAATATATTCCCAGTAACCTTAGCAATGTCAATTACAGCAAATTTTGGGGTAAACCCCAAAAGACTGATTTGGCTTTAATTTTCATTTTACTCCATTTTACAGAATAAAATGGCACACGGACTCTTGAAAAGCAGCTAAGAAACTACACTAGGATTTGCCATCTCAGAAGACAGTGTCTCCCTTCTATTACACAGCTTTTGCAAGTAACCTGACAAAAGGCAGAAGAAGTTCGGATGCCCAGTTTATCCTAACTGTATGATATGTACGATCCTCTTTTGTCTTGTTGCTCTCATATGTCTTCCCTTGATATTTAGAGAGGATATGTCATTTGCAGTCTTCTCACTGACTTCAAAGGACTCGTAAACTGGGCATTTAAGATGCAAATATTTCAAGAAGTGAGAGATACCGTTGAGGAAGGGGCAGAGCCATGTTGGCCATCCACAGAGCAGATGCCATGACTACAGAACGTATTCTGTAAAACTGAGTTCTATTTATGCTCTTGCCCTCATTGAGCCTCAGTTAGTAACATTTCCTTTTCAAAATCTTTGAGTTCTACTGTAAGTACTTCCTAGGGGAATATTATCATATAAAACATCATCACTACTTGGAAAAGAATGACAGATACCTAATAAAACCAACAAACTCTAAAAATTTTAGATCAAGATCTCTAATACCTGCTATACCAGCTTGCATCATGGCTGAAACTTTATTCCAAGCAGAAGATGCAGTGTTGTGAACTGGAATTATGTAAGAAATTCAGCAGAAAGAGGGCTGGCAGTTAGGACAAGGTCAGTACAACACAGTCCAAGTCCAGGAGGGAGAGAAAAAAGGTGGATGCTGGAACCATGCACGCCGCCTTAAAGTTGTTCAGGTGATCTAAAGTTTGCGAGGAAAATTTATGATGACAAATGTCAAAGCAGAAGGAGGGGTACAAGACTTGCTCAGCATCCTGTTGAGTAGAGCCACTTAAGTACATGCATACTTAGAGCAAGATATTGTAAAGCTGCATGTTTGAGTCAGATTTTATTCATGCACGCATAATCCAGCTGCAAAAACCTGATGTGACTTATTTCCACTTAAAAATTATTTTTCCCTTCAACTGATAGCCACTGAAAATAGGCTTAAAAGTGTAGTCAAGTGAGCAAGTGTCTGATGAGTTTTGACAGTACTTGTGCTATGCTACTGTCCGTTATCTGAGATAACAATGATCATCTCAATGCAAAGCAGAAAGGTGTATCTTAACCCACCCTCTTGTACCACACATTTGTGACGAGTAGTGAGTGCTCTTCATCCATTTCAAGGCAGAACTAACAGGTAGCCCAAGCCAAAACTGTCTTGAGTTCAGAGTTTCTGCTGAAACAGCCTGGGGAAGCTCACATGGTAGTGTACGTTCCATTGGGAAACTGTAAATTCTTTAACTGTCTGAAGTTTCCTACCAGTCCCCTAGATAAACCAGAAAACTCAAATCAAAAGCAATGCTTAGAAAAGGTTTTACTTAAACTCTGTTCTACGTACATTCAGTTAAGTGCAACCATCCTTTTTACAAAGTGGCCTAGGAAATTAACTTTCAGTTGACATGAAGCTTTTACGTGGTAATTACTTCTGCAGCTCTTGCAAAGATGTGTTGCTCTAAACTGAACCAATTTTAGCAGTTTTATTGCCTTATTCCTATAAAACACAAGCCAGTAGAGGTTAATTTTTACCTCTTCACACACACGTATAGTAGCTGAAAATAAACAAGACACCCTTGCAGGGTGCTAGGTTTAAGTTTCAAAGTGAGAACATTGGAAAATGCTCAGAAAACAGTAGTTGGAGCAATAAAATGAAGTTTATAAAGGAAAAATTAATATCAGGAAATTAGTGTATTTCTTAACAGCAGATCTGTTATGCTCTGGAACATTTTCCTGAGGGAAGCAGTGGGAGCTCCATTACTTTGATAATTTAAAATTAGACTGAAAAAAAAGTAGTAAATGTACAGCACAATACAGAATAATTCTGTATAGGAAGGGCAATAAAGTAGATGACTAATAAGTCTTCCTTTCTAACAGCTATGAATCATACAAGTGCAGCGGTGGCTTGGTGCATTGGAGTTCCTATACATGGATGGTAATGCAGACTGACAGGCTCTCACAAGGTACTTATTGGTAATGGTTGGAGGAACCAATTCCTCATATGCAATAAACCATAAATACCCATTATTAGACTGTCTGCCTAAACTCCACAGAGACTTTATATAGCATGCTTTGCTTACAGCCCCCCCCTTCCCCAAACAATAAAAGCAATACCAGTTTCATTACTGCATGCACACTCATTTTGCTGGGACAGAACTTCCTTAGCTGAGAGAATATACTGGAGCTTATTTATGAACTCAGTGTTTTACATGTAACCACGGGTACAAAGTTTTGGTCACAGGTCACACCATGTTTTAGTTGAGTTTAATTAACTCTCTGTTCAAAGGCATATTTAAGACAAACATGTGATCTGTTGAGTACAAGTTCAATATTTTCTCATAGAAGATGAGGGAAAGAATGAAACACAGAATTTTTATTTGATTCTTCTCTTTTCCAATATTTTCTCTAGTACTGTAGACAGACAGGTGTTATTTGTTCAGGCCAAGCTGTTTGACCCAAGCACTTTTTTGCCACTACATGGCATTGAGGCATTAAAAGAGTTGTGCTGTAACAGTGATGTGCTACTCAGAGTACAGACCAGGGGTTAAACACTGACCACTCCAGAGGCAGTTTGAAAATCAAAAGAGGGGAAAGTAAGAGTTTAAACTGTATACACAGGATGGTATCTTGGATAAATCTGAACATGATGTGCTTCCATTTTGGTGAAAAGCAAGACTATAAAAAAAAAAAGTGCTGTAAAGCAGTTTTTTTCAAGGATCACAGAAAGTGAAACTTACTGTGGTGTCTATTTTGCTTTTTTAATAATCACCCCCAACCACAAATTTGCAAACAACATATCAAAGAACAAAGATAGTAATTTTCCTGAAACTGTCTAGGAATTAGGGAGAGTAGGCCAATATGTTCAAGTATTTTTGAGTCTTGAATTTCACCATTTCATGGAATTTTTTTCATAGAAAAAAAATAAATTCCATGTTTCTTCAAAGGTACTGTCATTGGAGCAGACTGAGGATCACACCTCGCACCTGTTATCTTGATAGAAAGTAGCTTAACAGGAGAAGAGGAGCAACAGGGGCTGATGATTGCACTTTGGAAACAATCTGTTTCCTTTGCAGGCAGGTTACTTCACCTTTTGAGTCTCTTCCCAGAGAACCTAAGCTCTCTATTGGTTATTATTTTCCAATCACCTTGAGTGGCTATGCCTGGGTGTCACTGTTCAATTTCCTAATCAGAAAATGATGCACTCAAGTCTGGTACTGAATTCAGCTTAGATAGTGATGCACAGATAACACTGTGGATGGAATACAGTGTAAACTACAGAATTCTGGTTTTCTATCTCACAGGAAAACACATATCAGCATATAGTAATCAAATAATAGTCTTTTCCTTCCTGTGTTCTCACAGTAGCACAAGAAAACTGAAATAATACAAAAATCAGTACTATGCCAAGGATACTTACCCATTTTTTTTTATTTAAGACTTTGGTGGAAATCCACTGCAATACAAATGGCGACCTAGATTCATAATGCAAACACTTCCAGTCCCAGAAGACAATGACTTCTCATTTAAGGTGCTGGCCAAAGTCGATCAGGGTCTTTCATCTAATTACAATAAAAGCCATTGAGTAGAGAATTTAGGTTTCAGGCAACTACCTGTCCTGGGAGATAGCTGAAGAACCACTTTTAACATGAGTGCACAGCACAGGCAGTGAAACTATAAACATTACTGTCTGAAAATATTTTCAGTGAAAGCTGTATGAATTGCTCCTATTTTTTCCAGTTTTCAAAATATTTGCCTTTAAAACATACTTCGTGTTTTTTCTCTTTTTACCTACTGAGACTGAAGAAGGGGTAAAGTTAAAGGAAGACAGAAGGCAAAACAAAAAGGGAAATCTGTAAAGGGACAAAACCCAAACAAACCCAAACACATTTCTTCATGTCCTATCGCCCCAAGTGCTGCTACACTCTCAGAGTAACCTCCATCACAGAAGAAAAGTTATGGCTGACTGGCAGTAACTGTTGAAGAGAGTATTTTATTTTCATATAGCAAAGGGAACTTGGGGCCTGAGATGCTGAGCTGGTGACCAAATCAATAGGGTGGTCCTGACGGGGAAATGAGGAGAAAGGCAGGGTGCGGTAGGATGAGTGAAAAGGAGGGTGAGGATGAGGAGGTGTGATCGTTGGAGGCTCTCACACCAGCTGCTGGAGACCTTTAAGGCACACCTTCAGCTGAACTGTGGATTTCTGCTGTACACATAAGCACATCAGGATAACTTTACCCATGCAAGATGGTGAGTACTTCTACAAGACCTAAATACCCCTTTAACTTTTTTGCCACAGTAGGACCTGGAGATCCTTAGTATTTCCTAGTACTGTCTGATGTCATTATCATGCTAAAGAAGATAAGGAAATGTCACATGTATCAACAATATTGCTTAAAAAAATCCGGCCTGCAGGGAGCAAAGAAGCAACACAGAATGGGTGAAAATGAGTGAAATCTCAGTCTGACTTCAGAAGTATAACCCACGGACTGCAGAGAGCCTTCAAATATGTCACAAAAGGGAAAAAACAGGTTCTAGTGATTAACACCACAAAGTGCATTACTTCTATATTATTAACCTTGCATATTTTGCTATTGTGAGCTGGAATGCACAGGGAAACCTTTAGTGTCAGAAGCACTGATACCTTTCTCATACTTACATTTCTGACTTTGATTATCTGATCATAGCTTTTTCCTACGTGAACAGCTTCTAAGGTACTGATTTCAGGATCACCCAAACTCACACTGTGTTATCGACGTGAGTAATCCCATCACCTTCAGCGCAATTACTCTACGTTAATAAGGACACACAACTCTCAGGTGGTTGTAGGATCAGAGCCTTTGGGGTGTGAATAATCATTGGCTTTTCTGCCATTAACAGGTCATTGATGGACTGCAGTTTCCTTCACATCTGACAGAGGGATCTTAAAGTACACATCTATCACGGTCAGTTTTCTCTTACAACATTTTAAAATGCAGAATTACATTTAAAAAACAATCAATAGCAATCCAGTTGCAAGCACTTCTAATGAGGCGCGGCAGAAACAATTTGGTATTAGATTTTCATCTGAAACGTCTCAGAAAAAAACATTTCTCAGCTGCACTTTTATCTGCCCAAAAGGATGATCAAGGTGTTTATCCCGGGCTCTGAGCCAGCAAGGATACACACATGCACTGAACCCAATACAGCAAGAGACTCCACTGAGTTGGATAGCATGGCTCTTTGCATAAAGTTATTGCTGCTATAGAATGTTTGTCCAACTTACATCTATTCTTGAGTATATATGTCTACAACTCTAATTATTATAAGTAATTATAGCTGAAAGGACAATGTTAACTATCAATTCCTAAAAGTATCTCCAAAAAGAATTAAAAAAAAAAACACTTGAAAATTGAAAGCCTCTTCTAGGATACCCTGTCAATATATCTGTTATATTTTGAATTCATGTTTGTGAATATGGATAGATTAGTAATAATATGGGTCAAGTTTAGTGCAAACTTTTCAGGCTACTCTGACCATGCATGGCAGTCCTCGTTCCTTGACTCCTAATCCATCCTCAGCAAAGTCCGGAAGTCACAGCAGATTTATAGTTTGTCAAATATTAAACAATGTGATCAGTTAGAAATACTTCCTCCTGCTGTGGGAGCAAAAGATAAAGACAGAATGAAATTCAGCACATCAGTTGACTGAACCCATTTTCAGCTTTTCTTTCATGAATAAATTTTTCAAACACACATTTTAATTCTCTGCAATGCAAATCATCCTATCCACAACACAACTCAAAAGGAAGAGTTAACAGTGATTTTTCACTCACCCTCTAAAACACGATTATTACTTTTTGATTTTGGATGCTCAGTGAACAACCAATGATACTTGTAAACCAACGTGATTCCCATTTTTAGATACTCAAGATGGAAGAGGAAGGAATAAAATCACATAATAATTTTCAACAAAATATGAAAACCACCAATAAGCATATGCTAATGTAAATTGGCTCATAGGTCCTGCATCCCAACTGAAAATCCACTATCTTTGCTCATAAAGTAGGTTTGTGCATTTGACTTGCACTTTTTAGAATCAATTCATTCTAAGACTAAGGGACAGTACTGCATATGCAGCTGTAATCCAAACTGCTAGTCTTAACTCTTAAAAATTATTTTATTAAGCCCTAAACATCAAAAAAGTCTGTGGTGTAGCAGTACTAAAATGTTTCAGATGAGCTTGTTTGGTGCCTGATCTAATTCCAGATTTTAAAAAAAGTTTTTGATAGTAATTTTATTTTCGAAAGAAAATGGAGAATATCAACACAAATCACCCTGAAATCACAGTACTGGTTCAAAAACCATGTCTTCAATTTTTATGGGGTTTTAACATACTTTATTTCCATGGTTTTTTGTAATACCATAAAGAGTAACATTGTTTCAGTTGACTATCTTTTATCATCTAGAAGCCACATGTCAAAAAAAAATCAAGTATTTTGAGGGTTGGTGGTGTTGCAACAGGGCTTCAGAACTCCATCTCCCCGGTGGAGAAGCCAGCAAAGGACTGAAGCCTGAAGTTTCTGAATTCATACCCCCAATTCACCACTAAAACTTTCACAGAAACTATTTACATGGCAGCAACACAATGAAGGATCTTTTACCTGAACTGGTTTTCGTAGATCCCAGAAAACTTGACTCCCAAGACATATCTCATCAGGCTGGGAATTGTTACCAGCACTGCCTTGATTTTAAGCTTAAAGGCTTTTCGATCTGGCCACTCAGAACAGAGTCTTCGTCAGCAACTCATACACCCCAGGCCCCAGGAACATCAAGTGAGGTGTGTGGTTGCTCTCTCATTCTGAACATTCCTCTGAGGTGACAGCCTAGGACCAAGAGCTAGCTAATGTCCTTCAAAGAGAACAAACTGGCCTCATTCCTCACAGCTGATGCTAAGAATGAAAAGGGAACAGCGCCAGGCATAAAAGCGGCGTGTCTTCTGGCAGTGCTCGCGTTGGAACCAGTATCACCATTCTTCTCTCAGCGTAAGACCAGCAACAGCACTTGGGATCACAGAAACCGTAAGATGGTAGGAATGACCAAGTATGAAAGGTTCGCTAAAGCTTGCAAACAAAACAGTTTTGTCAAAAAAAATCCCACTTTTCAAAGTATGCAGCAGCAGATTGAACAACTCTGAGAAGCATCTGTCAAGTATCTAAAGAACCACGCAGAGGCAACTCCCAGAAAGCTTCCAGGAGCACCTCCCATTCAAAGAGATAGGAAGATCATAGAATCATAAAATATGCTGAGCTGGAAGGGACCAATCAGGATCATTGTGTCCAACTTCTGCTTCTATGCAGGACACCTAAAGAATCACACCACATGTCTGAGAATGTTGCCCAAACGCTTCTTGACCTCAGGCTTCGTGAAGTGCTATGACCACTTCCCTGAGAAGCATGTTCCAGTGCACAACTACCCTCTGGGCAAAAAACCTTTTCCTGATATCTAACATAAACCTCCCCTGGCTGAGTTTCATGCCTATTCCTTCAGTCCTGTCAGTGGTCACAAGAGTGAAGAGATGGGTGCCTGCCCCTCCTCTTCTTCTCACAAGGAAGTTGTAGACTGCAGTGAGGTCTCCCCTCAGTCTCCTCTGCCCCAGGCTGAAAAGACCAAGCGACCTCAGCAACTCCTCCTACGGCTTCCCCTCCAGACCCTTCACTGTCTTTGTGGCCCTCCTTTGGACACTCTCTAATAGCTTAGTATCTTTCTTTTTTTCGCAGTGCCCAAAGCTGCAGACAATATTCAAGGTGAGGTTGCACCAGTGCAGAGCAGAGCGCGACAATCACCTCCCTCGACTGGCTGGCAATGCTTTGTCTGATGCCCCCCAGGTTGCCATTAACCAGGACCCCCAAGTCCCTTTCCTCAGGGCTGCTCTCCAGCTTCTCATTCCCTTGTAGGGTGCAGCAGTGGGAGAGCGGGAGAAATCCAACAGCAAATTCTTACCCTAGTACTACCAAAAGACAGCATTCTCATGTATAGGTTTCCAAATGGGAAGTGGCAGGATTCTTATGAAAATGGCTTGGTTTTAATACAAGGGCTTGCAGTGGCCTAAAAAAGGAGACAGAACAGTAGCAAACCAGAAATGCAAAAAAAGAATTACAGATCTCAATTAAAAAAAAAAAAAACACATTAAATTTAGATTTAATGAAAACATTGAAAGAACTCACATTCATATGGCAAACCTTTCAAATTTATTTTGCAGATCACAGTTGGGAGCAGAAGAAACACCATTCCCCAAAATGTTGTTTAGAATGAAGACAAAACCGTCAGTTGTAGTGAACTGATGGTTAAAAGCAAAAGCCAAAATTAAATGAGCTGCCCTTCTATATACTTTGCAGCCATCAAAAGCTTTCAATATATTTATCAGTCTTTTCTTCTTCAGCTGAAATTCTGCTTTTCAGCCTTTTTTAATCCTAGCTTTATACACACCCGTTCTTGGATCTTAATTGCTCTCATCCTACTTTCAACTCACATTTTGTGTTGCCCTGGAAGAAACATTGCTTGCTTAACGAGAAGAGCCACAAAAGGATGTTAGCCTATTCTAAAACAACCCTGCACTATTTCTACCTTTCTTTTACAAATTGCCTTTACAAAGGTCAATAAAAAAAGTGTGTCAAAGAAAATCCAGTCCATCAAAGAAAATGCTAATAGACATATAGCCAGAATATTACGACTGCCGAAATTACCACATTCTCTTGTTTTCATGTATTTGCATGCATTCACTTATTCAGCTTGATTCTCTGCTGCAGCTTCATGACTTAAAGGTAAATTCAGTGCTACAAGGATTACTGGGGGTTGGGAGATTTCATAACCCAGGACGTGAGGCCAGGGAAAGGATGTGGGTGGGTCACATCATGAATGGGGCGAGGAGCAGATTTTCTTTCAGGGACTCTGCATCGGCTCCTTGGCTGGAAGGTGGGGGCCAGATTTGAAAGCCTGTCAGAGACCATCACATCCAGGGAGTACTGATGAGATGTTCTTGGCATCTGGGGGAGGTCTGTAGCTCATTCTGCCTTTCAGAAAGGTTCAGCAGCTGTGGTGTGGGTAGGGTCATTAGTAATGCTGCATTCATGACTCATCTGTGGGTTATTCCTTAAATACACACATAGACAGGAATTTTTGTTTCACTGGGCTCCAAGTGGGTAAGGACCTTAAAGATAAATGTGTGTATCAGTCTGCAAGAAAATTTAGCATCTGACCTTGACATGTTTCTTCCACTTTGATAAAGAGTACTGGGTTCCATAGTCCCCTACTTGTAAGAACACGGAATGCATCTTGGAAGAAGAGAAGCTTTCACAACAAGGGTATTTCCCAGTTACAATCCATGCAAACAAAGACTAAGAGAATCTCGGAAGAGAGTTGGTCCGCAGAACAAAATTGAACAGCAGGAGTTTTAGCATGGAAGTACTTTAACATGAGCTGAAAACCGAAATCTTCCATCAGCAAAATCAAATGAAGTGCTTCATTAAAAGCCAAGTTTAATTCATGCAGAAAAAATGTATCACTTTCAAAGCGGAGTGAGGGTTATTGTTTTGGGATAAGCTGTGTCTCTTTGGGCTGCTGGAGGACTTCACTGGATTTCTAATTTTGGTGGCTTGTAGACTGGACTATGGGGCTTCTTTCGGACAGTAAAATACAACTTCCCCACCTGGCACAGAAGCTGCATAGTGGTGACATGCCAAGAAAGATGTATCTTCTGGCTGGAAACACAGGAGAAAGGTGAAGTGCTGCAGTAGCTCAGGAAGAAAAAAAATTAAGTTCACGCGGAGGTGAAACAAACCAACTAATTTGGAGATGTTAAAATCCTTCCTTTCAATCACAAATTTTTAAATGAAATGTTATGAAATTTCTTAATGGGAAGTTTCGGCTACAGTTTTTTGTTGATCAGCTGTTTCCACAGAAAGTAAATGGTTTTTGCAAAACATTACACAGCACTGAAGATTAACTTTTTTTTTTTTGGTCATGACAATTTTCTGCTTTTTTTAGTCAAATTCTATATAAGCTGTGCAAGAATAAAGAGAAGCACAATGAAGTCTATCATTGTATTCAATGATATGAGAGAATAAAATTTGGACTGGTCCATTCTGATGCTTCTTCCACTATAAAAGCAGTGTGTTTATTTTAGGGTCAATATCACAGGCCTAAAATTCACTAGCACTGAATATAAAAGCACGTCTTTTTACAAGAGGGAAAACCTCCCTGGTTTATTTTCTATGAAAACCCACAAAAGTAAGAAATGCAAATCAGGACTGAATTCAAATCCATATGTTGTTAAGACTCACCAGTACATCGCTGTTAATTGTCTAAAATATTAATAGTACCTCAAAAATCTAAGTCTATTTCTCATCTTTTTCACAGATGAGACATGGCAAATCGTGGGCCTTCCCCCCCTGCCAACAATGTGTGTTTGGTTCTTTAAAGCTTTGTGGGTTTGTATGTGTGAGTTTTTCTTCCTCTCTTTTCATAACAGCTGCTTTTTTCTTTGCCTTGCTTTTGAGAACAGGCTATGCAATTTTTAGAAAATAAGCACTGCAAATGAATCACCAAATGATAGTAGTTAAGCTCCAGCCATTGTGGATGCTCCTACTGAGGGGGAGCACCAGGGTTTACTTAGGTGCACATACTGTATGGGTGGGTGGCCTTTGGCAGGGGCTGCACAGGCTCAGGAGGTGCCTCTCCTACAGTCCCTGCACACTGAGATCATTGTCTGGAGGAGCACAAAGGGCAGGTGAGCATTGCTCATCAAGTTGTTCATACACTTCCGGGCAACACAAGCTTCAGCAACACCAAAATAGTCACAGGGAAAGGATACTGCCATCTAGGAGGAGCTCAGTGAAGTTACCCCCCTGGCTCCTCAGGAGCCTTGCAGGGGTGTGGAAAGCAAGGTCACCATTAATTCAGCTAAGATTGCATGGAAGCATTGCGCAATGGATTCCTTTCAACCCCCTAATATCTTCTCATGGAAGGGGGATTGGAGAGACTTTTTGCAGACACAAACCTCTCCTTGTACATTTTACAACCAAATCCCGTATCTGGATTTAGCTCAGCATAAGCTAACATAATCTTGAAGTCCTGGTGTATGCAGCAAAGCAAAAAAATCTTATTATGGCAGTAAAATCATGACTGAGGTAAATATATTCAGCATCTCTACTTTCAGACATTTGTAACCTTCTGAAAAATACTGTCCTTCGGTCTAAGGATTTAATGTCTTGTCAGTTCAAGACTACTTAAAAAAAACAAGCAAAAATGTTTGCCAGTTATTTTTGATCATCTGTAGTGCTCAAATAGGAAAATAAAAGAGGAAGTAAGTGTACAAAACATGGAAGGTCATAATTTCTTATCATTCAGCCTTGAAAAGCCTTCCCTCCGCAACCAGGGTTAACTTGGCACCGCGGCTTGATAAACCACCTGGGATTGCACACAGAGATTCCCATAAAAATTCAGCTCTAATATCAGCTCCCAAAGTTTTCACGACATCATTTTTTTCCTATTTATGTTGAAAAAGTTAAAAAGGAGGTGTATTGACATAAACAGAAGCATTTGTTATCTGACAGTGCTATTAAATATATTTAAATCTGACAAAACCAAATAATCACTTTTAGCAGTGGCCAGTGTTATCTGGGAATGCAATAGTTTAATACTAAAGGAGACAAACTTACGTGGCTGGTAAATAAAACAATGGATGAACTCCCACCTGTTTGGGACTTGAAGCCCCACTGTAAGAAATGGGCTGACTTAATAAACTCCAATTACAAATGGGAAACGTGTTCATGCTGTCAGGTCACTGAAAAGAACAGAACAATTCTTGGTGTTCAAAATATTCCCCCTTATTCAAACAAGCCTCTTTAGGATTAATGCAGGCATGGACTCTACATCATTTGAAAGGGACTCTGACCATTGCAACACATGTTCTAAGGACTTTTTCTCTTTGCTGTTGTGTTTTTGTGGCACATTCTAAAAATAATTCAAAAAAAGTGTGCTGGATGTTCATTTCTTACCCTTTTTTTTTTGCATTATCATTGCCTCTTCCCTCCCCCTCCTCCCCCCCCCCAGTATCCTAAGAAATCCAGTCACCCCACCTTTACAGATATGCATGTCTGTATATATTCAAGCATTTATTTCCCTTCTCTGATGCACATGTAGCTTGATCCTGCCCTTGTGTATGCGCTGGGTACTTCACCATTAATAGCTTCACAGGATATAGTCATACCAGACTCCCACAAAAGTGACTTCAGTGGAGCTCTATGAATTTCTGGAGCTAAGGATCTACTGCCTAGATCGTGTGTCATGCTCTCCTTTTGTATGGGAAGGCACAGATTTGTATTTTGCTGAAAAACCTTTGGAGCTAGGGTAGTTTTTTTGCTACATTTCTTGATAACTGTTCCAACTGTATTTTCTTTTTAAAAGGGAGATTTAAAAATAGAATATTAAACAATGGTAACACTACAGTTACCTTTATAAATGCTGAAGTTTTAGAAGCAACCGCTGTGGCAGTTTCTGCTGAGAACACTTGCCAAGTAAAAGTAAAAAAGTAAAAGAACAGAACAGTTTAAGAAACTAGTTAATACAGATGCACAAAAAACATGAAGTAGAACCTTAGTTTCAAAATCCAGCTAAACACCTTAATATCTAATGGCATTGATGATTCACGAATAGTATGCAAGTAAGTATGTGTTACACTTTCCAAAACAAAGTCACATCAAACACTCAGCTATTATAAGTTAGGGGAGGATCCTCTTCTTTAAAAACAAAAATAAAAGGAAAGGAAAGGAAAGAAAATAATTAAATGGTGAAAAATGAGCTGTGAAAAAAAAATAGTAAAAGCCTTCTCAAGGTCTGAGCTTCCAGCCCCACTGCTCACATAACAAACAATAACAAATGTTTTGATAACTCAAGGACGGTGTATGAGTGTGTGCTGGAGCTTCAATTTAAATGTGTTAACAACATTTAATAACATTTCATAAATTATGTTCAAATTGCTGAAGTGTTCCTTCCAAATATAAGTATAAATTTAAGGTAGAGCATAAAACCCAAATATACTCTTAATGAATTTTTAGCCCCTTGTTAACAAGAGCTTCATTGGACTTAGTCAACCAGACAGCAGGAGGCCCACGAAGTTTCACTGCTGTGAGGATGTAAAAGACAAGGAAGTGATAAAAGAAAGACTTCACCTTTTGGTTTGGGACTTTGCAAAGAAAACAACGTCTTGTTCTTAACTACTGTGTTTGAAGACCATTAGAAAAATGTACACTGGCCCAGTATCTTGCAGTTCAGATGCATGACGAGCTAATTACAACATGCAAGCTTTGCTGTTATTTAGTGGAAAGCAGTTGATACAAGAAAAGCAAGCAAGAAAAAGTATCACCAGGAAAAAAACCCTCACCCTTTTCCTCCCTCCCAAAGCCCCACTAGAGTCATCCAACTAGATGCTGATAATATCGGATAACTGGATCTGATGAAACAAGTTTCTTTGTAGCTTAGCAAAGATAAGCATGTTGGCATCAACAAATTAGGATGTCAATTGTAATACCAATGGGACAAACGTTGCTTTTTCTCTCTGCTAGGCAGAAGCCATAGAGATTCCCACAGAAAAAGCAGAAGCTAATTCCAGCGCTGGTAGGTTTCAGAACAGCTAACCCAGGGGTGCTAAAGTCAGGTCCTCCACTCTCCTCCTCTGCATTCTGAGCTAGGCAGCCACAGGACCCACTGTGCCAGTCGATACTTTCCTCTTTCCAAGATTTCTGCTTGAGAAAATGCGAAGCATTTTGGGTACCAAAAACGAGAGGAAAGCGACAGCCTGCCTGCTGATGTCCAAGGAACTATAACATCCACATCCTGCCCTCAGTGGTACACCCGCATTTCCCCACCTGGCCAGAGGGGCAGCCACCCGGGCAGTGCCGACTACCCGCCTGCACACCGCAGCTCCACGGTTTCTAACTGCACTACCGTAGTGCAGGAAATTAAAGCTTCTGCTCAGCTCCGGATAACTGTGACCATTTGTAGATTTGGCAGAAGTTTTCAGCTCTCCTTCCATCGTGTAATATCAAGGTCTTGCAAAACGCATGTCAGTATACATAAGGCAAATCTGGGTTTCAAGGACGAATCTTCTCAACACCTGAATAGTAAGATGAGATTGACTCATAGGCATAAATTCTGCTCTGACAGACAACTTTGGTTATAATTTTTTTTCCTTGGTTTTGAGCAGCAAATGGCAGAGATATGGGACTACAAAGGTTTTTGCTAGTCTTATTTTATTTATTTATTTTTCTTCCAAACTCCCATATTTTCCTAAGCCATGTCCTTACCTGAATGTTCACATTAAGGTGAGAGATGTATTAAAAATACATAAACAGCAGAATCAGAGTATATGCAAAATGGTAGACTGTAGAAATATTCACTGCTAAAATTTCAACTGTTAAATGTGTTTTGCTAGGCAAAGAAGACTGCAGCTTTCTTAAACATGAGGAAATCCAAAGGATTACATCAAATCATGTTACAGACACTGACAGATAGAGGCTTTCAAGCAAAACAGCTGTCATTAAAGCTCCTGTGACTGCTTAGAATACACTGGTGCAGTCTCCTAAAACAAACCTGAAACATGGGAAATAAAGAATACCTTTAGCTTCAGAACAGAGATGTAGCTCCATCTTTCTTCCTTTTTCTACAAATAAAAGTAATATCAACCCTTTCTATACCTGTGGTCATCAGCAAAGGCCAAAAAGCCACAATATGGCCTTCAACAAGCATGATCATTTCATAGCAGTGACTGCAACCTCACATCTTGCTTAGGACTGCACTTAGTGCTATGTGTCCATTTTATTTAACATTAAGGTTTTCCAGACACAACATCACTTCCTACCTTCCAAAGGTTCCCACTACTTGAAACAAAGGCTGTGAGCACTGGGTAAAAAGCCCGAAGAAGCATCGAGTACCAGCACAGCTGCTACAATGCTGTTGTGTCATTCCTTTCCTTGGACACCCATACAAGCTGTCCCTGCACATCTACAGCAACAGCAAACGGTCAAAGCCACCAGGTTTTGTTTCATTTGGTGTGACAACTAGTGTGACAATTTACGGAGAAAATTTGCACGTTCACTCACCATCCACAATCAATGTGCAGCAGTGGCTGAGATAACACAGAGCAGTTTAAATCCAAGTGCCACGGGCAAAACAGGAAAGAAGATGCTTGGGCTTGTAGAGGACAAGAGCACACAAGAGCAGCTCTGTGCTGCAGACGGAAGGAGGGAGGCCAGTGTGAGACATGGCTCAGCTGACTGTTCTATGGGATGTTTCTGCGTGGAGCTGGCAAGACAGGAAAACAACTGGTTGCAGGGCATGTACAGAGACGATTGAAGGTCACGGACAACTACCTAGAAGGAAGTGTGACCTCTAAACAAGCCTCTTTACTGCATTTTTGATGGCCTGAAGGGGATCAGCTTTGATCCAATGTTCTTGTGATTATGTGGCACAGGAAGGAGGACATAGCTAATGAGTTTTTAAAGTCCCAGCACTCAAAAGCATTGTTCAGGCCTGGTGTAATCTATCCCTGTGTTAGAATTACAAGGTTTCCAACTTCCACAGTTCCCAATTTTATTTATGGCATAGTACTTGCACAGAAAAACAGACAAACACATATTAATGCTCACAAGAAATGCAACACAGATCTAGCTGCGCATGTCATAAACCTTTTCTGTTCGTATCCTGCCTGGAGAATAAGAGTCATTATTGGGAAGCACATGCCTTTTCTTTCTGCCCCCCTCCCCAGGTCAGTATCCTCAATGCCTTTCTTCTGGTCTTTCCATCTGGCTACGTGGTGAACTCCAGAAGCATTTGCATTGATGGCGCAGGACTTAGCACTAGATCTGTCATATATGGTTAAGCTGCTGCTGGGCTAAGCTCCCTTTTTTATCCTGAGTGGTATTTTCTCTTTGAACTTTAGGAATTTATACAGTGTTTTATCCTTTCAAGTATCTCTACAAATTCTTCATAGGATCTACAGCACAGGCAGGGCCTTTTTATGACAGAAAGACACAGTAGGTTTCCATGCTTTGCAGTCACTGTAATATAGCCCACTGCTTCACTAAGCCCACTAACATTACATTTATTATTTGGAACAGAGCTTACGGTAAAGAAGTCATTTGTTCTGATAGTCAAGCGCACCATCAAAAGTCTGATTGCCTACAACAAATCAAGAGGGTTTTATAAGCCCTACAATGTGCTTTCATGTGTTGAAAGAAAAAAAAATGCAACAAATTGTGCAGGAATAATTATCTTTCTGCTAGCTTGTTTTTAAAAGTAAAATAGGTAACATTTATGCGGAAATGTAAATAGCAGTGATAATACGGGGCTCCTAGGGTATCACAAATGTAGTGTTCCCTATGGAAATACAGAAGAGCAGTACAATGGGACATATGAAATATACCCTTCACCAAAACATGGAGGTATTCTACCTACATCCTTCTTCTGCTTAAAAAGGATGACTGGCTAATCCTTAGTACAGAGAAATGTACTAAGTAGCTGCATTTTAAGTTACTAATCTTGTACAATAACTATTGTTTACCTTTTCTGTGAAAAAAAACTTCCATGCAGTTGTCCATCATAATTTTGGTCTTAATATGACTCGATAAACAGGGGTTATGAAAGAAAAATTAACAAAGTACCTTTCAGGGTAGACTGATGCAGCGTTCACAAACACTGACTGCTTTTAAATCTTCTGTATCTGTCTGGAGAAACAGAGACTACAAAAGCAGTACCTCTAATATTACAGTATTTGACAGTATGTATCACCTTTCTCTGCAGAAGGTTATACAGAACACCGCGTGATGCACTTCCAGTTTGCCTGTCTGTGGGCTTGAAACATACAGCGACTTACTTTCCTCTCTTCAGTGCCAGCACTTAACTGAGGACAAGTAGATTCCCTTTCCAGCAAATTCAGTAATAAAAAGGAAATCAGTGTCCTGTCCTTTTTTGGCAGAAACAGATATAGCTTGACCCTGCTCCTGCAAACATTGGTCTTCAACCCGTAAAGATATTCCCAAGACAGTTCCTCATGTAAGTAGTTCTGTAAGGTCAAAAGAGACCCTTTTTCCAAAGAAGCCTTTGCAAAATGAGTTCTGCTCTGTCATGTTAAGAGAAAAGGAACTTAGCTGGAGCATGTGCTAATTTTAATTAACAAAGTACAGTCCTTCTCATCTGATGATTTGGGTGTTTTTTTCCCTTTTCTTCTCCCTCTTTCCTTTTTACTGGTTTCAGGCTTTTTTCTTTCTCTCTACCCTTCCCTTTTGCATTGTTTTTTTCTCCTTTCACATACTATTTTTCTCCATACCACTATCCCTTTTTAACAGTCTTCCCTTCCTCCTCCATCCTGTTTTTCTTTCCCTTTGCCCTCTCCCAATCCTTTGGAGGACTACACCTGTGTTTTTCTAACAGTCCTGCCAGAAGCAGCTGAATGCAGATGATAAGAAAACTGATAAAACCCCCTTGAGACTTAAAGGCTATATTCCTCCTAGCCTGCACAAAGGGAAATGGTAGATGCGGGCTAAGGAGACAGGAATTAATGAGTCAAAACTTGCAGAATTCCCACACAGGCGCTTTACATTTCTGTAGTTCCCCTTAACTAACACACCACCATTAAACTGCTTGTAAAAAATGAGCTGAGTCACATGGTAAACACATCTGAAAGACTGGAAGAAGAATAAAAAGTTAATAAAAGTGTGCACACGTCAGACATTATACTCAGACCAGAACACATCCTTCCATTCAACATTTAGAATGCACCACTTCCATTACAGAAGCAAATACTTGCCTCTGAAACCTATAGAGTGCCACTCACCTTTTGAAATCCAGGCCCTAAAAAATTACCTCATTATTCCTCCTCTTCAAAATAGTGCTTTCATCATACTCATCTTGGATGTCTTGCCAGGTAGGTCAGTCCCCACCAAAAGCCTGGTCCCATTCTTTATGGCAAAACACACTCCCTAGGTCTGCTGGTACATTTAACTTGCTGGCTTGCAGAATTTCCCTGTGGACTGTTGGCACTTAGAAATCAGCAACCATACAGCTTGATTTGGGAGTTACACAGGCAGTTGCCATGTCTTCAAGTTAAGCATTACAAGGATTACATTAGATCAGGTAAATATAATTTATTTCCAGGATGTCAGAAAAGATTTTTCTTATCCCAATAATTCCAGCTAATCTAACTTGTGGATCCTAGAAAGATATAGCTGAATCTCTGCTTTTATACTGAAAGTATCCAGAGCCCATCACAAATTTTGCCAAAAATCACAGATCTTTGGTTTGCCTTATCAGCTCAAAGAAAACTGTGTCCACAGACTTTTCAGAATTTTAAGAGAAGCCCATGGCAATTTCCAGCTGAGTATGTGATGCTACTCATCCTGCAATCCACAAGTGCTCTCTCCTAATAAGGAGAGTTGGACCTTCAAGCAAGATACCTGTGCGACCTAAGACAGCAAGGTCAGGCAATTCTCCAGCATTAGTACCTCTCACATTAATAAGTTAGGGAAATGGGCTTCTGCAATCAAATCCATCTGCAGGCATGTTCATGCCACCTAGCTTTCCTATGTCCTTTCTGTAGAGATGCAACTAAAGTTCAGGTCTTCTAAAGACTTAAAAGTGTTTAACTATCAGTTATGACATGGCCTGCACACATCACACATCTGTTAGCTGACTGCCACCAATGGAAGGAGCTTAGCTGGGGAGTCTAGCTAACTACACACAAAGATTTTGGAAGCTATGACCTATAAAGAAAATTTATTACCTTTTATACTGACAACAGATTTCCATGAAACTCTTGCTCATTGCAGTATTTCATAGTTTACAACGCAATTCAAAACAGAAAGCCTGGCATGCCCAAATTTCCACTGATCTCAAGCTGTACTAGTAGCTGTGTTGGTAGAATCTGAGCTGGTAGCAAGCTTCAAGTGGTTTGTAAGGGGATTCACTGCAGCAAAGTGTCATTTTCCACATTCCCAGTTGTAGTAACAAGAGTGCCTGGATTCAAAAGACTAAATAGCCTCCTTTGTTTATTATATAATCTGCAAAACTGGAGGCAGAGAGCAACAAGGAAAGCACAGATCCTTCCTCTGAGCTCTCTGACAATGCCCCCTCCTTAAAAGAAGTCCCTCTTCGGGCTCATCACTTTGGTACTCAGCCTTTTGCTTTCGCAACTTTTTTCAAATTGCCAAGATTCCTATTTGTTATGCCTGTACATACAATTATCGACATCTACACATATGTATGTGCTTTGCTAGCTGCCCACATTCAGGCCCATCTGTCAGGCTGGCGCTCTGCCCACTGAGAAGTTGGTCGGTCCGTTCCACTAAAGCGTAACTGTCAAGCCGTGATGGGCTTTGGTGGGCAGCCAAGAGCCCTTCTTTCTCCAGGGAGGCACAAGCCTCCCAGTGCAGCTCGAGTTTGTGTGGCACACCACACGAGCACGCTCATTGACACGCACACCACGGCAAAGAGGATTTCTAAGAGGAAAGAAAAGAGAAGAGCTGACTGGTACTTCAGACTGTGATCCAGACCTACTTTGTGGAGGTGATTGTAGTGGACAATGCTGCTGCGGCTGAGCACAGGCCAACCATCATTTAACTCTGACTTTGGCACCAGTCAAGTACAACAGGCAATTGTGAGACAACTCAATAGATATACACAGCCACTACACAGGGCAATTCTGCGAGGCATAAGGGTATATACAAATGGCCTAAGAAAGGCAGTTCCTTCCATGCGTGTGTAGACTTGGTGAGCAACTATAGTTGCCCAGGAACCAGGAGTCAAGACAAGAACAACACGTGTCAGATCTTCAGTTCAGCCCAGATCTTTCCAGGAAGATCATTCTAGCATCTTGTGCACACTGCTCCCCTCTCACATTTCTGATTAAAACTGACCTTTACTTTTCTGCTTGCACTATGTGAAGACAGAGGTGGGTCATGGTTTGCTTTGGGAGTTTAATCTTCCAATGGCAATAATCACATTCAAGAAAATGCTGCTTTATCTTCCACTTTTCCTTTCCCCCACTGACCTGTGGACTTGACCACTAGGAAGCTAGCACTCGATGCGGCTCTTCCTCGTGGATGGAATCAGCTCACCCATCCTCCCCTATGTCAGGCATGATGCAAACAGAGTTCCGCCTTCCTGCACAAGCCAGGATGAACTGTTCAATGTACTCTCACTGTTCAATGGGTCTATTCACCCATAAGTATGACATGTAAATTCTGGCACTAAACCAGCAGCTCCTCAGGAAGGCCCAAGGGCAAAATTCTATCATGCTTTTACTTAAACCAACATGGTCAAACTTCACTACGGAGGAATTTTACCAGCTAAACAAGCCTCCACTCACATGTGCGAGGAGTTGGCGATCAGGAACAAGTTCTGGCTGAACTTTTTAAAAAAAGCTGCACACAATGCAGAAAGATTTCCTTTCCCCTCCCAAATTTAATCATGTCATAAAAATCTTACATTATGATTCTTACATCACAAACCAGTTTATAGACATTGCTGTCACATGACATTTTAATTGCTGTTACCTCTTCAGACAACTAAGCCAAGGCAGAGCTTGTCAGCACCAAGAAAAAAAGAAAATCAAGTGTGCTTCTGAAGTTTGAATTTCATTTCAAGCAAAATAAACAGAGACATCCAGACCACCACATGAGGAAATTCCACATGTATCTTCTACTTCGATTTGGAATGGCTCTTCTAACATCTTTTTCAGCTAAGAAGATTAGAAAAGACCAAACCATTTGAGATATTGCATTCCTTCTTGACATCAATCTGGTCGAAGATTTAACTGAAAAGAGCCTTTATTTTTGTACTTTTTACATTATAGGATGAAATTCTGTTCAATTGTAATCTCTTTTGAACAATTATAGAAATCTCTGTATTTTCCTTTACAGGCTGTTCTGTTTATACAGAGAGAGCATCCCTATACAAATGTAATCTCTGTACAAGAAAAGGTACAGCTCAGGATTTCCCTCTGGGTGCTTATGACATATGCACAGGCATGTGAGCTGACAGTGGTACTTCTCACATAATCAGTATAAATATAGTGGTTCCAGAAAGAGATGATGTCACACATTTTATAGTAGAAGAACTATATAAAACCATTATATTCCCTAGCAGCAGTTGTGGATATGCTGTACGTAAGTAGTACAGTTGTCATCTCCTTCTCTCTTCAGTGGGAGGAAGAAAATACACTGAGACTGTATTTATGTTACCATAAATGAGGGAAAGATGTAGCCCCCTAATTTCAGTCCTGGATGTTTTACGTAGCAGGGCAAAACCCTGGCTCTACCGAAGTCATCACCAGCATCAGTGCAACCGGTCTCAGGTTTGTGGTTCTCTACACCAGGGCAAAAAGACCACTGAAATTTCCAAGTTCTTACAAGTGACTTGGCATTTCATCTCACTTGCTGAGATTGCTAAACTGCCCCTGCACTGATTTCTGCACAAGAGACACTATAGGTATCTACACATCTAGAGAATACAATAGGTACCTCTCACTTAGATGAAGCATTTATGCTTTAATTGGAATTTGTATGATTTAGAACTAAATTGGCACAGCTTTCCTGCATGGTTTTCAATGTCTTCATTGTAACAGTTTCACAATTTAAGGCAATGTGAGAAGGCAGAAGCATTTTTTGGAAGATCATGAGCACACATACCCTCTACTCTGAAACCAGTTGCTAACATCTGTGGCGATCACAAATGGTGGCTGGTTACATACAAGAGATCAAAAATATACAGATCAATAATGTTCTGCTACAATTTTCAAATAAAAAGTTCATGTAATTTTTTCCAAACAGTCCCTCTAGCAGCTCTTGAAATGATGTATGAGAGGGAGACATTACATCACGCTCTTCCAGGCCATTCCAATTGTCCCACACATAATTTTCCCCGCTGCTCTCTCTCCCCCCACCTCTCCATTTTCAGCAAAAGTGTCATTCTTGTGCTGTTTCTGCAAGTGGACAGAATTGTGAGCATCTGCTGCCAAATGATTATAAATCAAGGAAACTTCATGCTCTATTAGCTTGCAAAGATGGTGTTATTAATGACTGCTATTCAAGGAAGTCCACAGTAAGTGTCTAAGTAAAGACACCTCTGATGTAAGGCTTTGTTTTGTTTCTGAAAACAGCTGAGTGAGCAGTCTTCACTCTCGCTGTTTAACATATTTCTGAGGCTAACACTTCTAAGAAATATCAATTATTTTCATTAGCTTAGCAATAACATCAGCTTCCTCGGGAAACAGAAACAATACTGTCATTCTACAGCAATGCTCATGAAACTCATTTAGCATAAACAAATACCAGGGCCTATGAATATGCAGCACTGGTCTTAGTTCTCTACTCTTTGTCCAGTTTCGGAAGTCTGAAAAAGTGTGTTCAAATCCAGAATGCAAAAAATGAAAATTTACGAATTAGGCCATACTACTACTGGACTTGAAACAATGTAAGAAATGAATGGGTATGTCCTGGCAGACTAGATTTTCTCGACAAGTTAATACACTGTTATTTCCTACGTGATCCCAACCAGCAGCCTTTCATTTCGATAGAAGCAAGACCAACTCTGCAAAGGAAAGGCGATTTGGAGGACTGACTGAGATTTTTGCCTAGGTGTACAACAAATGCAATGCATCCCATGAATGAATACCACATAATACCAAATTTAAAGATAAGAGATCTGACTCATCACTCCACTGCACCAGTTTTGTGCCTACGGGGCTCCATGTTCTTCCATGGTGACTCAGACCCAAGACTCCCCTCTCTCCAGGAAAAACATGACAAGTCATGCAGTACATGTCAGACTTACCCATCAACTATAATCCCCATTTGCACTGCAAAACTAATTGGAATGTAACATTCCATAACTACTTACAGTTTGCTGTTATGCCTAGAGATAGGAATATATATAATTAATGTAAAGAGCAGAAGTTTAAAACACAGTCAATTGAATTAACGCTCTTACACCTGGCAACACACTTAAGGAGCCCTGTTTAAGAAAGTGGTCCCTTGCCAAACGTTAGTAATCTCGATATGTGCACGCTAAGATTAACAGCATGGAATTAAAGAGAAGGAGATTAGTCACTGGAACAAAAAGTTTCTCTGGAACAGTTCTCATTCCAAGACTGCTGCCTTCACTTTCCTAAACCAAAGCTGCTGAAACAGAAGAAATTTTCTGGACAACTGTAAGATAGGCATTGACTGTTTCTTGCAAAAGGACACGCTGTGTTTATGACAGCTATTTTTGGCTTTCGGCTATACAAATATAAAACACCATGAGGCCGATTTTCTTCTCACAGCTTCATGTCAGTATATATTCATTGATTTCAGTGCAATTATATCTGATTATTTGCCTGGCATGGAAGTCAGACAGATCAGTGCTGACCCTTAAAGACAACTCTGAATGGACTTACACTGGGCAAAATGGACAGGAGGAGACAATCTATTCTACAGTCTCTGACAGCGTACAACTGTAGAAATCAAGGGAATCATTAATAAAGGAAACCAAAACAATTCATCCTTCACCTTGCTCTAAATCTTTATGGATTGCTATCCAGCAGCTTACCATAATGTACCCTGTGCTTTTTTCCAGGTTTTTTTTTTGGTTTTTGATTTTTTTTTTTCCAGGATTGGTGAGTTACCCTGGCACACAGAGATCAAAGCCACATGTTTGTTTTCAGGATTGGGTCCTGAGGTACTCCCCAGAGAGAGTTGAATCTACTATTGTTTAGCCTGCACAGTTTAGCCATCCTAGGGCACTGGCGCACACAATCAGTAACACACCAAAAACTGCTCATGGAAATGATTTACACACCACTGGGGAGCCACATATACTGAGCATTACATGCATAAAATATCTACTTTCTTGTGATCACAGTGTGCACACACATGTAATTTCCTATTTGTACCACCACCGCAAGACTACAACACCTCATTCTGACTACAGTGATATTCCATTGAGAGGTCAAGTCAGGAGCTGGTATTTTATGTGTGACTTGCTATAAGAAGGAAAGATTTATTCTTAGGCATTCTGTTCTTTGAATTTAAACTTTGCCTAGAGAAAAAAGAAAAAACAGAATTCACATAAAACCACAAAAACATCTACTGCAATGACTATGGACTTTGAATAAATACAGGACCTTGACTGGTGACTGCAACAGGACAGCGAAACCCAAAAATGTGTCAGTAGGATCATTCTCTTTTGAAGAGCAATATAAAGACATGCACTTAAAATAGACATAGAATTGGCTTTTATCTCATGTTCACTTACCCTTTGACATCCAGAAACCAGGATGACTTAAAAATCTAGCACTCACTACTCTCTAGTTGCCATCATTTTATTAGTCCAGTCGTGTGCAAATTCACAGTTGTGAAAGACCACCTGGTAACCAGATAAAAGCTACAAAACCAGCTCCACAGCTAATGATACTGTTAAACAACAGAATCCATGCCTTTACCCCTATTATTAAATTACTTCCACATCCCAAAAACAAGGGGAGGAGCAGAGGTACAGCATTCAGAACTGAACAGTAAGTTACAAAACTTTGAGCACAACACAATATACCGAACGCCTAAGAGCACCAAATTTGTGATGCTGCTTCTTACTTGGTGAACCTCTCCTTACGCAGTGAACATCTCCTGGATCACCAGTATCTATCGAGGATTACCACGCAACACTGTTTCCCACCAATGCTTAAAGTACTACCTAAAGGATCACCTATGCTGGGAAGTCGATCCAGTGAGTAAGAACCAGATTCAGCGGCCGCCAACAGTATTTCATTTGAGGTAGTAGCTGGTCTTCAGCATGGGAGCGTAGTACCAGCCAGTTTGGCTGCAATGACCGAGATTTTCACCGCCCAACACCAAAGTTTGCCAGCAAGCCGCCGAACGCACAGGTAAAGGGCAGTCGCTGCTGCGTTGCGGGGCGCCGTCCTTTCGTCACTTTTACCTCAGCCGGCTGCAAGGGGCGACAGCAGCCGGGCAGGGACAGCCTGACGGGTCCCCGGGGGGTCTCCAGGGACCTCGGGACCTGCTGCACGGAGCGGCTGGGTGGGCGACTGGGAGACAGCCCGGCCGTGCCGCATGCCTGTGCACACTCGCGCACCGGGAGCGCCCCAGCAGCGCCCGAGGACAGGCGGGAGCGCCGTGCGACCCCACCGGGGACGGCCCCGGGATGGTGAGAGAGGCGGCGGGGCAGCCCCCCCTCACACCTCCCCCACCCTCCCGAGGCCGGTCCCCACCCCCGGACAGCAGCGCTGCCGGGGA
>VXAY01003430.1:1734330-1805327 GCA_013399855.1 Oxyruncus cristatus
TCATCCTCTTTGCCCGGGGAGGGTGGGGCTTGTCCTGGGGAGGAGGTGGGCGCGACGCCGCGGCTCCCCCGGGAGAGGGGGGTGGCACGCGCGGTGCGAGCCTCGCGCGGTGTCTGTACAGGCGCTGCCCCGGGCGGGGAGGGCGCCGTGCCCGCTGCGGGCTACATCGCTCCGTGCCCAGGCAGCGGGGCGAGGGTCGCGCACCGGGGGAAGGCACCCCAGGCGGGGCTTCCCGGAGCCGCCTCATCGGCCCCGATCCCGGGTGGGGGTCCCCGACATCCCGGCCGGTGCTCCAGCTGCAGGGTGCAGAGCGGAGCGCAACTTTGGCACCGCCACAGCCAGCGCGGTGACGTATTGGGGAAAGAGCACTTCATCCGAGCCGCGGTGGCAGCCCTTCCCTGGGATTGGGGTCCTGCAGGTGCAGGTGGCGGTGCACACGCTCGGCTCCAGCCCGGCTCACCGCTGAAAGCAGAGGTTGGCCTGTGGGTGGGCGTGTAGGAGCCTTCCGAGCACATCGGGTAGCCCGGCTGTCGGGAATGATGAACAAAAGCTTATGATCATCCTGCGGCTCTCAAAATTAGCACATTTGCGTCTGGTGAAGGAATCGAATTGTCTCCAGTGCTCAAGTTCTGTGACCCACTTTTTTCCTCCACTAACTGGTCAGATAAGCCATAGGGATTACCCATGTAGGTTTAACACACAGGTACCTGAGAAGAAAATTCAGCAGCTTTCAGAGTAGCAGCCACATGTTTTCCTTCATCTTCATCCATAATTTCCTGAAAATAAGACACAGCTATCTGCATTAGAAATGCAGTGCAGTCTTTAAAACAACGAAATTGAGGTTGGGTGGGGTTTTTTTCTCTTCAGTTTTCACAGATTTTTCCTATCCACTTACAAAATCAATTAACAATATGTATATAAGTCTTTAGCTGCAATACTTAAAACTTGAGTTTGGATAATGCTGGAGGGTCTAGATCCTCCTAATCACATGGTGTCAGGAGGGCTGAAAGCTTTTGGGATGCAGCTGCCTTGGTCCTGATACTTTGACTAATCTGAAAGCAACATAAAGAGACCAAGCTCCCTCTGGAAAAAAGAAGCAGAGAAATGAAAAGGGGGGAGGTTTGATCATGCTGGAAGCTCAAGTGTGCTTGATTAGATAGCTAGGGCATTACGCTACTTTACTGCACACAAATATTAGCAATCTAGTCATCCTTTTAAAAGCCTGAGGAGTTGAGCACAGGAGAAAGACACAGACAGTGCTGGATTCTCCCAGTGATGACACTTGGCAGCCTGCTGAAGCAGTGGGAAGGAGAGCTGACAAAAGGATGAAAATGTGATTCAGGCACAGTATATACCAAGTAGATACCAACAAGATTGTACCCTCTAGCTTGGTAAGACACACTGGGAACGCAGAAGGGATGAAGAGCATAAGAGGTGACACAACAGCTGAAGTAAGGTATGAGGTCACGGAGGTTGAAATCAGAGCTTGAAGTGAGGTGTGGTGGGTGATGGAAAACCAGCAGGCAAGTCTGTGTATCAGTTATGGATCAGTGTGTATCAGTTACCATAATATAGCAGAAAAAAACAGGGAAAAGGTAGTGCCACAGAGGATGAAATGAGTGAGCCTGCACGAGGGATTTTGTCACTGTAGCGATGAGGTTAAGGGAAGATTTGTGCCTCAACAGGGACGTTCTGTCAGTAACCTTACTGAAAAGGAAGAGTGGCACATTAAGCAGATCAGACCATGGGAGAATCTGTCCTTAAAATCTCTGTTTCCAGCTCACAGGAGAATATACCAGGAGACCTTGATGCTCCGTAGGGAGTCCGGTTAAGATATTAACAGGACCGAGGATGTTCATAGCTCTATAGTCTGCTAACTGGGAGGGCTGCTATAAATTATAGCTTCTCAGGCTTTGTCAGGGAGTGTTGCTTCATTTATTGAAATTATGAGCTAAATTAATCACTGTTTTAACATGGCACTAAATTATTTGCACTTATAGGCAGTTTCACCACAATAAATCTTAATCTTTCATTCTCTAGAACATGCTCTTCCAAGGCTGAGTGGGCAATAGACTCTCCAATCTATGGGTCACAGACCTGGCTGTGATGGTCTTTCCATGGCAAGAGAGGAAATGTTTTCAAGGGGAATTGGGACTTGAGTTTGCAAGCTGCTTTTCAACAAACTATCATCACATAGAAGGCAGAATTCCCATTGAAAAATGCTTTGATTCCTGTCAAAGCACCACAGAAACGGGACTTTATGTTTCTTTATGTGTAGTTAGGAATCTTGGGACAGACAGTGTACCTGCCTGACAGAATTACTGCCAAATCAGAAAGGTTATTTTGTTAAAGGTACACTGTAAATCAGCATATTCTAAGTGAAGCTTTCCTCAAGTGTCCAGGTTGCAGGAGAAAAAAATGTGTTTATGGGGCTTGCTTGAAATTGATGAAAATGAAATAAAAACCAAAGCAAGACTGGAAGCCTCTGCTCAGTGAAAAATCCTGCTTTTTGGCCGGTCTCATAGAGATGCCGATGGTACAAATTCTGCAAGGCTGTTACAGGACAGTCTGAGAGTTTCCTGCAACTGTGAGACGTATTTCAGACATCTATTCCTTGCAGGAGGTACATTGGTTTGTGTCTACCAGAACAGGCTGCTTTCTGCAGCCAAGCACCTGAAAACTTTTGTGTTCCCCCTCCATTGATTCTCATACCTGCAAAGCAGCACACTTCATTTGCTGATCCTTTATCAATATCTCAGAAACCGCCTCTTCATGCCCCTTTGTATGGATGTATTTGGGTTATCTCACAAACTACTCTGATGTTTATTAGCTTCATCTGAGTTTGTCATCAACACTAGTCAAGTGCAAACATTGATCAAATTAGAGGTTCATTCCAGCCAGGCTTAAGGTCAAGCTCCTAATTACAAGGCTGGAAAATGAGAATGAGTGGGAGTAATTTACACTTAAAATGTAATTCTAGGGCAAATTTAACAACAGGTTCCCTTTTAGTTGCCCTATTATCTTTCACCTTGAATTTTTAAGGTGTCTCATCCATAAAACCTCAGGATTTTAATTTGCACCTATACTATGTGTCTTGTCTTGTTCTCTTCTAGCACAAGGGAAGTGTCTCAGGTGTGGTTCTAGTTGAAGTTCAAAATAGTCCCGGCCTTCCTGACCCTTTTTTCTGTCACACCTTCTAAGCAAGCTGTCCTATCACACGTTGGCCAGCTCTCCTTTCCAGACAGCAATTCATGGAGAAGTTTCCAAACTGTTTACTGTCTTTCCTACAATTTACGTTTAATAACATTAAGAACCATGAGGTCTGTAACAATCCTCTTGGGTTTTCCATATACAGCCTATTTCCTCTTGGGTGACATAAATGGCTCTCTAACAATGAAGATGACAGACATGATAACGACACATTTTGGCCCAGCCGCCCTCCCACCACGCAGTGTCGGCTTCTGGGGTTCCTCATTTGACATCCCCTCCCACCCCCAGTGCTGAAGAATGAGAGAAGATTGCACCTCCTACATCTAAGAGAGTGTGAGGAGAGCAGGAATCACACTAGACAGTGCTGATCTTAATGTCAGCATTAACAAATCTAATCCTTCCCTAGTTCATCTATTACTGTGCCAACCAGGCATCATTTTGTATGATTAAGTGCCTGTGAAATCAAATAATAAACTGAATTTGTTCCATTTGGGTACATTATCCGAACTGGACTTTTGGATACATCATCATTACTATGATCTTTAACTTGTCGGAAATGCCAGAATACAGATAATAATAGTAAAAATACTGACACTGTACTTTAGTGGTTTCCTTGACTCATTACAGCCAGAATAAAGTCCATACTTCACTCTGGAAAAATGCAGTGCTTAACACTGAGAAGGAATAGGATTTCTGCTATATAGAAATAAAAGATTTTAGTGGGCAGAGAACTACAGAACACTTCGTACACTGTCTTACTTTAATTTTTTTCATTAGTATTTTATTTACTCACACCTAGGAAGAAGAAAACTGTGTTGACTGTTTAGCATCAGCTTACGTGTGTAACTCTAGGCTTTCTTAATGACTTGGAAGTTAGAATTGTGATTAAGTCTGTTACTAAATTAGTAGCTTTGTGGTAACTACATGAGTTTTTGTTCAGTTCCAGAGAGGTCATGCTAAACAAGAAATATATTACCACAGACCTTTATTTGCTGGCAAAGTTCACACCTAACACCTCTAAAGCACCTTCTGAGAGTATTGTTTATTGTATTCCAAGAGCAGTTTAAAACCTTTTTAGCAGCAAGTGTTGCTGACCATTCCTCTGGTGACTGGTGACATCAGGAGGCATCTGCCTTCCCTGGTTGTTGTGTGACAGGTTCTTAGCTGAGCTCCAACGGGCTCCCTCCCTCGCCATATGAATCCAGCCTGTCTACCAGAGAAAATAATGGGTTTGAAGGGAACCTGAGAGGAGCACAACTGTTTTAGAGAGAAAGATAGACAGATGTAGACCATGTGAGGCTGTGAGGAAGCAGAGTGATTTTTCACCAAACAATATTCTTTCAAACCAATTGAATTTCAGGTTGTCTGAGAGGATAAAACTGCAAGGATCGCCAATTACAATAGTAAAATATTCCCTTTTAGAAATCAATATTCAATAAATTATACACTTCAGAACTGGCAGTCATCTTTTGAGAGAGTGAAAACGTTGTACTACACAACTATTGTCAACTTATATAAGCAAGTTGATGACTGTTATTTGCACTAATGTAGTGTATGGTGTATCACTGTGCTGTTCTGTTCTATATCTTGAAAATGCAAAAGCTATAACTTTAAAGAAGTTTGGAAGCTGGCTATTGCAATGATACTTTGGAGCAATCTAGGGCTTTACAGAGACTTTAATTTCATTAGCACATTGCTGCAGTCTGTGCCAAACAGCTGAATAATATGCAGCATTTTAAAATGGAAGTGAAGTTAGATGTGTATCATCTAGACTTCTGCATATACTGAGGGAAGTCAGTGGTTCATATGTGATGCTACTGCATGCAAGAATGTGGGATGGGGATTTGTCAAATGGTTTCACTTCCTAACCCAGTCTGAGGTGAGTGCTGTCCTTGGCACAGCTCCTTCCTTTCTGTTCTTCCACCTGCAAAAGGAAAGGAGGAAGGTCACTTCTAAGTTCTTTAAAATCTACAAAGGAAAAATAGGAGCTATCCTTGCGGTAAGTAGGTGTGTCCATACCCACCATCTAAAATAGTTACAGGATAGTTATTTTTGGGAGCAGGCACTTGAAACAGTGGTAGCCCGTACTTCAAACACAGGACATGAATATGAAGCTGTATGATCTTGAGAGGATAACACATTCAGGAATTAATCTACTGTTGGCTCTAAAGAAGCCAAAGCTGCTCCATCAGTTGTGTACACACTACGTTATGTGACAGGGAGATGCCTTGTGACTGAACATCCTTCCTTCTGTCCTTGTGACTGCACCGAGCCCTGGCACCATAGAAATACCCTTCTGCACTGCCAGGTTCACCTTACAGAGTAAATAACACTGGATCACACAAAAGCAACTGTACAGAAAGGAATACAGGGACAAAGGGTGCCTGAATAGAAAGGATGCAGAAAGGCACAAAATGAGTCAGAAGGGACAAATTGTAATGGCAAGTCTGAAAGGAAAGAGGGGAGGGCTGAAGGAAGGTCTGCTTCTTAGAGGGAAACAAGAGAAAAAGCAGGTGACACTAAGGTTGACATATTCAATGGCTTTCAGTCATAATCAAGGTGCTGGTACCCAGAAACTTAGCATGCTTCATTTTATCAGGCATGTAGAAATATCCAAAATCAAGGACAGAATACCTCTTAAACGTTTAAGCAATGTAGATACATCAAAGTCAGCCAGGCCCATTGAGCTCTACGCTGGCAAATATAAAGCACTGTTCAGTCTTAGAAGTGCTAACAATAATTTTTGACAGCTGCTAGAAGAAATATCCCAGTGTATAAATGTAGTACCTGTCATTAAAAAGGAGAAAATTAAGAAAATAGGGACTTTCAGGGGAGTCAATCTAGGACTGTTGCTGAGAAACATTTTAAAACGAATACAGTTGGTTCCTAAACATATAGAATACAGTCAGGCAACAAAGACTTTTCATGAATAAATCCTGTTAAATGGATCTAAGCTCTTCTTTAGGACAAACAGCCTAATGCCATAAGCAACTACCCCTGTTGCTGCTTGTGACATGATGTCTCTGGGAGTTATGCATCAGGTGCCAGGCTTTCCCCTTCTGTTATGAGAAGTTTGTATCCACAAAATACTTAATGCCTGCACAAGTTCTTCCCTTTCTATGGTTGCTGGATTTGCTGGGCAAGTGCTACAAAGATCCTGCATATCAGCGAATCCCTCCCTATCCTCTGACCATGTCTGAGGGAAGGTGGTCAGCTGAAAACCTGCTGCGTGCTGCTAGAAGGTAATTTACTGCCTGCATAGGTAAGGCAGATGCCTGGCAATTGGATATGGGCCGGATACAGTCCGTAAGCTGTGTACATTTGTCATCCCATACCTAGCTGGTATATGGTAAACATTAGATGTGAGTAAGGCTTTTTAAAAGCTTTTGCTGTAGTCCTGCATGATGTTATATGCTGAACTGGGGAAAAAAAAAAAAAAAAAGAGGACAGGCTAAAATCACTCTGGTAGGTGCACAAGTGGTTGAAATACCACTTGTCCAGAGTAATTATTAATGATTCACTGTCAAACCACGGGAACGTTGTAAGTGAGGTCCCACAAAGGTCTGTGTGGGGTCGGTTTTACTCAGTGCTTTCATTAATGACTTGCATGAGAGTAATGATTTGTATAGAGAGTAAAATTTGTGGATGACATAGAGATGGAAGGCTTTGTGAGCACTTTGGCAAAAAGGATTAGAATTTAAAATTATCTTGCTACAATGGTAAGATGCTCTGAAATCAATAAGATCAAATTCAATAAAGAATGCAAAGGACTTCTCTTGGAGGGGAGAAGTCAAATGCAGAGGTGTGAAATGGAGAATAGCTGGCTTGACAGCAGTACTGGAGGCAAGGCTCTGGGTCCTGCAGTCAATCATGAACCAAGGATGAGTCAACAGTATAATGCAGCTGAAAAAACATTCGCCCCCGCAACGATTTCTCTGTCCCATGAGCTGAACGAATGTAATTCTGGTGAATATAAGGATAATTGCTCTGCACTACTCAGCACTAATTACTCAGGTTGTGTGCACAGTTTGGAATACTATAAGAAAAAAAAAAAAAAGCAAAAATTACTAGAGAAGCAGAAGAGAAGTAATGAAATTTATTTAATCTAGAAAAAAAGGAAAATAAGTGATGACCTGGTAGCATTCTTCACCTGTGCAAAAGACTCACAGAGAAAATCAAGTCGTCTCCATGCCAACAAATAGATGAGAATTGATTTGCAGCAAGAGAGATATATGTTAGATCATCATTTTCTCAGTATATCTCAGCATTTGAAGAGATTTTTTAAAGAACTGCCATTGTCAAAGTTTTAGAGGAATGAGACAGGCAAACTTCATGAATGTGCTACAGAGTTGATTCATCCCCAAAGGAGGTAGAACCTTCAAGTTTCTTCAAACCTTATGTATCCATGATTTTCATCTAACAGCTTAAATCACAAGAGATAACATAATTCTTAGTAAACTAATTCTGCAATTTAGTATTAAAGTGTGTAGTCGGTAAGAGTCAATTAAATTCTGAACTCCTGCAAGATAGTGGTGTACAGAACTAAAAAGCTTATGTGCCACAATATTTTGTTATGGCACAGTTTCTTCTACTAAAGAACTCAGTCCTAAGCATCTTTACTAATCTCTTTGTACAATTATGTTACCTTACTCTGGGGGGAAAAAAAAATTGTGTAAAATTGAAGGATTGGGCTTCCTTCTGTATTACAGATGTGCATGGCACAGAAACATTTATCAACCTGGCAATACGTGTCATTGGCTTTTTTCACTTCTATTTGTGGGCTGAGTCCATCTAAAACTAAAACTTGATCCAATTCCATTTGTGAAAAGAAATACTGTGAACACTTGCTTTTTCACTTGTGTTATGTGTGCTGCTGCTGCTGCCGTGCAGGATGGCACTGCGTTGACTGCGTGTGAGCAGGGCAGGCAGGGTGGGCAGCTCACCCCGGTTTGCACTGCTCTGCTGGGCACAGGCCTCTCTCAGACTGCAGCAGCTGAGGAACTGGACTACAGCATCTCTAGAGTACTGTTTTGCAGCTCTGACAATAGCATCATGAAAGGACCTAATTTATTTTTGCCATGTACACTCTGTTCTAGCATTTTGTTTCCTCTTCTGTTCCCTGGATCCTTGATTTGAGAGTAGAGCAAATGCTGTAAAATCAAGCAAGCTGCCATAAGATGCTGCATTCAGTGGTTGGTTTCTCCTTCTTCTATTACCAGTTGTTTGGGTTTTGGAGCCCCAGTAAGTGTACCAAAAGACATCTGAGGTCTCTGAAGACCTCTGTAGAGATCTGAGATTCCCAGTCAGTTATGCAGAGTGTTGGGCTAGGAACAAGTCTGTTAGGTCAGTAGGAAGCCTTCTTCTTACCTTAAGTTTAATGTTTACCCTTTATTCTCTCCCAAGGAAGTTTCAGATGGGAAAGAGCTGGGAAGCTTTCCTTAGAGTAAGTGTAGGGAATGAGAAAAGCTTTAATTTAGGGACATAAACTGAGAGCTGCAAAATCGATTATCCTTTGAGGTAGCCTGGTCCATGGCTAGGTTCCTGGCTGAAGGGTTACCTTAGGGTTAGGATTATGGGTTTAGGTTCCAGATTCAGACAAGAAAAGCACAGAGCTATGGAGGGAGCTAAGCAGGGGCTGTGCCAGGTAGGGGTAGAGTTCAGGTTAGGTCAAGAGAAGAGGAGGAGCAGACTGATGGTTGATGTGGGGCTGGCAGGCAGCTACCAAAGGAAGCTGAGTGCTGCAAAAGGAATTCTCCACTGAGGAGTTTATTGTCTGGGCCACAGCTAATCCTGACCCTAAGGTGCTCTGGGAGGGCTGTGGCTAGCCTTTGGAACAGGATGTGTAGCAGAACCCAGTTTCTTTGGACAAAGCTGACTGGGAAAAAGTAGTAATGTGAGGGTGGCTGTAAAGAGCCCAGAGGTCAGGCTTGAGTTCCTCCTGGCCTCGTGGAGCAGGGGTTGGGATGGGGTAAGGTGGCCACAGGGGCTTTGTGAAAGAGGAACAACCAGTCCCTTCAGAGCAGAATCCTGTGGTTAGCTTCCCAGGTTACTCTGCAGAAACCTGGGCTCTGCCCCACACACTTTCTCTGCTGAGTGAGCTGCGAGGACATGAGTGAAGAGGACAAACAAGGTGCCGGCTCTTTTGGAACACAGATCTCATCTTGGCTTCCTGTCCTCATACCTCCACACAAACCTTCTCCCCAGTCCATTCTGAGGAGCCTGAGGGTGGTACCTTGGGACTGCTTTCAACCGTGCCTCTGCCTCTTAGTCTTCTGCTTCCCTTCCTTCATCCTGACCTTGTTTCTTACTGTAGTCTGTAAAGTCAAGTCTGGCTAAGTGCAGGTGGTGAGTGCTGTTGTAGATGTGCTTATCCAGTCTTCTGACCAATTTTTATGTCCATTGCAATCATATAGTACTTCAGAGAAAAGTCATCTGAACTTCAACTCTGAAACTATAAAAGAAAGAGAACAGTGGTAAGATGTTGGAGTCCAGTATCAACAACTATTTGGCTTTTGGAGAGTAGTTGGCTCAGTGATTGAACAAAGTGGATTTAATTTTATGAAGAGATTGCTTTTGATGGAGACACAGAACTGTTCACTGGGGGAAAGACTGGATAGTTACATCTGCTCTTAGGAGTGGATAGAGAATTCCCCATCCAATGCTAGTGCCAGGTGTGCTGTATTGGTAGGTAGTGGAAAGAAGGCTTTTTTTTCTCTAACAAATTGCATTAAGATTACAACAGAATGGGGTGAAACATTCAGTATCTCACAAAGCTAAGGTCAGCTGAAGTGTACAGCATTTTATATTTCCTCTTGTGAAAACAGACAGAAAGAGAAAAATGGAGCTTCAGGGGATGGGTATTGTTAATGTCTGGCAGCAGAAGGAACAGGGTGGTTAACAGGGAGGTTAACATCTAATCACATGGGAGCTGGTTAGTGTTATTACACTGGGGAATAATTCCTCCTGGCCTCTACAGCTTTGGCTGAGAGCAGCAATTGTAGCCTCTCCTCTTTTAAGCTGTGTGACACTGAGTCCACACCTGTTTGGCCACAGAAAAGAACTGGTCTTTGGGTGCATCTCAAAAAGCAACTTTTTTGTGGATAATACTGTTGACTTTAGTCGTAATACAGACAAGCAGAGACTCCATCCTCTGGCTGTACATGGAAAAAAAGTCATAGGATTTCTTCACTTCCCTGATTTATGGAGGAAATGGGAAAACCCTGATTTACTAAAACAAAATAAGTATTTCTCCAAAATAAAGATTTCTCCAAAACTGTAGAACTTCGCTCAGCCAAGCATTTCTCAAACTACAAGAAGGCAAAGAAGTAGGAGAAGACTATAAATCAAATAAATTATTTTTATATGTCTTCTGTAGCTGTATCTGTGCCTTCCATCTGCAAGACTCTCTTTCCTGTTCAGCTATTCAGTTTGCAGAATAAATACATTTGAAAAGCTAAGTAAATTGAAGAATGTTAGACTTCTATTAGAAAAAATTCCTGTAATACCACTATTTTTTGAATTACCCAGCAACTAGTTCAAATATTTAGTATAAAGTGCATTTATTTTGTTGAACTCTGTACCACTCCACTGAAAAAATATGATGAATATAATTCTTTTTCTTTCGTTTAGTGAGGAAGAATTTTTCCCCAAAGGGAAATTTTGCTCAAATTGTAATTTCGGCCAGAAATTTGTGTAACATTCAATTGCCAGTCCTAGACTACTTTTCTGAGAAATGAACAGAAATGACAAAATAAATAATAATAAATAATTATAACATGGAATTAGCAACAACAAATTAAATAGAATATTTGATAACAGGGTAGCAGGATGAGAAGAAAATACACAAAAAATTTCTTTCTCGATAGCAGTACTTTAACCTTTCTATATCTTCTGTCAGGCAGAGAGAAGATCTAAGATTGGTAGGAGAAGAGAGGCCCCTATGCACTTTTCTCACACTCTCCCCTTTGTATTTTTTACAGGGGAACATATTTACTTCCATTCCCTTTTTTTCTTTTCTTTTCAAATGACATTTTTCTCTTCAGTGTAATCACACCTGAAATTCTGGACTTTTACTCAATGAACTCCCCTTGAAATGTTGCACCTTGAAGCTGTTCACCTACTGCCAACTCTCAATTCTCCTTTGCTAGATTACCCAGTTTTTCAAGTCCTATGTTCCAAGACCCCTCTGTTCTTTCTATTCTGTTCTTCTAGAGTTCATTAGTGGACGAGTAGGGGAAGATATACCCATGACCAGACTGCTTCCAGAGCCAGCTTCTCTCTAGAACTGCAATAACCATGTTTATGCAAAGCTAGGGCCAAGTGAACAACCTGCTAGAATGTAGCTGCATCTTCTGCTGAAGTGGTCGTGCCTTGTACTACCAGCTGCTGGCAGGCTCATTGGCTCTGCTGGAGATCTGTGCAGGGATGGTTATCCCTGTTCTGGAGCTGAGCTGGCTTCTTTCATTTGCTCTGCTATGGGACCTAATACATTATTCTGGAAAAAGGAGAAATGGGGGAGATGTTGCCTAGACAGGTGAGCTGGACTTGTTCTCGTGAAGGTTAGACTTGAAAGCAGCAGTATTATTTCTGTTGTTATCAGCCAAAGACATAGGGATTGGATTCTTCCATTTGCTGAAATTTTCTAACCCCACAGTACCTGCCACCAGCACTGGCATTTTGTTACTTACAAAGCCCCGCTTATCTGCAAACTCCTGTATTATTCACAGATTCGTGATAGTCTGGGTCAGGTCTGGTGGCAGTGAGTCAGGGAGAACACACATCTTGTATTTCATAGTGAAAAAGTGGACATCCTGCAGCTGGGAAGCCTCCAGGGTGCATCAGGTGAACTACCCTGAAGGAGGGAGATTATACACCACAGGGTAAGACTTCACAGTTTATCAGTTTAATAGTAAAGCAGATGGATTTTAAAGAATTGGGGACTAATTGTCTTAAGTTGTGGTTCCCAGAGTAATCACGCGAGGCTCTAGGTACCTAGCAGCTGGGAATTGAAGTGCCACAGCTGGGGGATGAAAGGCACTGAAGTAGGACAACTTACCTGACTGCTTCAGATCTGTTCTAGAAATTTTGATGGGGTAACTTTGTTTGCACAGACTGAATGCCAGATCAGGCATTTACTGTCCTCTTAGCACTGATTCTGGATGAGGAATAACCCAGAGAAGCAGTATAAAGCATGATCAGTGTGAATCATGTTTTGGGTCTCCAGCTAACTGGGCAGAAATGCAATTTCCTCCCTGATACCAATCGTCTTTCTTTTCCCGTGTGCTGTAGTGGTCCAATATTAATAACACAGAACCAGAGCCTTACAAGACAGCAAACAGATTGAGTAACTTTCAGAAATGATTACACAACCCACAAGAAATCACAATAGAGTTTGGGCACTATCGTTTCAATACTCTGATGTGATAAGATAAGGCTGAGACTCTTTGCGTTAGCTGATCAATTGACATAAATTATATAAATTATTTCAGCTTCATTTAGCCTTTTCACCATTGCCACTTCTAGAACCACAGGAATAATTGTATTTCAAGAAAACAAGTAAACTTTTCCAATGTTTGACAAAATGAGATCTCTTTTAAAATGACAGTCCTTTTCAAGTCAATCAGATCTTTAAACACGAGGTGGTGGCTGATAGCATGCTTACAAAAAGCCTTTGAAAACTGGCTGGCAGATCTAGCTCTACCTCATTCGACTATAAGAAAGCAAATGGGCTGCAAAGAAAACCCCCTCAAAAAAATCTCCCGGCAGGAACTTTGGTTACTACCCCGTGCGAGTTACAAATTAGGTAATAGGAAATGCAAAGAAATACCAGGCTTTAATAATGTTAGGCCTATGCTAGTATTAATCCATTTCTTATTATAATCATATTAATGCAAAGAAAAAACCTTTGCCCAGCTTACTTGAATAAGTTGAGGTATGTGGGAACATAGACTTCCAAATATTAAGTCATGTCATTCTGGGATCCCTCTCTAAAAATTAGAACTACCAGAATCTTCAGCAGGGTGAGAAAATTAAGGTGTTTCTTAAAGGACCAGAACTCAAATAGACTAAAAAAACTGATTTAAAGACTTATCTGCTTAAATACGAATGATAATTCTCGAGTATAGATAGACTGTATTTAGTATTCATGCAAAGCATGAACCACCTCCAGAGCCTTTATAATTAAATAAATACTGCTGACTTAAATCATGAACATCTAAGAGCAACAGACTTGGCAGTAATGCAATTTGCAATTCTGCTCACAAAATAAGTAGAGAGAAAGAAGCACTGGACTTCTATCTTGCTGTAAGTCATTTTTTTGTTGTGGTGGTGATCTCTTTCAAAGTACTACCTTAGTGCTGTGAACTAGAATTTTGTGTTCCTTGGGACTGATGGGGGACATGGGGCATTTTGGGATTGTGTCACTGGAATAGGAAGCATATATTGTTCTCAGTCACCGTAGATTTACACCCAAGTGTAAAAGTACCATGATTTGTCTTTTGCCACAAGAATTCATTAATTTCTGATTGCAGATTTGTTGCTCAGGACAAAATAGTGATAAATACAGGACACACTTCTCCCAGATACCCTGTCACTGAGCAATCGGAATATGGCAGCAGCATCTTCTAGCTTATCTGCAGTGTAGCTTGCCAAATCAAAGGTCTGCAAGGGACCTTAAAGTTCATCTGAGCTAGTCCCCTACCCCCAGGCTCAACTGTCCTATTTCAGTCTTGACTCAAGCCTTCTGGAGACCTGCACTGGGGAAAACTCCACAGCAGCAGAGTAAGAAAGCAGAGTAAGAGGTGTCACTTATCTCTGAAAAACTTCACATTGAGTATGACTCTTCCCAGGATCAGGGAATGCAAGAATAGAAACACTTCTGTGGTAGATCAGGCCAAAGGTCTGGCTAGCTTAA
Organism: Oxyruncus cristatus; assembly: GCA_013399855.1. Taxonomy (NCBI): domain Eukaryota; kingdom Metazoa; phylum Chordata; class Aves; order Passeriformes; family Cotingidae; genus Oxyruncus; species Oxyruncus cristatus. The sequence goes on from VXAY01003430.1 coordinate 1,748,453, forward strand.
TATTGTGTATTTAAAATGTTAAAATAGGGCTCATATGTTGAAAAAGGCCTTATAAGGATTTTCTCCTCCAATGGAGGCTGTATTCAAAGTATCTGTTTTAATAACATCAATAGGTCTATTTCACATTAGCTTTGTAATTCCTTTTAAAAACTGTTCATGCTTTTCACCTGCACAATATCATTTACCATTAAGGTTCATCATTCAATTCTGAATGGGGAAAAGCCCTTCATTTTGTCAGAAATTAGAGCTCTGAATTTTGCAAGATAGTGAAAGACTGTTCCCTGCTCACCTTTTGCAAACCATTTGGAAGCTGAAGGTTCCCATAGTATTTAGTCTGCCATCACAGGGGATCCACTCTATCCATTTATTGTTCCGGAATCCTTCCCTTCCCTTCCCTTCCTGTGAATTTCGCGAAAGTGGGTGATCAGAAGCATCTGCTGTAGCCAAGATGGGAATGCATGATAGATTTTTACAACTGTATGACCTTTTTTACGTTATTTTCCTATTTTCTCTTCCTTTTCTAACAATGCCTGTGCAATTCGCTCTTTTTGAACACAAAAAATTGCTCCAAATCCATTTTCCTGATTGGTAATAACTAATATATGTCCCATCCCTGTGACTCTGTAGTATAAGTGTTATTTGTATAAGTGTTACAACATATCAGTGTTACAATGTATTGGTGTTGTATTGTGTGCATTCACGCTGTTTCATGTGCTATTTTGTCACCAATTAAATACAACAAGAATCCTTGTTGCACATCTTCGCAGTCAGCTTTACTCCGAACACATTGGTCTGCAGACATTGTAACCTCACTCTCTACTCTTTTGCTACCTAACTTTTAAACATCTGGTACAGCACAAGCCCTAGCATAGATTTCCACAGTAGTATCTAGTAAGTGCTGCTGCAAAACCTGGCCGTTTTTCCCCTGTGTTTTATTCCAACCTTTTAACTGTGAGGCAGTTCATTAGGACACCTTCTCTCTTCTCAAGAGGCTTAGGTTCTTTGAGAAGCTTGTTGAAACTTTGGCAATCAAAGTATAGTGTATCAAATAAATCACTCTTCTTTACATGCTCATTGACTTTTATAAAGACCCTAATAAACTGGTAACTCAAAAATTCCATTTATAATAAGCTCCTCAACCTTTCCCCAGTGTGTCATACTCTGGCTTTATGTCTGTTAAATGTATCCATTATCTCAGTTTCTACTGATTTAGCTTGTACAGGCAGAAGTGAAGATTGATTGTAGGGGATTTTGCAGCAGAATTGGGATGACCAGTGATGACTAAATGACTTCAGACTGTCAAAGGCTATTTTACTGGAAAAAGGGACGTGGGAAACTCACAGTGTGTAGTTGCTCCTAATAAATTACAAGGAGATTGACACTGTGGGTGGACCGCTGTGGATGTGTTGCATGCTGCCATGAAGAGGTATCTTCTCTGCCCATTGTAAGGTTTGTTCAGCCATGGGAAGGTAGAGACAGCTCTGCAAAAATGCTGTTCCCTGGTTTTAGTACATACTGTTTGTCTCCATACCAACCCACTGAGTCCAGCAAAAAAGGAAACATTTCTCTGCTAACTCTTATGCCTGATAGCAACACCAATGTGAATCTCTTTAGTAAAGAGTGAGAGGGAATATTCATAAACTGTTATCTACTTTTCCTGATGAAAACCAGAAAAAAAATAATCTCATAAGTTTCAGAAGTTTTCCAACATGAATGAAACCTTCCCTTGGACATTAAAACCCCCAACCCTATGTCACCGTTATTGAAGCATCTACAGCAAGACAGCAGGTTTTCTCGTTAGGAATTATTATTGAGTAGTATGCCCTGCATACTACTGAGACCAAAGATCAGAGCTTGAGATTGCTCAACAGAGCTTTGAAGACTTTCAGGGCAGGTTGAACAGCCCATGAGATGCTCTCCTGAACAACAGCTGCCAGCAGCCCACAATCTGAAATGCCTGGCACAGCTGCCACGAAGAGGGAACACATTGTTTTTTAAACACTGTTTGGAAATTGTAAGTTGGCAAGCATTCCTTCTGTTGTTCTGTGTGTCCATATGAGTGTTAAAAAGGGACAGTGCACACTGGCACATCAGGTGCAAGGGGCTCTGGGTGATGGATCAGAGGGACCATTTTGCAGCCTGCATGTGCTTTCTTGAATGTTAATCATTGTTTACCTGTAGCACAGAGTGGATGATCTATGTGAGAGCCTTCACTGACAGGCTCAGAAAGGTTTTCTGTGCATTGTCCTCATTTTTTCGCTCCAGAAGATTTTACTCTTATTTCAAACTGCATGCTCAGTGTGAATGCTTTGCCTTTCAGAATTGCAATTCATTATTTATATGGATTTGTTGTGAATTTTAGAAACAGCTGATGAGAAAAAAACTAGAAGATACTTAATCAGTAAACAAGATGTAGCTTTACTAAGTAGATAAAATAAGACTGTTGTCCTTGGTGTGCATCAAAACAAATATTGCCAAAGGTGCATACACACATGAAGGGCATTAGGCTTAGTCTTGTTGAACAGTCTTTCTTATTGAGGGTCTCCATGTATTGAAGGCCTGTATCAGATTCACAGTACCTTCGGGAGCAGTTTGATCTCTGAGATACGCCGTGGCTGGGGTAGCCGAGTGCTGATGGACTTGTCCTGGTAGAATAGTACTAGGAACTGGTAGGATCTGGGCTTATAATCTTGATCTCCATTTTGAGATGCCAGAGGTAAGGAGAGGCATATTTTGAGTGACTATTCTTAACAGTAGTAATACTGACCTATTGATAATGCTCCTGTGCTGTCACACTATCTCCATAGCCACTGATTGCCCTCGCTGTTATGGCCAGACTCTGCTCTGTTGTCTTGAAGCTGTTTTCTGGCACCTGCCAGGTCAGATTGAAACCCTCTTTCTTTCTCTAAGCTGTTCCATACATTCCTCTCTTTGCTCTTACTCCTTGTACTTCCACTTGTCCTTCACTTTCTCTCTTCTGAAAAACACTCCGTGTATCAGAGAGTTGTAGACTCCCAGGAGATCCCTGAACTCCGTTTCACCTTTTACTTTTCAGTTCACATAAAACTGTGAAATGGTTAAGCCTGATGCCTCTAAGGGACATTACAGGTGCTGAATTGTCAAAACTAAAAAGGCTGCTTCATTTGTTTTATTTGTTGGTTTTATTTTTTTTTTCTTTCATCCCCATCAATGACCTATGGCACTGCTCAAAATCTTGAGAAATTTTGGAGATATATATTTCCCCAGATTCTCTCTGAGGTTTCTCAACACAGTCTTCTCTGGCCCATGAAACTATTGAGGTTCACACTGGGTCACTGGCATGGGAACAGAGAAAGGGCGATCCTACCTTACTTTGAGAAACTTCACTTCAGCACTTGATCTTTGGTGTGGCACTCTGTCTGTTTTGCACTTGGGAACGATCCTGGGAGGTCTGCATTTTGCATGTGTGCAGCACGTTGTTGGCTTCTATGTTGGATGTGACCACCACACAAAACTTTAAAATGCAGTGGTGAAGGCAGAAACAGCCATTAACCACTTAAGGCTCCTGCTCATCTAGGAAGTGAAAAGCTCTCAGCTGGGCTGTTGGTGACTTGAATGCTCAGGCAGTAGAGATGCTGGGCTGAGTGGCCAGGTTGGTGTGAGAGGAAAGCATGTTCTTGGAGATAGAGAATTCATGTTTGTGCTCTTGGAAGACATCAGAGTCTCCTTGATGTCCTAAACTCTTGCCATATCACTGCCAGAGTAGTTTGCCAGGAAACTCTCTCTATAGCCTGGCCAGGTGCTGAGAATTACTGATCTTGTTTGTGTTGTTTTCAGAGAATTCAAATCACCCTGTAAATCATCCTTCTCATGCAATATTCAGCTTCAAAACAATTTTCTGTCTTCCACTTCATTATTTCCCATAAGTCAAGGAGTTAAAGTCTGGAAGATATGTCCTGTAACAAACACAGTCTAGAGGTACGGTAGGCAAAACACTCTGGTGGGCTAGCAAGGCAATGATTCAAGGACTTAGGAATGCACAAAGGGAGAAGACATGAGCATAAATAGACAAACCATCTAAATGCCAATGCGTTAGAGCAGGATAAACAGAACATCCAGAGAGCAAGGAGCATCAAAACACTCCAGTCACCGTCTTTGCTCTCTGTGCATATGCCTCATTGGTCACTGGGTATCAAGCTCTCTAAAATAAATGCTATATGAACCCATTCAAATAACTAGAAATGTAAATGCAACCTGGTTAACTATATTGTAAACTCAGTGCAGAGGGAATTTACCCTTATGCATGTCCCCATTTGTTTTCATAGTATTGAAATGAAAGACAATGCAGTGCTAAGCAACCAAACAAGGGAAGACGGTGACAGTCCTGCCTGTAAAGCCATGTCTCAAAGTTAGTAACAGTGGCTGAACAGCCAAGAGCCCATCCCTCTGCTGCTGTGGACTGTCATAGCTCCACTGCAGCTAACGTTGTTAGCTAAGCATCAGTTTTTGCAAAACAAAAGAAAAAAAGTAGTTATAGACTGAGGATAAAGTAAGAAGTTTGGTTTCTTCATGCTGGTAGCCTCACTGCTTACATGGTTGATACATGTTTGCTTAGTGCAGTAGGATGCACGTATTACCTTTAAGTGTATGCATAATATGCAGAATAACAATACCTGCAACATTTGTAAGCAGCAATAACAGTTCATTGGAACAAGAGGTCAACAGACAACAGCAATTCTCATGTTCTGGGAATTTTGCAATGTTTTAACTCCCTTTTCCACTGTGTCAGGGATCACTGGGAATTAACAGACAAGTAAGGGTGTAGCAGCAGTGGTACACTATGTTAACCCACAGATTCTGAGTATCACTTAAGTGATGTAGGACAGTGGAGCTTGCGGTACTGATGACAAAAGGTTGAGGCATCCAGTGCTAATATAAACCACCCTGGCTTTTACTGACAGCTGCTTTTCTTCATTTCCAGAGAAGCATTTCCAACACATAAGATTTGTATCTTGCTGCTACATGCTTTCTACACACAGTGCTTAAGAGATAATCCCCAATGCACTGTAGTATATGAAGCAATAAATGGCTGCTGAGATTAATAGACTGAGCAAAGCTGAAGCATTTAATCAATCTGCAAAAAGTACTCGTTGCCAGAATATTGCAGGCAAGAGAATTTGTTCCTCATGTACAACAAACCTTAACAGGGAGCAGCAAAATTTCTATTCACCAGTGAGGACTTGAACTGCTGACTGCCCTGTTTCTTAACAAGACACCTCAGTATGGGGTGGAGATGAGGGGACTGACTGCAATTGTAACCAAGCAGGAAACATGTACAGGCTTAGCCCTGACTGGGGAAACATGCTGTGGCTAAGGGTTTCCATGCTTTCTATGGAAGGTATATTGTCCTATTTCTTCGTGCCATGATAGCTTTATTTGAGACAAAAGAATAAGAACAAGTGTTAGAGCCTCTTGCTGGTTTAAGAAATGGCAGAATACAAGGAGATTTTGGATCTTGTTGATTCAGCCCAACTTACATACAATTTACAGCAGCTGCAAGGCTGCTGCAATTTACAGCAGTGCTTTAAAGTTTTCAGCTGTGCGTCAGCAGGGGTTACTGAAATGAGGCTTCCCCTTGATAGACCTTGATGGACACCTTACAGCATGTAGGTGGTAGAGTGCTGACAAGAGTAAGGAGCCTGTGTCCAACAGGGAGCTTTTGCATTAAATAGGAACCTACATATGCCTTACTAGCACAGAAGTCAGTGGTCAGGCTTTCTGACTTCAAAAGTTGTCTGTAGGCTCTCAGTTTCCCATAGAAACACATTCAGCTGCCTCACATGCACATTCACTTGCTTCAGAGGATATCACACTCCTTTTTCTGACCTGAGATACCAAAACAATCCATAGAGTTCAGCAAATCTCTCTGAATAGAATCTCAAATTTAATGATAATAGTCAATGTAAAGATCTGGTGGAGTAGAAAGAAGGTGGAAATATCTTTCCCTCCAACTCCCCTCTTCACTCACACATGCTCCTGTATCCTTACATATGTTTATTTGTACTGTCCAATATCTGATCAAGTGGAGAGTTAGAATGAAACCACTTCCATGTTATTTAAACCTGGCCTGAGAAATGCTGGTGCATGGATTGGATGCTCTGAGAAGTACTGGTACTGCATGCCATGTCATACTAGACTCCTAACTCATTTCTCTTTGCATCTTTTCTCTAGATGCCATATTAGATTGGATATTAGGAAAAATGTATTCACTGAAAGGATGGTCAATCATAGGAACAGGCTGCTCAGAGAAGTGGTGGAGTCACCATCCCTGGAGGTATTAAAAAGAAATGTGTAGATGTGGAGCTTAGAGAGATGTGGTTTAGTGGTGGACTTGGCAGTGCTGGGTTAACCGTTGGATTCAATGATCTTAAAGGTCTTTTCCAATTGTAAGGATTCTGTGATTCCAGGGTTGTCCCAGTTTTTTGTATCCCCTACCAGAGTGTCCTCCAGGCCTTCTTCATAATTTTCAGTTCAGTGCTAAAACACTTTCAGAAAAATCATACATGTTAAAGGGAATATGTAATCAGTGGTCACTTGAAAATCTTATCCTACGCTACCAGTTGATGCTTGCTAAGGTTGTGTGTGAAAACAAATGAAGAAACATCCCCGCTTCAAGTTCAGGTGTTTCAAACAGCAGATCAATAGATTCGATTAGACCTAAATCAGGTTTCTATTATTAATCTTTCCAACTTCACAGGGAGGGGAAAAGCTACAAGATCATAATAAAGAACATAACGACTGTTCATTTGTAAGGACTTTGGAAACAAACAAACAGACAATAAGCAAAACCAGATTTACCTTGCCATAAATCCAAAGTAATCAGCTTTTCTCCAGTATCTTTGTAATGAATTCTCATTAGTTTACAGATGGGGTCGTGGCATTTAAGTGGATAATGATACATGCATGCGTTTATCTTTCTTCACTTATCTGATGAATGCCCACAGTGTCCTAGGGATGTTCTTAATTTTGAACTCCACATGAGTGAAATATGTATTAACTTTCAGTCTTTCATATAATGTTGTAAAGTCATTAGGATTTTTTAGGCATGCAATTAAAGATTTATTAGAACAATACACTGACTAATCTGAACTGAGCATTAATAGAAGATTGGCCTAGCGAGTTAAACAGGAGGAGGGACTTAAGGCTTTACTTTGGGTTTCATTTAGCCAGGCTTTATCCTGAGAAGATTCTCCAGATTTTATTTACACAACATAAACATGGTGTAAGCTCAGTCAGGTATTTTATGTATCTGTAGAATATGCTCTCCAGAAACATTTCTGGAGCAGAAAGAACTCTAGATATACTTGTCTTTCATAAATGTAGGAAAGTAGGAATAGTTGTGAGTTTTATCTCTTTTGCATAAGAGACATGTGAAAGTCTTTGGAGTTTTCCAGAGCCAATTAAGTTAATCAATCATTATCAGTCCCAGTCTCAGGCTGTTAAGGGACAGGTTTGAGCAACTGGCACTGCTAACTTGCAATGGCCTAATGTTACATCATTATATTTTCTAGTTCTGAAAAATAGTTTAGGACAATATCCACATCTCACTATTTTGCAGGCTTTCTGAAAATGCTGTCATCAAAGTTGATGTATGTTCCTGTGAGAACTAAAGGGATGAAAAATGTCATGCTAATGTAAGGAAACACATTTTGACTGTGACAATCCACAACTAATTTGAAGGAATCTTACCAATTAGTTTGATCTCAAAGCTTGACCTGCCTTAAAATTATATTGCTACGACAAGAAATGTGTTTTTCATCTTAAAAAAAAAAAAACCAACACATTGTAACCTTGTTTCTTTTTTAGAAAAGAACATCAACTACTTTTTCTCTGCAAAACAGAAAAAGCTCTAGCACAGTAACCATTTAAAGGTATTATATGTGAAGTGCTGTTACAACAGGAGGAGCTGTCCATGTGGAGAAAACAAATTAACAAACGTGAATCCATTCCAATTCTTTCTTCTATTGTTGAATAAAGTTCTATACGCTATTTCTGGAGTACTGTTGACTTTACTGATTACATTGCAGATATTACTGAAAAATGAAACCAACAAAGTAAACCACATCATATGCTTTTGACATGTGAACCATAAAAAGTGTAGAAGGGGGAAACCATTATTCCTATTGACTTCACTGGGAAGAGGAATGATGTATGTAAAAGAATAGATACCACTGCTAGAACTGAGATCACTCAGTCCTTTCCCACATACTTAAAGGACAGTCTGGCCTTCTGACAAAGACATTTTCTGTTTTCTCTAAACTGTACTTAAATACCTACAGCAAGAGAACTGGATTTGATACTGCCATATGCAGAAATTGACAGCACAGTAAAATAAGTGTGAAGCTCACTGCAGCCAGAATAATGGCATTTTATTCTGACTGCATATTAGCATTTTTATGCCTACTTTGCAAAAGATGTAAAATAGCAGGTACAGGGTGACTCAGGCACCAGAGCTATTTCCCAGTTAGCTTCCTTTTTTAATTCAGTGAGCCAAGAGCAAGTCCCATTCTGTGCTACGGGTTTGCTCTGATACAGTTACTCCAATGGCACTTTTTAAAAAATGCAAACACGTATTTTCCAATTCTTTTTAGGTACATACATATGACCATCTAATTGCTCCATGAAGAGCTTTTCATAATCTGAACTTTCTTGCTCTTAGCTTGAGGGCCGTTCTTCTTGACCTGCTATTTTCTGAGACTAAGTAATTCCCTTCTTTCATTTGTGCTGTTGGTTTGGTAGTATTTATGAAGCTTGCTTGTTCCTCCCTTGAGTTTTCACTGTGCTAGACAGAACAAAATTTGCCTTATACATTCTCCATGTAGTACAACTTTATTTTACAGGTTGTCGTGGTTTAAACCCAGCTGGGAATTAAGCCCCACACAGTTGCTCACTCAATCTCCCACCAGCAGGATGGGGTGGAGAATCAGAAGGCTAAAAGTGATAAAAGTCATTAGTTGAGATAAAGACATAGTAGGTAAAGCGGAAGCTGCATCCACAAGCAAAACGAGAACAAGGAATTAATTCACCACTTCCCATGGGCAGGCAGGTGTTCAGCCATGCCCAGGAAAGATGGGCTTCATTGCCTATAACAGTGACTTGGTGAGACAAATGCCGTAACCCTGAACATCTCCACCTTCCTTCTTTCCTCAGTTCTATATGCTGAGCATGATGCCATATGGTGTGGGACATCCCTTTGATCAGTTGGGGTCAGCTGTCCCGGCTGTGTCCCCTCCAAACTGCATGTCCAGCCCCAGCCTGCTCACTGGTGGGGTAAGGAACAGAAAAGGCCTTGGCACTGTGCAAGCCCTGCTCAGCAACAGCTAAAATATTCCTGTGTTATCAACACTGTTTCCAAGCACAAATCCAAAATACAGCACATTACTATGTAAATAGCAGTTACTAGTATTATGTATACATATGTATTATTATGTATATAGCAGTTACTATGAAGAAAATAAAGTCTGTCCCAGTCAAAACCAGCACAGAGGTCTAAAATAATTTTTGTTGCCCTGGACCATAATTTTTGGTTCTTTTTATGGGTGCACAGACTTTTTTTTTTTTTTTTTACACTGTGTGAATTGGAAGTGCCCTTAATTCCAGGTGTGGCTGCTACCTGAGCCATGCATAATTATCTCAACACAAGATTTGCATATAATCCTCCTCTTTGATGTCTAACCATGAATACCTTTGAACTTTATGGTAATGGAGCTGCACTGCAAATTTTATTTGGTTTCTTACTGTTCAGGAAAATCCTAACCCAGCCCCAAAGAAGACTTGGTATTAAAGCTACTTGCTGATTAGGAGGAAAAAGGAGAACTGAACCAAGCCAAAATAGCATAGAAGAGAACAAAAAAAAAAAAAAAAGGGGGGGGGAAACAAGGCAAGTGCCTCTGCACCAAGGCACACAGCATGGGCAACAAACAGGACTTGAAAGCCATCTTGCTACTAGAAAGGTATGACCTAGATACCATTACTGAAACTTGGTGGGACAAATCTCATGACTGGAGTGTGGCTATTGATGGCTACAGGCTGTTCAGAAGGGACAGGCAAGGAAGGGATTGTCCCCTACATCAAGTTGGATTGTGAAGAATTGTCTCTGAAGAACAGCCATGAGCAGGTTGGAAGCCTGTGGGTAAGAGACTGAGGCAACAAAGGTAACCTTGTGGTTGGTGTCTGCTGCAGGCCCCTGATCAAGGGGAGCCTATTGAAGTGTTCTTGCTTCAGCTACAGGAGGCATTGTGCTCAGAGGCTCTCTTCTAGCTGGGGGACTTCAACCACCCCATAAACTGCTGGGAAAGTGGCATGGTGGCTGTAGGCAATCCAGGAGACTNTGGAAGCCTGTGGGTAAGAGACTGAGGCAACAAAGGTAACTTTGTGGTTGGTGTCTGCTGCAGGCCCCTGATCAAGGGGAGCCTATTGAAGTGTTCTTGCTTCAGCTACAGGAGGCATTGTGCTCAGAGGCTCTCTTCTAGCTGGGGGACTTCAACCACCCCATAAACTGCTGGGAAAGTGGCATGGTGGCTGTAGGCAATCCAGGAGACTCCTGGAATGCTGAGGATAATGCCCTGAGCCAGGTAACAGACAGCCCTACCAGAGGGGACACGATACTGGACCTGATGGTCACGGACACAAGTCAGCTGATCAGGGACTTCAAGACTGGAGGTCACCTGGGCTGCAGTGATCATGCACTGGTGGAGTTTGCAGTCTTGAGAGATATGGGTCAGGCAAAGAGTGAAAAAAAAAAAAATTAAAGGTCCCTTCCAACACAATCTATTCTATGGTTCTCTGAAAAAAAAGTCACAGTATGGAAGAAGATAATCTTTAGCCTGCATATATGCAATGTATGCACATTTTCTAACTACTCCACCTCTGGTATTTCCTGCAAACCTTGCACTGAAATCCAGGCCTCCCCCAAAACCAAAGAGCAGGAACTACTTCTCCATTTACCCCATCTGCGACAGACATGCAGAGGAAAAAACAGGCATACCTCAGAAAAGTATTTCTAATGAACATGACTGGAAATTAAGCAAAAAGCGTCCTAACATTGGCACACCACATTAAAAAGGATATAATTTATCCAACAATTAAAAAATACTTTATCAGGCTTTTAAAAAGAGATCCTTATTTTACACACTGCAGGGAGATTTCTTCCTCCGAAAACACAGAAGGAAAAAACTCTCTGGGCACAGATACAGGAAAATTCTCACAAACATCTTTCCTACACTATAACCATTTAGGGCATTACTCTGAGTAATTGTTTTTTTTTGTTATAAGGCATTATGGCTTACACATAAGCAACATAAGACCTTTCAGTGCTCACTCATCAGCAGATCAATCCATTCCCCTTGGCCCCTGAGCAATGTTTTTGTAAGAGCCCTTCTGGAAGACCATCTAGAAACAACTGCTTGTAGGACAAGTAGAAGTATGCTTACCTATTTCAACAGACCTTCAGCACTTCTGGATCTCCGGGAGTTGTTTAATATTCAGGACCTGAGGAGATAGGAATTGAACCATTTCAGAAAGGATTACCCAAAATGCCTGTTAATTGTGTGATAAGGTCCAAGGATCTTTTACAGCCCAATCCAGAGATTTCTGTAGAATGCAGAAGCTCAGCTCAGTGCCCTCTGCAAAGCAGAAATACAGGGAACAGGAACACACGACAAGTTATTGATATTTGTCACTGGTATTGTGTTTCTAAGCCTGCTGCCTGTCCTTTTACAGCATGCTACTGGTACAAACCAAGCCTGCCACTATTACCATTATCAGTCCAGAGAAGCTACAACACGACCAGTCAGTTTTTCTAACCCACTGGGGCAAAAGGATGGGTATTAAATCTGTCTCTACCCAGGGAGGAATTTCAGTACCTCACAGTCTGCCACAGCAAACATTGTGGCCCCATAGGTGGTGATGTTAAAGATTTCCCCCTACACCGAGTAGAAGCAGAGCTGCAGTTACAAACAGCAGCTCAGCCACACAGTTCCAATTAAAGAGTAATTCAGCAAGGAATAAAACTCCAGGACTTACCGAGTTCCCCCTTTCATAAAAGAAAAAAAAAAAAAACAACTTCCAAATATATCAGATCAACTTATTTCATTATTATTAATTAGGATACTCTGGCAAAGCAGACCAAGCCTTTATTAGCTGAAGCAGCAGTTTGGCAGCAGCTGGAGTTTTATTGCTCATTGATTAAGCAATAGATACAAGCTGAACCAGTAGCCTCATGTGAAGGGTATTAGAGCTGAATGCCTAGGAGATTTGTGTGAAGACTTATAGCCATAAGACAGATAGATCTATACATATTGCCCAAGGTAAAACTGTGTGAACGACTCTGAAAGGAGAAGGCTGCTGCATCATGGCAAATAATTGTTAATTTATTTTAGCGTGAAATCTTTTTACACCCTACATAAAATAAGCCACTTTTGTGGGAGGGTTGATGCAAGGATATTCCTTTTCGGTGCAGTGATGGGGTTAAGTGCTGCCTTTTGTGTGGAAAAATGGACAGTCTTCAGAGACTTCAGAGAACTGGGTTTCAGAGGAAAACCCTTCCTTTCTTTGCTAATCCCTTCTCTGACAGAAATATCGACCAGGTACCTGGAGAAACATCTTGCCATGGATGATGACACTCAGTCTTGCACCCACTGGCTTCACAGTAGCTAGAGAGAAGCTCTAAGAAATCCAGTCCTGTTGTTCCCAGCTGTCATCCTTGCCCCACTACCTCAAAATAACAGTTCTGTTGAGGAGCTGGAAGAAGAAAACATTTGTTCCTGATCTGGTGTGGGAATAGTTATTTAAACCTCTGATGAAGATGAATTTATGGTGATACATCTGCTCTGGCATTGCTGTGGCTGAGGTGCAAACATTTTATTGCTGACACTGCGGTGAAAGAACTAATCTGCAAAATAGAGCAGCCTAAGCCACAGCAGCTCTTTGCCTCAGGGAACGTGAGTCAGGGTGCTTAGATATGTTTCTATTAATTGCCTTCTTAACTCCAAAGAGCCAGACATGGCTATTTCATTTAAAATTACATTTTTACCAACTTAAAATAGAGTAAAATATAGTTTATAACAAGAGTTGCCTAAAAACTCATTAGACTCCATTTACCTGTGTTGTACTGTGATGTGAGAATGAAATGATGGCAGATACGGAGCCACATGCATAAAGGAACCTCTCTTGAACATTCCCTTTGCCCAGCACTCAAGCCTTACATTGTACATGAATGTCATGGTCTTCACAGAACAAATATTGCCCCAAAAGTTCAAGCTCTGTCTTGCACAAGCATAAAAATTAATTATAACTAACACGTCATAAACTAGCAAGCTTCCACTGTGTCCTTCTTTTTCCTAAAAACCCAGAGAAGTAAATACCCATCTAGATGTAAAGAGTTTTGAAAGGGCTGCAGGAGAGATTTCATGGGCAAACAGAGGCATCCTCTTTATTTGTGGTCGGTGAATTTTTCTTTCATACAAACACCTTAGTTGGGGCCAGCTATAGCTGAAAACAGTTATTACAATCTGCTTTGTATTTCAGAGAATGTGTGATCTTGGTCAGTAACAGGACTTTCTTTTATGGTGTGCTGCAAAAACAGCCTGGGATGCAAGCTGACTGTTCAGGGAGAAAGCAGATATTCTCTCCATTCCTAATTTGTTGATTTTTGCGTGGCAATCAGTAGATCCCATTTTGCCTTATGATGTCCAAATGGAATTTTCCTTGGGTGGAGCCTAATCTGTGCTTGAGTATAATGAATTACCTGTGCAAACACAGGCAGAAGAACTTCTCACTGCAAGCAAGAGCCTCCCATGAGTTGTTAAGAGATGCAGTTGTTGAAATCAAGCACTGGAAGCAATTTTTAAATGCCCACAGATGTGTTATTCAAACTTTAAAAGCCCGGGACTACAGTGTGACATAGTCACCGAGTGTCGCAGTGTGATGCGAAAATGCAGAACATTTCACTGCAAAAATCTCATCTCCTGGGCTGAACAGAGGCTCTTCAGTGTTTTACAGCAATTTAGGGAATGAGCCCGAGAGCAGCACAGGGTCTGTTTAACCTCATTTCCTCAAGGCACAGACTGGAGCAATATCAGAAGCAGGCTGCACTGGCCTGCAGAAAACTCAACAACACTGGATTTTTTTTCCACTGCTTGCCAGAGCCTCTGACATCAACTTTGCCCCAACAGGGAGCCAGAGGAAGGAGAGGGAGATGTAATGGCAGATGGCAACCCACAAGGAGGTGAGAACTGCATACTGCACTTTGGCACTCCATGACAAGGACAACTTTACAGTAACCTAGTTTGCTTATAAATTGGATGAGGATTATTCGCCACTTTTTTCCTCCCCCACCTTCAGTCAGATCATTGCAAGGCAGGCTAAAAAATATCTAATTAATTAATTGACTTAACTTTATGAAGCTGTATTTCTGATGCTGGGGAGACACAAGAGAACTGATTTTAATAGTTAAGCCAGGCGTCGTGTAATTTCAGGCTTTGATATGGTTTCAATGGGTAGATGAGCTGGGGGACAAATTTCCTTACCCGGTAAAGCAGCAATGAGTTGCTCTGTTACCTGGCCTGAATGTCCCAGAAATCTGCAGAAATTCAACAGAGGTTTCCCTGTGCTTTCTGCATGTCTTTGCCTTCAAACAAAAGCACATTCAGTGGAGATAGACAACAGGTAAGGGGAAAGGAAATTTGACTTTCTCAGTGTTTTCTGCAAAATGGTTCTCCTGTCTACTTCTAGACATTAAAATTAACTTGCTATCTAAATGGATCTTGTCTAAATTAATTGTGCTGTCTCTGTGCAGTGTTTCCCCAAGGAATGCACTGAAATAGTGTTACGTCTTTGACTGTTCTTGGCTGAGATATTAATTAATTATATGAATAAGCCTAGGAAAATAAAAGTAGGTTTCTGTCTTAATTCATGTGAGTAATGGGCCTAATCCTCATATGTGGAGCTTGGCAGTAGCTACTTTGCTGTGTGACCTGTTTTACTACTCCAAAGTGCCCTTGTTGGCTGGGGCAGATGCAAAGAAGAAACTGAGTCGTGCAGGAAGGGGAGACCCCTGCATAGAGTTGGGCACCACGGCTGGCTCCCAGCAACTGCTGTACAGGAATGGTGCTTTGATGGACACAGGGACCCCCTCAGGTCCCAGCCACAGGGTTGTTGTCTTCATGCAATGCTGTTCTGAGGTTTATTCATCTTAGTTTCGTACGAGTCAGTTAGACTGCACTAACACTGCTATCTCACTTTCTGCTCAGAACTCGCTCATTAGAACCATAGAATCACAGAATCATTTAGGTTGGAAAAGACCTCTAAGATCATCGAGTCCAACCATGAACCCAGCACTGCCATGTCCACCACTAAACCATGTCCTGCCTCTACACTTTTCTTTTTAACAGTTCCAGGGATGGCGGCTCCACTGATTCCCTTGGTAGCCTGTTACAATGTTTGTCAACCCTTTCAGTGAAGAAATTTTTCCTACTATCCAATCTAAACCTCCTCTGGTACAACTAGATGCCGTTTTCTCTTGTCCTGACCTCTTGTTACTTGGGAGAGTTAGGTGGTCCTTTGGGACATCTTCCCTGCCCTGCCCAACATAGCTCTGTCCTGCACATGTCAGAGTCTGGCAGAAAGCCTTTGGAGAAACAGGGAGCCTCAGAGTATGAGATGTTGCTTTTTTTGGAACTCCTGAACAAACAGAAACACTTTTCAGATCTAGAGAATGGAAAACTGAATGCTCTGCAGGGCTAACATATTCGTTATGATTGAGGTGGACATGACAGCTTTGTTTTCTCCTTGGTTGGTTGTTGTTTGATCATTTTATGAGGCTTCTCCAGGAATTTTTTCCTAAAGGAAGAATTTCCTTACTTACCCTCCTATTCTTCCCATGGTGTGGAAAGCAAACACTTGAATCAAATAAGCTTAACTCATCTCAAAGCTGACGGAAAGGTAAATGTACTTTGCCACTAGCTTACTTAGAAGATTATATATCTGCATATAAACCCATAAATATTTAGTTGGAACAAGAGTACTTAGTATTGTTTAAGAATGCTAGAATTGCAGACAATAGTTTCAATGGCTGTTTTACGCTGCTCACCAGTAAATGCTTCACGCTCCTGCAATATGCCTGTCTCCAGTGTGCCTATTAAAAAAAAGAAAGTATTTAAACATTTGAAAACCAGAACTTGCTTTGTAATTGAGCTTTGACCTGTAACATTTACATTTTAAAACTCAGACTTGATTTGAAAATAACCGTACTCCAGGAAAGCAGATGTTAAAATTGCTTCTATGTTCAGTCCAAAACTTTCTCTCTCTGTATGCTCTGCAAGCTTGTGTAATTCATATTCAGATAAATACACTGAGAAGGGTTCAAGTGTTTGCTTCCCAGAACACGAGAAATTCTTTCAGACATGGTTGTGATTTACCAAGTCCCTTGGTTTCCTGTCACAGGGCTGGTGGAGCCCAGAGCCTGAGGGAGAGAAGTGGAACTGTCTGTGGCACCTGAATGTCCCAGAAACACTCAGACTTTGCTGTTGGCTCCTCTGAGTTAAATGCAAAGCAGCTCGTTGACTTCAATGCTGTGTAACTATCACCTTGCTGATTTTGCACAATTGTTTTGCTTGAAACAATGAATAATGCCTGGGTAATGTAAATTCCCTGGGGGCCATAGCAGATGCTATAAACTCTGCCAGTGTTATTGAGGCATCTGGGAAATTCTTTTATTTCCATACTTTACACTATAAGAACTTCAACACTTGATTGCAAAGGAGTTTGCTGTAAGAGACAGAAAATTCCAGAAGACACACAGACAGAACTGAAGTTTTCTTAGACAATTAATAATAGAGACTGATGAGATTAATGAACAGGAAGGACATTCTCCTGTCTGTAGTCTACACAAGATAAAAACAGATTCAAATCAGCATTAGCATTCAATATCTATTTTTTGTATGCCATCTATTGACTGTGGCAGGGAGATCCTTCTTTTGAACCAGACATCCCACATCCCATAAGGAGCACTTATTTTTGTGAAGAGCAAAAACATATCCAAGCCCTGATAACCCCGAAACTTTGCTTAGGAGTGCTGTAATTAGAGCTTGTGCCTCTCTCTTCAAATCTGCTTAACAAACCTGGACACTTGGCTCTAAAGCCAGCATTCGTGTTAAGATGCTGTGCTAGTTACACTCAAGATTTGTCAAAACAATCTAACCAACTCTCATAGGAAACCAGAAACAAGAAGGAAAAATTTGGCCACATTCCTATATCCAAATATTTTTACAGCATGAGAAATTGAACTAATAATGCTTCTGTCTGGTTAACAGCTGTCAAAGGATGAAAAATAAGCTACTGGGAATGTAGTCAATCACTCACTCTTTTTAATGTGGTGTGAAATCCATAAAGGCATTTATACTGAATCTTAATGCGTTTTACAGAAAAATCACTGGTAGCTGTGTTGAAGAGATGCCAATTTTTAACAAGCAGCGTCTGGTGCTTTCCGGGCCACTCCACGCATGTGTGTTCTGTAGGGAATGATGAGTTTGCACTCTGTTTGCTTCTGGGAATGCATATTTAGTAACATTCCCTCTCTTCCCCCTCTGATTGAGGTGGGTCTCCAGGACATAAGCCTCATTCACAAAAAGACATCTGAGTTTCATCCAGGTCCTCTCTCTCAGTGACTGCAGTTTTCATCCACATGTATCACAGTGGCTCCTCTCCTGCAAAGCGCACAGGCCACATCCCGCAGATGCGGCGGCACCTGGGGACATAACGGATTTCAGGAGACGTACTGATTTCATGAGACTGTTTTTCCAAGGCAATGAAGCAGGTGAATCGCCATTCGCAGGGCTGTGGCCTTCCCCTGTGTGTTGTATTCTTTAACCAGCAGGTAAAGCGAAAACTTCCCTGCACGGCACAATGAGATATTAATGTGTGTGAAGAGCTCCGTGTTGAACCACACGCAGAACAGCCTATATATGGCCAGAGGTAGCAGCTTTTTAGATCAGGATGGCTATTTTTGTTACTGATAGCATTGGGGAATGAAGAGCTCAGTGGCTGTGCATGGAGAATGCGTGGCTCAGGTTGTTGAAGGATTTGTGTATCCCTGTGGCCCTGCTCTTCACTGGGTTTTGTTGGATGGATACAGCTGGATACAGCTGGATACAGCTGGGATGGTCACGGTTTGAGGCATCTTCCTCATCTTGCCCCAGTGGAGATATACTGTATCAGGTGGTGCTAATGTATGGGCTAAAGCCCCCTTTGGTCACCCTCCTTCTCTGGCTCAGCAGACCCATGGCAGATTTTAGGCTGGTGAGTGCTAGGTGGCTGCAGAGGTGCTCGTCCTGCCCAAAGCACTCAAACACGAAAGGAGAGCCAGTCCCAAGGCTTTCTGCCATTGTTTAAGGTGAAAGCACAGTGTGAAACATAACTCATAACATTCCCTTCTTTGTATCTCCACTAGTTCATCTGACTATAAAATCAGGCTAGCTAATAAATACCAAAATACAGAATAGAGTTTTGGTGTTTTCTGTTGGTTACCTTTACCTTGTGATCTGTACAGGTGAGCAGTTACTATTCCTCCATGCAATTACTTATTCAGTTTCATAATGTATCTTTCACATGTGAGTTAAGGCTCTTGTCCACACTTTCTCATAGCTCTACAGTACAAATTATACAAATCAAGGCAATAGAAATGCTTAGCGGTGGGATCACACTCAGAATAACTTCCTGGTGTTCTGCCACACTAAACTCTCCAAAGGATGTGCCCAGGTGTAACAGGTCAGTCCAAAATAGAAAGTGTGTGCCTCAGGATGGCTGTGGGTCAAACACTCCTGTCATGGTTCCTGTCCAGCCTGATGTCATCAGTATAATAAAAACTGTGGTTTCAGCTGAGTTCCTTCCAGACATTAGTCCAGAGTGCAAAAACTATCCATCAGAACCAGGATCTGTGGAGGAAATGACCAGGACTGAATAAGCATGGTGGTTATCCCCTTTCAAAATAAAAATAAAAACGTTACCTGTAAGGCAAATACATGATACAGCTACCTGCAGCCTGTAAGCCATGAAACAAATAGGAGCATTGGACTTTCAGTCCCTCAGCTCTCAGAAATGATTCCTCAATGATTTCTGAATTTATGTACTTCGTAGCATGCAACTACTACTATTAAATACATTATACCAAACCCACGCTCATGCTTTTTTTGCTCTTCATTTTCCTCTTTTAACTTATATCAGCTCCCAGCCTCCAGAAATTGCATCTTGTGGTAACACCATGTATTAGTGATATACAAAATTTGGAGGCTTTCCTAATATGCCCCTGCATTTCAGTGTGCTGCTCTTTTATCCAAATAAGTGTATTAGTGCCTTGTGCTTCTCTCTTTCATTCATATTGGAAAAGAGACATAATTTTTTCATTAAGATTATATCTTGTAAAATATTATTTTTCCTACTGGATGACAAGTTCCTTGAGCTTCCACTGAATTCAGTAGTGATGGGGTATGCTTATGAGACTAAGCTTGAATTCTCAGCTAAGTGAAGCATTTGGGATTTATTTCAGTCCCGCTGAAGTCAGTGGGACGCAAATATAATTTTAAACAAACATTTAAGTGCTTTGTGAAATGCAGCTAGACTGCTGAACATAGGTCTCAACAAGAAACTATTTTCTGTTTCTTACCATGATAACATACTTTGACACACTGTTATGATACCAAGTCAGTCATACCATCTTTAACACATTACAATCAAGGGAGAAGTCAGCCTGCTGTACTGAAATTCATGAATAAGAATCATCTTTGACTCATATTTCTGAAATCAGCAACACCCATTTTCATATTGAAAGTGCAATGTCCCTATTTCCCAAGAGGTCTTTCATTTGTATGTCTCCAGGGAAGCTCAGACTAGGAGTTAGGCAGCCAGTGAAGAGGCCAGGGGCACAGATGTCAGAGGGATGTTTTCCCCATGTGTGGAGCAGGCAATATTACATGTGAGGGACCATTAGGTGCCCAAGTGCACGAGTATGCCGAAGGAGCACAGGAGCTCACTGGTACACCCCAAAATCTGCTGAAGACTGCTGTGGCTTTGACCAGAAGTTTTATGTAGCCACGTCTATCTTCCCCCAGATGGATCCTTTAAATGTCTGCTTTTTATTTTATTTTATTTTATTTTTTTTTAAGTGTATGGTTTCATTTTCTCATAACTTGGATCTTGGTACGCATTGCGGCATTACAGCTACAGTACTGAACACTTCCTTGCTGTTCCTGCAGTTACTTTTGACTTCCCAGCTCTGATGAGTTTTTGGAATTTATCTATATTATTCCTTAGAGTGTTTGTGGTAATAAATCCTTGTCTAGTAGCTAGTTACTTCCCTCAAATACTAAAGCAGTAGTTGTTTTAGAAATTACTGAATGTAATATTGTGATGGTTACATATGTATGGAATTTGCAGAACCACAGAATGGTCTGGGTTGGAGGGGACCTTGAAGATCATCTAGTTATAAACTCCACACCATGGACAGGGACACCTGGTTGCTTAAAGCCTCATCCAGCCTGACCTTGAATACTTCCAGGGATGGGGCAGCCACAACTTCTCTAGGCAAGATTTTCCAGTGTCTCACCACCCTCACAGTAAAGAATTTCATCCTAATATCTAATCTAAACCTACACTGTCAATTTAAAGTCATTCCTCTTTGTCCTCTCCCTACCTGCCCTTGTAAAAAGTCCTTCTCCAGCTCTCTTGCTGTGCCCCTTTAGCTACTGGAAGGCTGATATAAGGTCTCCCCACAGCCTTCTCTTCTCCAGGCTGAACAACCCCAATGCTCTCAGCCTGCCTTCAGAGGAGAGACCATAGGCAAGGAATGGCTTTCCAAGTGATCAGCAGCACGAGCTAATGGCATGTAATGACAATTATTTTAATTCAGTCATCTCCTGAGACACCTCAGAGCCTTCATGCAGACACTCAGACCACCAAGGGTTTCCAAGCAAGCATCTCCTGTAAGTAGAAAGCTTTATAAAGAGAGAGAAAACCAGCAGCAAACCCATCTGTGCACATTAAGCGTGAAATATCATTCCTCTACAAACTGTGATTAATCTCCTTTATCAGACCACTAAATATTAATTCTTGGTTCCCACTACTCAGTGCAAATTGACAACAGTGATACAAACCCCTTTCTCCTGCCATGTTGTCTTTCCTCCATTCATCAAGAGCTCCCGCTGCCTAGCACAGCTCTTGTCCCTCTGCTGTTACTTGGGAGATGAGACCAACACCCACCTGGCTACAATCTTCTTTCAGGTAGTTGTAGAGAAGTAGGTCCTCCCTGAGCCTGCTTCTCTCTGGGCTAAACAACTCCAGCTCCCTTAGCCACTCCACATGAGACCTGTGCTCCAGACCCTTCACCTAGCCTGATTGCTCTTCCCTGTACCTGCTCCAGCACCTCAAATCCTTTCCTCTCTGCTTTTGTCACCTCCATCTTTCCCCACGCAGCCTCCTAGGATGATGCAGGAGCGCAGCGGCCCCCGGGGAGCAGGGGTGGGAGAGCAGCCACAGGGGAAAAGGCAAGGACAGAGGGGAGAGAAGAGGGGCAGAGAACGGTTTCGCTCCACCGACGCTTTGCCCTTTTTGCCAGGAGAGGGAGCAGGTCCCTGCGCATCCCCCGAAGCTTTTGTTCCACATCTCGACGGACTCGTAAAGCTCCACCGTGCTCTTAATTGCGGAGTCGGAGGAGTGTTTAGCCCCAGACTTTCTCACACATGCACACAAGCGGCTTTTAAGCAGTTTTCCATGGCAGTACAGCTTTGCACCTGTGAGTCATTAGACACAGTCCTGCCACCCTTACTCATAATCCCGAGTTTTACAAAGAATTTCCCTAGAACCTGGGTGTTTCCTTCTAAAAAAAATAAAAGAATTCTTGGAATTAAACAAGACAGGAGTAGGCTGTCCAGGGCATGTGAAGGAGAAGTGTTACCCATCTTTAGTTTCAGCAAGCGGAAGGTAATGCACTCAATTCAGGAATGAAATCCATAAAGAGAAATAGGAATGCATTTGTAAGATCATGGTAAAACAGCACTCTGTAAGAGGGAACAAATAATATTTTTCAACAGAAATGTGAGGACAGCTGGGTTCAAATAGCAATGCAGCAAAAAATACCTGTGCCGCCGTCTACAGTAGCAAATGTTATGTTTTACGACTCTGAACATAGCTTTACACAATGCATTTATATTATATTTCTTTTGGATGTGAGGGGTAAAAAGCTTTTCTTTTTCAGATTCTAACTAAAATAAAATTGCACAGAAGGCACTGCCTCTTAAAAGGAGGCTGTTATTGCTGGCAATGCTCCCACACGTGCAGGCAGACCTGTGGTCACTCTGGTGGAGTGTTCACATGCCTTCATCACACACTGCAAACTGATGATATCATGAAAGACACTGAAGACCATTTGAACTTAGACAATCCCATGAGCCCACATTTCATGTGTTCATTGTTACCTGCCCTGGGTAGTAAGTTGTCTCTCTATTGCCTGTGTGCCATGTAAAAGCCTGTGTTTACATGGCTACCATTTCTTTTAGATTCATAATCAGCTAAATAAGTTGGAAGATGCTGCTGTTATCATGCATCTTTTATATATTGTGACAGAGACAATTTCATCTGCAAGCACAGACTGCGGCTAGGAGTCCAAAGAGCAGGCAGCTCCACTCCCAGCTTTTGTGCTCTTGGCAAACTCATCTCAACACTGAGAAACTGCAGGGCAGCTCTAGCACTGTTACATGGCCACCTTTACTCAGGGGTGTTGCATTCTCTAAAAAACCAGCTGGTTTCCACAGCAAGCCATGAAGCGGGACCACCTGATGCCCAGGCCACCTCAGACAAGTTAGATAGCACTGCAAGAGTAGGGAAGCAGAGAGGCATCTGCCTCTCTGCTGTGATTTTCTATCAACATATTGCCAGTTTTTCTACAGCTCTTTGGTTACGCTTCTGTAAATGGACTTGCAGCTTCAGAAAGTGTGGCTGTGCAAGATCTGTCAGACCTAGGGACTGTGAGGATGTCTGCAAAGCTTTTTGCAGGATGATGTGTTCTGAGCTGAGTGGAGATAATATTGTAGGTGCCGTGCCTGTTGAAATAAAAGGAACCTCAAGACATACCATGAGTCAATCCCAGTGCTTAGAAACCAGAGATAAACAGAAAGAAAAGTGACTGCTACTGAAATACACAATGTAATGGTTGTTTGAGGAAGGACTTTGGATTTTCCTCTTCACAGAGTTAAAACTGGAAGAGAGTTTAAGTGGTGATCCTCAGCCTGCCATTTCTGCCTTCATCCGTGTCCTGTGTTCATCTGTTTGACCTCCCAGTTTTGCAGCAATTCGTGCCTAGGGTTGAAGGAAGATCCCTCTTGTGTGCCATCTGCACTTTCCAAACAAACTGGAGACAAAGTTCCCCATTGCAATGCCCTCCTGCTCAGTGCAGTGCCCTTCTCCCCTGTGGAAGACAGGATGGCAAGGGCAGTGCTGGCAAACATCTTTCCTAAACCAAGCAGTTGGCTTAATTTTCTGGTTTAATGCTACTGTTAGAAAGGAAAATCAAAGTTGGGTATTAAAGTGTCAGAAAGCAAATGGGTTAAATGGTGCCCTAAGTCTGTGAATGCAGTGGGTGAGAGCAGAACCTGTTTATAAACTGCAGTGACTGTGCTACCTGGAGATGACTTCATGCCTGAAGAACTCTTGTAACCTTTTTCAATCGATGCCTTTCTTTTTCTCTAACATAAATGTCACTTAAGGACATACACTACATTACATGAATGTCAGAGATAACTGCCCAGCAATTGTCCTTTCCTGTTATTTCTCTTTTCCATCAAAAGTGAGATCTTCCTTTTTTTTTTGGCATGTAAACAAAAATGGGATTTGATGACAAAAATCTAATCAGCAATCAACTCTTTCCTTACCAGTTAGATTTTCGGAAGAGATGATAAGCAGACATACAAATGAAGTTCTTTGCTGTGTGATGATCACAGAGGAGTATAATGAAGATTAATCACCACTTTATCAAACTGAATCCATTTTTTTAAGCATCTCAATTAAACACCAGCTTAAATTCTGTAGAAGTGGTTGAGCCAAAGATGTGCCATGGTGATGTGCTGGCATCTTCTCTTCCCTAGAAGGCCCTGCCTTCTCCTTGCTCACCCATGACCGTGACTGCCTGGCTCTGCTGCATCACATTACAGATGCTCCAGGGCCCTGTGCCCCTCCAGACTCTCTACTGTCTTTATTCCGCACCCTGGGCATCTTCCCAGCGCAAGGCAGTCCTGCTGCACTCCCACATCTCAGCACAGCCTTGCCACACCTACAGCAGCCAGCATCCAACCCCCCTCAAAGAGTCTCACAAAACCAAGTATATATTGGAACTATGAGCTAAATAACTATCCTGGTTTAAGAAGATGTACCAATTCCAAAGCACAAAATTCCCAGGCCATAAAATCTTTCTGCAGCAGTAAGACTGAATGACATTCACATATAGATTGAGTTCAAATGCCATTTTCCTTGAGGCCTCTGTTTTCCTGTCACTAAGGGAGCAGAGAGACTCTCACGTGCTTGCCCCTTGCTGGTATCCCTCCCCAAGCATCTGCTGTGATCCCTGTCAGGGCAGGGACCAGCGGGGAGCCTGAGTGGCTCTTCCTGTGGTCGTCCCACCAAATCCCATGGGATACCTTCCTGAAATAAATAGCTTTCTATTGTTTGTGGGATACTTTGTTCTGCTTGCTCCCACTTTGCTCTGAAATAATGTCTCTAGCAAGAGCTTACCCTAGAAGTATTTGGAGATTTGCCTGAGAACTGACTAAAAGAATGCAGATTTTGGCCCTCAGTTTTTTACATCTAATAGATTATTTAACTAATTAATATTTCTCTCTCTAATCATGTATTACAATTGGACATCTGAAAACAAAAAAAGCATAAGGTGCTCTGAGGGATTTCGAGGCATCCTGACATGGCCATTTTCAAGAAAATATGAAGAGACAATAGGAAGCATAATCATTAACTACCTGGGAGTGATGTCAAACCTTCTGTTCTCTTGGGTTAATGTATGATTCGATCACCACAAATGGAGGTCTTCAACATGCCTTTTTAATGGGATTCAACTCTGGTTACATTTTGACATCTAGAAAGATTTCAAACAAATACAGTGATACAAATATGCATACTACAGTAATTGCAAGAAGCCGAAATTGAAAATGATACCGATAATTACATGCGGTGAAAATGGCTAATGCTGACCACCTAATAGCATTTTGCATTTCAGTGATTAACAGCAATAAACTAATAAAATAACTACTAATAAATAACAACAAACCCCCTCCTGACTTATATCTTATCTGTGCCTTATCTTAAGATACACAAAGAAAGGAAAAGTGATATATATAATGTCTTACATTGCACATGTAACACAGCTGGCTGGCATTCTTGGCATGATATATGTGTGGCTACAGCACAAATCAGCCAAAATCAGCACAAAGCCCAGGGTTGCATACATTACAGACAAACAGTGAACCATCACGTTGTGCTGTGATTCCAAGGTCCCTGAAAATTATTGTATTTTATCCTACAGTTTCTTTTCTTTAGCCTGCCCTTTCTCAAAATATTCTCTCTTAAATGGGCACTGATTTCTATTAGCAGCTCTCCAGAAAGCAACAGGAAAGCTAAACTCTGTGCAAATTCACTTTGTTTTACTGCTATTTAAATTTATATCAAAAAATGGTTCCTGCCTGAGCACCAAAATACGGTGCTGGAGCTCTGCAGCCAGCGAGCCTTCCCAGGCAGTGATCCCACAAGCTGCCTTGTCGCTGACCTGCCAGACCCCTACAGAGAGGGGGCCACTCAATCCAGTCTGTCTTAGCTACTTTGGCTAATTGCAGTATAGATAGTTGTCAGCAGGACTTAAGGAAAGAGCATCGACTCATTTTCCTAGGTTAGTGATTTAAAGACAGATAACAAGTTATGGCCATTTTTGACAAGGATCAGAGGTGAAGCAGTGACCCAGAGTCTAAAGGTAATGCACCCTATTACCAATCCACATCTGACCGCTGCCTTGTGAGCCTCCCCTTGCACTCGCCAGGGGAAAGCAGATGTCGTATTAGCTGCCATCCTTAAGTGGCTTTTGTCATCATGTCAACTTTGAAATAACACATAGCGGGCAGTGACACACACACACCCAAAATCAGCCAAATGAGTTGCTTGGCAGTTCAAATAGAGCGAGGAAAGACACCAGTGTTAAGAAAAAGCAAAATGCAAAAATGCATAGAAATATTTTTTTCTGGCTTTGTGAACAGTGAAGGGGTACGACTTGCACTCAGTTATTGCAAATTACTGTGATACTTAACAATGGCTGATCTAAATACTTGACTAAGGGTGAACTAAAGCAAGCACACTGCAGAAAAATTTGGGATAATGCTCAGGAGCCACACATTTATAAATTGTATGGTTAGTGTAAAGTCTGATAGGTAACCTATCCTCTCTCCCAAAATCTAATTTAATTAATACTTTGGAAATGTAGCTGTCCATGCAGATGTCCCACTGGACTGTTTAAAAGATATTCTTCATATCACTGGAAATCACTCTTTTAAACCAGGGATTAATGTACTGGGGCTGAGATAAAGCCTTTGATCTCTTTCCTCTGTCAGTAGGGAAGGCAGGTGAAGCAGCAGCTGGCACCAAGCTGGTCTCAGACTCTCCTGGTGCCATGTGTATTCCAAAACTGAGGAGGACCACACCCAGCTCATGGCAGAGCAGCCAGGGCACAGCGAGGGCTGGTGGCTCCATGATGAGGTGGGACAAGCTGGAAGATGAGGGCAACCACAGCATGAGCCATGCCCTCAGCAACGGGGTGCAGGCCCACAGGGTCTGGCCATGGCGTGCAGAGCCAGGTCCATCGACAACATGAGGCAGGGCAAACAGAGAGACCGGCCTGCAGTCCAGCAAGGTCTGGCCTTTGCCAAAGTTTTTCACCCACAGAAGATGCTGTGTTCATGCTGTTGTGTATGAGTCTCATGGTTGTTGGGCCAGTTGTTCCTTGGCTCCAGAGAGGGAGATGGCCATGTGGGCTCTTGGAGGAAAAACTATCAGCAAGGAAGGAAATTAATGATGGAGGTGCTCTGGGATCAGGCTTAATACTGCCCTGCCCTGGTAGAAGTGCAAGGCAGGAGGTAGAGCAGCCCAGTGTTGACACCAGACTGGGAGACACTGCCAGCAGGGTGAGAGGGCTGGCATATTACGTGAAGGCATGATGCATGGAACATGAGAACCAGTGGCGTAGAAATGAAAATTTGTCTAACAGCAAAGGGATAGTCTTTGTGTTTTGGGATTAATCATGGAAATGTCTTTGAGTTCGTCTGCTGTGAATGACACAGGAGGTATAAGTCTTGGTTTTATTAGTCACAAGGTGACAATGAGGCACTAAGATGTGTTGGCTGTGAACATAAAAAAGGTGACCACAAAATCTATTAGGCACGGTACTTCCTACAGAGAGAGCAGGGCTTATTAATACTGCCACAGAAATCTCTGGAGAGATCTCATCCCTGCTGCCTTATACCACTCACTCTCAGCCAGGAAAGACGTGGCCAGACTGGAGCAGAGTCAAAGGTGATGGCTGGGGGCAGTCACTCTTCTGTGAGGGAATATGCTTAAGAGTAATTAGCTCAGCAAAAGACTGTAGAGCTTATATTATTGCTCTTCTTAAGTAATTCAGAAGAGTTAGTAGCAGGAAGGGAAAAGGGCCATTTAAGTTAAGCTAAAGAGCAGTTTTGGCACAAGAACGAGTGGTGAGAGAGGCGATGAGGATCCCTCCATGCCAAGGAGCTGAAAGTAGTGAGAAAAACCATTAACCTTCCTGGACGTCCTTGGCTGTGGGCTGAGTAAACCAGCTCAGCAGCAGGGGACCCAATGGGTTTTAAAAGGGGACTAAGAGGTTAATGACAAGTTCATGGGAAGAGAGAGCTCACTTCTGTGTTGCTTTGTGTTGGGGTAACTAGGGGGTAATACAAGTTGATGTTTGCTTTTTTAATAAGATATGGCTATGCTGAAATGATGAGAAGTTTGGGGTATCGCAAAGGGTGAAACTCATCTTGGCCTGTGCTGAAGAATGAGGTTACAAAGCTGAACTGGGAGTTGGCAGCAAGCACAAGACTTCCTTATTTGGGTCTTGGGTCTTCTGCCCCTATGCCTAGTGAATAAATGCTGGAAAGCGGGGGGGGAAATACAAATGACAAAGTGAGTATATATGTTGAGAACAAGGAAGAAAAGTTCTTCAGCCATACATTCAAGTTTAAACCTTAGGCATATATGGACTTGAATTCTTTCATCTTCATCAGAAACTACCTGGCCAGATACTTCACTACAAGAGCTAAAGTTCTGTTGTACAGTACACACACATTCTGCAAATCTGTGTGCTATCTACAGCTGTGTACACTTCCAGCCTCCAGAATAGCCATTCCCTTTCCCTCTTGTGCTGGAAAAGTCAAGGAAAAAGTCTTCCTTAGCACCAAGCTGAGGTGTGTTTGGGGTGGGGAATCTTGTACCTCTCCAAGCTGTGGTGATCTGAAACTGTGAAATTGTCAAAAGGTGAGCCCAGGGGACCTTGTGTCCTTTTTGAGTGCTACTGTAATACCCTTTGAATGTCTTAACTGCTTTTGGAGATGTCCAAGGCAATACCTGTATTTACAGAAGTGCCCTCCAGGCCTGTGCTGCAGAGCAAACAGCAATTTTTCAGGCACTCCACCACTGCACACACAATACCCTTAATGATTACGAGGGCTGCTTATCCAAAACCCCACACAGCTCCCTTGAGCTGCCAAAAGCCTTTGTGGCAGAAGGAAAGCTGTTCTCTGTACCAGCCCTGCGTTATGGTTTGTACGAGTCCATGTGGGAAGTAGAGATCCCAAGTAGCAAATGCTGTCTCAGGAAAAAACAAACAAATCAGATACATCCTGGTAATGACCCACCACCTACCTTGTCACACATTCATTTTTACAGCAGAAAATCAAAAGTCAAAGAGCAAGACTCAGAGTAAAACTTCGTGGTATTAAATCAAGGGAAGGCAGTAACCATCCTGGCATCTCTGGCTGCCATATGAAAGCAAATACTTGCCCTCGCTTAACAGTATTGGAGATTAGCTTGGTATGTCAGCATAGAGGATGTTCTGACATGGGAAGGCAGGGTGGGAGAGTGACAGCAGGTGATCAAGGACAATCTGGCCTAGTGAATGAGCATTAAAGGCTGAGGGAGAAGCATGAATTTGGTAGGGGTGGGGGAGAAAGGAGTTTGAAGAAATACTGATTGAGGTCAAGAAGATTTCCCTTTTAAAAGGAGAGAGACAGAGGAACATTAAACAGGTAATGAGAAAGTAAATGGAGGAAAGCCACTGCACAGTACAGCTGCATGATAATCAGGAGAGGTTATAGATGTATTCACTAGCTATTTGCACTGATCAGCCCAGGGACTTGGATCATGATGGTATCTGAGCATACAACAGTAAAAGGAGATTTCCCAGGTGATTGTACGCATGATCCAAAATGAACTACCTGCAGCTCTGTGGCCGAGTTGCAAGGCAATACTGCAGTATCCCAAATAAAATACCCAGAAGTAAAAATGCACGCTCTGGACCCTGTCTACCTCCATTCCCTGGGAGGCTGAGGGAATGCATTTAAAGGGGACAATCATGTGAAATCACATTCTGTAGAGCTCTTCTTCTTATGGACAAATAACTTCCATTGAAATCAGTAGGACCCTCTCATAAGGGGTCTGAATTGGAAACCTTTAAAATAAGTGGGAACCTATAGTCCTTCTATTTGCTTTGGCTATATATATATGTATATATATCTCCTTTGTTCTCTATTATATATGAGTTGAGAAAACAAGATCTCTGTTACTTCAGGTCTGGAGAGAAGTGATATTTGTATTTCCATTAGTTTCAAAAACTGCATGCATTTTTTTTTTTTTAGTGTTTAAAAAAAAAACCAAAACAACCCAAAACTTGTAAGCTATACTTCATAAATACTACCTTTTGGGCCAGACAGGACTAAGACAGACTTGTTAATGCCACTGTTTGTATATCCCAGTGCTTCCATGTGAAAGTAGGCTGCCCTAGAATATGTCTGCATCCTCTCATCTGCACCATCATACTACAGCAGAGCCTGGCAAATTAAATTATCTGAGTGTCCTGTTTTCTCCCAAAGAGAGAAGAAATTTGTTTGCCTCTTGCCCTGGGCTTTTTCATGTTGTTCAGAAAGCTCCTATGCACCAGCACGGTCTGGGTGAGAGTGCTGTGAAGGCAGGCCAGCTGCCATAAAAGCTGCCTCCAGCTCTGTTGCTCTCATTCCTGAGCTGTCAGCCCTTCTCTTCCAGAGGAGCAGAGCTGTTGGGGGCAGTCGGAGCTACACCACTGCGCTGCCCTCTTGTAATTACAGCATGTCCAGCATGCAGGCTGTTAGAAATACCTTATTAAACGAGTGCCGCTGATGTGGCTTTTCCTGCTAGTGTGTAACACTGCTCTGCTTTAAACCCGAGCATTTCTGAAGCATTGACAGTGGCTTAGCTGTATCAATCACTGCTGCTGTTAGTGGTGCAGGTGGAAGGGTGGGAAAGAGCCTGAAGCTGATCCAGAAGAGGGCCTGCATTGATAGTGCTTTTCCTGTCTATGTGATGTGGGAATTGTCAGGATGCCAAGAATTCTGCTCCTTTTGAACATCTTCTAGCAAAAGAGACTTCTGCTTTCTGTTCCAGTTGAAATGCTTCCACTGGTTTCTCTTGGTTCCACCTGAAAAATAGGCTTTAGATCACAGCCTTTGAGCAACTGATTTTTTGGGTGTGTTACTGATCTCTGGGGCCATAGTTTACCTGCAGAAACCCTATGAAGGTTCCAGAGGAATGTCGTCTGTGAAACGTGGACTTGACCTGAAAACAGATCTCAGCTTCAAATATCAGAATTAACTGAAATGGTTTAAATTCCTCCATAGATATCCTGTCTTTTTGATGGTCAAGGAAAAACTGTGCAGGAGGCACTAGCCAGAGCCTTCTGAACCCTTAGAACCTTTCTCATTCTCCACCTACTGCCCTTTAGTAGACCCGTGCCCAGCTAATGCTGCCTGCCCATGTCCCTAACATGACCACAGTCACACCAGCCCATGGTTCAGACTGGGAATACCCGTATTTTCACAGCTGTGCCTCACATCAGGCAGTGGGTACAGATGAATCTAATAGTGGCCTCATGCCTCCTGGAGATTGTCCAGGACTGAAAAGTCCTCACATGATTAGTTAAACACACTTCACAGTTGCTTTGGATTATTGTAACACAGAGTACCATGACCAGACTGGAGAATCTGCTTCATATACCATACAAAGACCCAACCCACAATATTTCTATTCACAGTCCACTATGTGGGATTAGGTCTCAAACATAAAATCAGGCTGAAAATATTTCTGGTTAGTACAATTACAGTTCAAAGAATACTAAACCTTTTTTTTTTTTGCATTACTTTAGATGCAAAAAACAATCCATCTAGAAAAATAATATGCCCTGTCTTGAAGAAGGGAATCACTGATTAACTTTTAGCATATATAAATCCCTGCCAGTTTCTGATAGGAGTCACCATGCTTCACACAGAAATCACTGCTGAAAATCAGAAGACCAAATTACTTTCCCATGTAGAGGTAATAAGTGCATTTCATGATGGGCAGAAAAGCCTGTTAGGACATTTCTAGTTCTGGGAATTTGCAGGCTAAGGAATTAGCAGAGGTATAAAATGAAGGCTCTTGGTGAGGATAAAAACCTCAAGTTGCTTTTACCAATATGCAACGTGATGGATGCAGCAGCCACTTTACTGGAGCCTGTTTTTAATTGGGATTGGATTCCCTATGAGTTAAAGCTGCTTTCCCTGCTCCAGTTTGATAAATTGGCTTGGAGGGTGAGTATTTTTTTCAGAACGAGAAATTTGCATTTAGATGGTCCAGGTCAGTGCAGCTACTTCAATCCTGACATTCAGTATAGCAGGCTGGGGCTGTGCAGGATGGCAGGGACCTACCAAAGACCTCCCTGTGTCCTACACTATCCCTCCTCCTCACACAGGAAAAAGTTAGTCGGGGTTTCTTTCCTAACCTGGGACAGACATGACTGACCAGTTGACCAAGCCCTTGTCCAAGAAGGCTGTATAGGGTGGCGTTACCTCTCCTCTGCATTGAGCACAGGCCAGAGATACCACAGTATAGCTTGTTGCAGGGGCAGTATTTAACTTGTAGTTTTATTGTCAGAACAGAATGATTATTAATTGGTCTTAGTGTCCTATGAGTCTCTCAGGCCAGATACTGAGAAGTCTTGTGGGCAGAACCCAAACAGATCCCTTCACCTGCAGGGGTTTACCCTCAGGCTCCAGGCTTGCCAGTAAACTTAATAGACTGCCAACCCTATGAAGTCAATGGGGCAGCTTATGGATGAATGCACATGACAACTATGGATGAGTGCACAGGTTTGCAGGATTTGGGTCTTCTTTTTATCCCCTTTCTTTCCACTTTCTGTTCTACTAGAAGTCTTTTTGTGTGGGGCAGGCTGCTTTTCCTTACACTGTTTAGATGAGACCTCTGAGATAAGCCTGGATGTGGGAGTGCTGTGACTTCAATTCAGCTCTGTGCAAACACAGGGACTGTTTAGCTTTCCATGGAGTACTGGGATCTCTGTCCTTCTCACCACCATTGTTGTTCACCTTCTTAAGAAGCAGTGCTCTCCTTTAATTTCTGGCCTTTACCAGGGAAACCATTGATCTAACTGGAAACTCAGATTTATCAGATACTGATCAGATGCACATTCACTGAAGACAAGGGTCTTTTGATCAATCGCATTGGGAATTTTACCTGGAATTCAATACTCATATGGTCTCTGAAGGCAAGGATTTTCACTGAGTTTTATCATGAAGTACAAACAGCCTTTGACTATAATTGTTTTACTAATTTGCAGTCATGTCTTTTCTGTACGTGGACAAGATTTCTAAGTAAGGGCAGGTTATTAAAATCAGATTCCAGTAATGATTATGCTGCTGGTTACTTTCTTGCTTACAGCATGTAGCCTTTTTTCTCTTCCCTCCTCAAAGGGATTTAGTTCTAATAGAGACCCTTTTGTACTGAAACTGTAAATTATTATATCATCTGTTGTTCTCTTATTAATGTTGTTAATTCTCTTCAGGCATATTTTTCTCTTTTTGCTTGGTGCCTTAATACTTCATTCTGTAATTTGCTTGCAAAGTTATTGCAAACTAGAATTTTAATCTCTGAGTTGAGAAATCGAAATCCAACTTCCTGAAAGTAAAAAATGAGGGATTTTATAGTTTATTTGATATTTAGAGCTAATAAACTCAAGACACTGGAGCATACTTACAGTTCTCAAAATTAGGCTAT
This sequence comes from Oxyruncus cristatus, assembly GCA_013399855.1. NCBI lineage: Eukaryota > Metazoa > Chordata > Aves > Passeriformes > Cotingidae > Oxyruncus > Oxyruncus cristatus. The sequence continues at coordinate 1,781,897 of VXAY01003430.1, forward strand.
AAATTTTCTTCATTGAGTTAGAAGAAGTATTATAGAGATTTGCTTGATCTTCAGTGCATTTTTGTAATGCACACCATTAAAATGCAGCCAAATGTGAGTTACATGCCCGGGGCAAAGGAATAGGGGTTATAACTACAAAAGGGACAGTCACATCTTAGGAAACAGCAGTATGCAAGAAGATATGAGGGTTCTAAGAAAGAGTCGAGGTAGCAGGAGCTCCCAGTGTCCTGCCTTGGTGATGGGCACTGTGTATGAACTGCAAACCTATAAGGAGAAGGGAGTTTACCACTAAATGGGGCATTGGGATCACTATTACTGAAATAGTACAGGTTATTCAGAACTGAAAAGGACAAAGATGGAGTCTGGAAAAATGTTTTGAAAGGTGGAGGACATGCCTTGTAGTGACAGACTTTGAGAACTCTATTTTCTTGGTTTAGCAAAGAGAAGACCAAGAAGTGACTTTGTATCACTGCAAAGTACCATAGCGGAGAAGGAACACGAGTTTAAAAGGCTTTAACCTACCTGAGAAGGCAGAAGAAGGAATGAGGCTGACAGAACAAGGGAAGCCAAAGGCAGGTAAAGCCAAAACCAGACATGTTCTTAATGTTGCAGAGAATTGTTGGAATAAAGAGCTGAGGGGCATAGTTGATTGTTGATCTTTTTGTGTCTTCGGTCTTGTCTAGAAGATAAGGTTCAGTTAACCATCAGCAATTTCGTGAAATACAGCCTCATTAGACAGCAATCCGTGTCCTCTGTCCTACCGGGGTTTAGCCTACACAATCACACTTCTGGTGCTAAACTTTATGCTACAAATGTTTGAGGTCTCTTTTGTAATGTCCTGCTGACTGAAGCAGTAATGACAGGCAATTTTTTTTTCTCCTTCTGTGCTTTTTCTGCTTTTCCACTTCTAAAATAGTGGATAATGTCACAAGTTTCAAATCTTGATGTTTGGCACTAGTGTGGTTTGACATCCTTGGAGAAATGGCTGAAGCATTAAAAAGATGAAAAGGTACCTCTGCCTTGGATAAAAGGCTGAAGCATTAAAAATTTCATATTTGCTCTAATATAAATCCTCATGTATTTCCAGTTGTCATGGAGCAGAAGAAAATCAAGACTGAAATATTTGCTTCCTGAAGTCTTAACCTGAATACCAGCAGGTTACTGCTCATGGGAAGAAGAGGTACTCAAATCTTTTTGTATGTCAGGCAATTAATTCCATCCATAAGAGTAATCATAGGAGTGGGGTAACCAACCACTGAAACTTACTCTCTCACCATTCTATTTGTAGGGAATACAGTCGTTTTACAAAGTCCTCTTTAAAAAAGTTTATGTAGCACCTTCTCTAACTGCTGTGTGAGACTATTTTTTTCTCAGAGAATTGTGACTGGGAGATCTCTCATCTGAGAATTGCCACAACAGACGCTTGAGGTGCTCTGGAAGTGTAACCCGTGCCAGATTTGCTACTGAATTATTCTTGGCTGCTTACCTTGGTCTCAAACGGTGGTCTCGCTTGAGTCCTAGCTAACTGAACAGCCAAGAGCTATGAAACCATTTTCCATTTCATTCTGATAATTTGGTATTGAGAGGGAATATTCCCCAAGGAGAGGTGAAACCATGACTGCAGTTCATGGGTGGGCATTTATTGCTTTTCGTTTATTGTAGGTAGGAGTTCCCGCCTACGCTCCAAATCAAGCATGCAGAAACTGTGGCATAGTAGGATACTGCCTGTAGAAAATGCTATTGCTTTTGAGTTCCTGTAAAAGGCTTTCCTGATAAGAGATACCCTAAAAAGAGTGCTACTGGGCTATTATATGAAAAGAAGCTTGTTCTGGAGTCATCCTTGACAGGCTGCAGGTTGTGATATTTTCTAGGGTTTTTTTTAACCAGAATTATGTGCATGCAGTCAGTGACTTTGCTAGTGAGCCAGGTGATTTTCCTGGGCTTCACAAGCACAAGGCAATCAGATGTCCTGCAGAACATCCTTTTTTTTAACTTCCTTTTTTCCTGTGCACAGTGGTTTTAAGCCAACCCAGGAAGTGGAGAAGCCACATAAAATTTCTCATTGCCTTTACACACAGTTTAAAACTTTGTGGATACGTTAATAGTCACGTGTGTTTAAAAGTTTCTTTAATCACCACCTTGAAGCTTGAGGCTGGGGATATCAGTGGTGGCTTGGGCTGGTACTGGCTTCGTGAGAAGGAGTTTTCTCTGACATGGTAATCTGTGAGCACCAGAAAAGAGCTAGGTCCAGTAGATATGCATTGCACGGTACTCAGCAGTAGTTTGAAAACCTAGTGCAGAGGAAAATCTCAGCTTGGGCCCTCCTTATTTGTTTAATGAGTTTGGTTTCACTTGCTTCATAAAACTTAGTCCACATAGTTTTAGTGCAGATAAGTATTGCATCAGTTCAGGTGCCTCAGTGAAGTGTTTCTTAATGGCCTGGATTTATCTCAGCAGATAGCTGGAGGTGTTTGCAACTTGCTGAGGAAACTGCTTGTGTTTTGTGTGTGCATGAGATTCCTGTGCAGCACCATTACAGTCGTGTGATGAGCATGAGGCAAAGGACAGCTGGTGAGAAACACATGGCTGAGGCCAGTTAAACAGGCAAGAGGTTCCTGGTAAGGCCTTCAATACTTGTTGGCCATTAGGTGTGGAAGTTGGATTTTATTATAAGTCCCTAATTTTGTTTTATTGGGTTAGGGAAGACTAGAAAGTTGCTGTAAATTTTTTAAAATTATTTAATGATATTTCAAAAAATTCAATTAATCACATTTTAAACCTCCACGGCTCAGATTTTCAGTGTTTTGCTTCATCTTTATTTTTCTAGTCACACAGAACCATTGGTCCAAGGTTTCCAAGGGGACATCGGACATAAAAACATTTTCAAAACAGATATGAATATGGTAGCTAAAAAATAAGTTGAGAATTGCAATGCTCTGTATGCTAGTTGTAGCTCTGATGGATTAACAGAAGAACTAGAGAGGTTACTTCAGTTAATGCTTCAGTCTTTCCCCCAGTTTCCCTGCCTGTAAAATGAGCATTTACCTACCTCTCAAGCTCCTATACAAATGAAGACTTTGAGAGGGGAACAGGGACATTTTCAGAGCACGTTATAGTTTACAGGCAGCATCCTCCCCCCCACCCCTGTTTCACGAAACAGGAACCACTTCAGTACCACTAATACCCAGTAGGGCCCAGTGATTTCAACTCCAAAAATGTTTGAATAATTCAGTGCCATTTGCTATGTGAACATAAACTGTGACTGGGGAGGGTCTGATCTATAAATAGCCTTGACTTTCCCTCCTCTTCTTCTGAGTGCCACATGTTGTTAAACTTGTTGCACTTCATGATGAGGACCAAAAGCAGCCATGCAGCATGAGGTGAACCTCCGTAGCCAGTGGTACTTAATTAGCTTCTGCTCACCAAAACTTGCAGTTTTCAGCAAGTTGCCCTCTTCTACTATGTGGAGTTTCCTGGCGATTCTGTAGGTGTATGTAACATACATGGGAGCGTGTTAGCAGTTGAAACCATATTATCAGTATTTTTATGAATTTTATTTGTAGTTTGACCATGACAAATACATGTTTTCCTTCCTTCAGAGTAGACTGCTTGCAGTGTGTACAGCCAGACACACTGCTAACAAAAACTAAGTCACCACCCACCAAAGAGCGGTGACAAACTTGATGGGACACAGTCTCAATGAATTGCAGAACAGTGAATTTATTTCTCACTTGTTCACTGGAACTACACAGATTTTGTTGCACAATCAGTACTGACAGGGATGTTGCCCAAGTTGGAAGCTTTTTCTTTCAAACAGAGGCTGTTCTTTCCTTTAGGTAGAAAATACCCAAAGGAAGCTGATCTAGCGTGGCCCAGCCTGGCTTTTCTATATGGTATTTCTTCTATCCTCTGCAAGCGGCTGGGACACTCAAAATAGTAAATATGGGGTACTGAGAGGAAGAACACATTAAGGAGAATGCTATTTCCAGAGCTGACAAACATGAGACTCTCATTATGTGTTCCATCTCCTTCTCTACTCCACATCCACATGCACGTAGAAAGAAAGGGGGAAACTGGGGGGAAACATAATCACTAAGATCACAAAAACCATCTGCACTCAGACGTGTTATGCATGTGCATGCCAACTTTTTGTATACAAATAACACATTTGGAGGAAAGATTTTAGGGAATATGCAGCCGCTGGCAGTGAGGGCCTGAAAAACATTTGTGATAGCTAGTTTTCATTTAGTGCATGCTTTTGGGTTTGTGAATGCATCTAGCCAAGACGGCCACCCTTTTGCCATGCTCTCTTAATAGCCAGCACTGAAACAAGATTCAGATTCTGACTGAGGTGCTGCATTTTTTTTAACAAGATACAAGTCCCTTTCCACAGTGGAATTTATCTCCTTTAGGGGACAGTTGTGAAATCCTGATTTAACTCTTCTCTCCCTTTTAATTTTCAGGAAACATGGAAGTAAAGCCTGCTGGACAAGGCTGATGCTGTCTCCCCAACGTGGAGCATCCTCATCTATAAAGGTAGCTAACTTTGTACTTTATAGCTTCATCATTTAAAACAAGCAACCTGGTTTTTTGACTGATTTACACTTGGGTATAAAATCAAACCACACTGATTTCACGTAGGTGTTTACTGACAAAGCTGATCAAGGGACTGGAGCATCTCTCTTATGAGGAAAGGCTGAGGGACCTGAGCCTGTTCAGCCTTGAGAAGAAGCAACTGAGAATGGACCTTATCAATGCCTAGGAGTAACTAAAGTGGGAGTGCCAAGAAGTTGGAGCCAGGCTCTTCTTGGTGGTGCCTGCAATAGCAAAGAGGCAACGAGCAGAGACTGATGCACAGGAAGTTCCACCAGAATATGAGGAACCTTCTTTACTGTGTGGATGATTGAGCACCAGAGCAGATTGCCCACAGAGGGTGTGGAGTCTCTCTCACTGGAAATATTAGAGAACCATCTGGACACAATCCTGTGCAATGTGCTCTAGGATGACCCTGCTTGAACAAGGGTTGGACCAGGTGACCCAGTGTGGTCCCTTCCAACCTGAACCATTCTATGATTCTATGTGACTCCTGTGCACATCAGCAACAGCTGGACTCGATCTTAAAGATCTTTTCCAACCTACAGGATTCTGTGATTCTATAACAAAACCAATTTGAGGTGCAGGGAAAAATAAGCATTGCCTATTTGCAGCACTTCAGCATTTAGGGTTTTACCTCTGATTGTGCTTTATTGTGGCATAGCAGATTCCGTGCAACCAGGAACAAGTATTTTTGCTGGAAAAACAAGAGCTGTGTCCTTTAACTAGTCACATTTTTCAGAGGCATAATAATATCAAGAAAAAAAAAAATCCAAAATCTCTAAGTTTGTTTCCATCAAAACCAGCATTCCTTCTTCATCACAATTACCTTAGTGAGTTCAGATGGCAGTAACACTACAAAAACAGGGGTCTAGTAATAGCAAATATAGGCCACAAGAAACTCAGGTGATTGTTACCTTTGTGCTAAAGCTATAGGTAGGATTTTAAAATTGATCACTTGTGCAAAAAAAAAAAAATGCTATTGATTTTGAATGGGATTTACACATGTAAGTAATTTATAGAGAGATTTTGAAGATGTATTTAAGTAGGTAAACATCTAACAGGATTGAAAGAAACAAGGAGGTTATAGGCTCAGGACTCTCTGGCAATTTTAGTGGCCAGCATCTATCTGCCCTGTCATCTAGTCCAACCCTTTTCCAGGCCCAGGACTTCCCTGATGAGACAAACAAAGTTAGGGCACTCATGTAAAGGAACCTAAGAGACAACGGGCAAGGTAAGCAGAGAAAAGGAAGGACCCATGAGGTACCCACTCCATCCTCCTTGTTATACAGGCTTCCCTGGGGAGCCTGTTCCAGTGCCCAATCAGCCTCTGGGTGAAGAAACTTTTTCTAATATGTAAGCTAAACCTCCTCTGACACAGCTTCAGGCCTGGATGGAGAATTCCAGAAAGCTTAACTTATACATTTCATTATAAGCCTAGTATAGGGCTTGGTTTGTAGCCATGCTAAAAGGCTTAGTCTAAACCTACTACTTACTGAGCTTCTTGGAAGAAAGCCTAACATGTAAACTATCATATTTGAAGTATTATTACTTTCTTCCTTTTACCATATTTTGTAATCTGGGTTATGAGTGGAAAAAAAAGAAGTATGTATAACATTTCAGGGGGGAAGTCTTCAAAACATAGTCACGTCCATGTTTTTTTATTTCAGATGAGCAATTCAGCATGGCTGAAAGGAAAATAAAAGAGAACATTGTTTAGACACCACTACAATTCAGGGTTAGGGTCTAAAAATACAGGCATCAGCCTTGCCAGCTTACCAGATGCAGGATCTGGAGTGGCACAGCTGTATCAGCTGTATCCTTCAAATGAAATTGTTAGTATTAATTACTATGAAATATCGTAACAGCAAAACAGGGCAGAAAGGGACTACCTAGTCCCTCTCACTGTTTCAAGACAGGAATAACAACACCTGCAAGATTTTTTCATCTCAAGTCCCAGTATTCCTTGAACCAATTTAAAGCCATTGCTCTTATTCATCATATTTGGAGAGAGCCTCTTCCTCTCTGAAACAGCCTCTATATTCTTGAAAATTGTGATAATTCCTTTTTTTCCACTCCCAGATTTTTTTCCCTAATCTAGACAGGTTTTTTTAGAAATATTTTATTTGTAGGTAATGTTCTTTATTAAGGAGAACATGTTATTCTTTTCTGGATGCTCTCCAAGTGTGCCACATTGCTCTTGAAGTATAATATCCAAAACCAGTCACAGTTCTCCAGCTGAGGCTTGATCAATGATGGGTGGAAAAAGGATCTTTCCTCATGTCTTGCAATCTATATTTCTGTCTGTATCTCCCACTCTTATGAGACTCAGGGGGTGTGCTGGCAAGAGCACAGCTATGATTTATGATTAATATAGTCCCAAGACCCTTTTCTGAAAAAAAATGCTACCTAACCATTTATTTTTCATCCTCTGTTGGGGAGGAATAACCAATTAACAAATGCATTGCATCTTATCTACCTTTATTGAATCTCACCCAGTACTTTTAATCCATTTTTCCAGATCTTTTAAATTCTAAGTAACCCCTGTGTGCACTTACATGCCCTCCCACCTGGGATAATCTTCAGGTTTAATTCCCACTTCCACCACCTAAGTCAGAAACCAAACGAATCATCATGAAAACAGCCAAGATGTTCCTGATACTTCACCTCAACCAAAAGGTCCATTTCAGTGTCAGAGAAAAATCAGGTGGCACGTCCATAGGCTGTTACTTGTTTCTTTGCAATTCCCCCCATTACTTAGCCAGTCTTTTTATATGTGCTCTTTTTGGGAACTGGATCAGGGTGGCCAATCTACAGTGATCAAAATCCTCTGTTTTTCCCATGTTTTTCCCGAGAGACCTATCCCCTTTATCCTTTTCCAGAACTTCACCTATCTTCAGAAGTAACTGTTGTATTCTACCACAACTGTAGTCAGTTTTTAATATTCTAGGCTCAGCTGGTTTCAAAGTATCTAACTTAGGTTAAGAGCACTTAGCTCTCTGCTTACTCTTGCAGGAGATCGGTACTTCAACTACTAACTGCCTTTAAAACACATTTTGAAGTTATGGAACAGCCATAGATTGGTTGTGACATTTGATGCTTGACTTCTGTAAGCATGCATGATCTTTCAAAAAGTACACAAAACACTGGTGGGACTTTATGTTTTCGTATTTTAGGTGTATTCAGCAATTTATTGGTGAGTGAAGGACACGACATAGGATTGTTCAACAGCAACCCTAAATGTTGTTCAACCTCTTCTTGCAAGAGCTAAACTTCTTAATCAGCTGAACACTACTCTGAAAACAAACACATCTGTTGACTGCCAAATCTACAGGCTACTGCTGAGAGCAGAGACTTGTTACTTTACAGCTTGTCCTCTCCTGATATTTATTGATCAGTATCTAACAGTAGTATTATCACTCAGATTTCCTGCTTTCTAAGAGGCCTGATGTCTGCAGGAATTTTACCAGTTCTTTTTATTCCTGTCATGAGAGAAAGGAGATGAGGGATGTTAGCAAAAGATAACATCAGAATTCAGTCTTAATTTGTGTGTAATCTCTAAAAGACTCTGCTTTATCCATTTATTAGGGTAAAGAGATGAACTCAGAGCATGATTCTGATGAACGTTGCTACTGCCTTTTTACATGACTGCTCCCAATACCTCCTTGCAGCCCATCCCATCACCTGCGACCACAGAGCACTGTCTGAAGATGCAGCTACAGGATGCTCCAAATCCAGGGAGCCGTCATAGCAGAGACAAGAGAAAAACGTGAGTATTAAGCAGTGCCATCTAGTGTAGCGCAGGCACTCATTCACAGGGAAGGGAGCTGGCCTCCAGGCGTTTTTCAGCCGTTAACTGAAAGAGAGCCACAGTACTAAACCCATGCACACCACAGAAGGGTTTTGATGGCAAATAAAAGTAAAAGATGACAAAGTGGTTTTGTGCCTTTTAAGTTCTGCCTGATTTATGCCCTGGTACCTAAATCTCTATTTTTTTTTTTTTTGGATCTTTGCCTGGACTACAAATAGGGGAGTGTGCCTGCATAAGCCTCTCTATAGATTTTGATACTGCATTCATACTGCCAGATCAAGAGACCCATTTGAGCACTGCAATGACAGATGGTAAGAACTTGGTTGGAGGGAGTTACCAAACCAATTTGTGTGCAGCACCTGGTACTGCAAGGCTTTAAGGGAAGCTCTAGCAAGATTTGAAGCCCTTTATGGTACAGATGCTTTCACTAGTGAATTAGAAGAACTCCTACAGAGGAGGTTAACATGCTGCCTAGTTTTTAGGCCTTACCCATCCTATACAGAGCTCTGCATTGTGTGGGGGAAAACCCTCCACATTCCTCATCAGCATTTACAATTGCAACATGGTTCAAGGACAGAAATATAGATAAAATACTGTATGAAATCACATAATTGCTATTAAAAGCCAATAGACATGCACGACAATCAAATGTCTCACACAGGTCAGCAAGGATACTGTAGTAAAATAACCTTTGCATCAGCTGAACATTTTACACTCACAGGCATCTCCTCAGTACTCCATTTCCCTTGAGCAGACTGGCAGACCAGCTAGCTGAACTGAGTACAGGCAGTGCTTTCCAAGACTCTTACCAAAGGGACTAAGTAAGTCAAGAGCATAACTCAAAGCCAGGTAAAATAGGTAAGCCAAATCTTACCACCTGACTCCTTCCAGCTCTCTACCACCACCTAGATAGCAGGCAGATCACCCAGTTTTGCATAATAGAGCCTTATCCTTAACATGACCCAGTCTCTTCAGCCACAGCAGGCTCCCTCCATTAAGTAAGCTGCTTGTTAGCCTTATCTCATCAGCTGGGAGACAGCTGATTAATTACAGGTAGAGGCTAAACCTGTCATCTGAAAGCCCCATCTCACATGTGACCTGACGAGGTGGGGTTTATTTTTTGAATGTCTGGAAAATATCCATTTTCCTAAGCAAAACATGCTTCGAGAGTTCTGGGATACTAAGAAAACAGATGAAATTATGTGACTTGTGTTACCTAGAATAATGGATTAGAGGAGAAAGTGGCTTTTTCCTTCTTAAAAACTGTGATTGTGTTTTAGTTTGAGCAGCACAAGAAATGTTTCCACTTGTGTCTGAGTTGTAAACGTGCCCTCCTACATGACAGCATTATTGTCACAAAGAAGCTGTCTCTTTCAAGGAGGTAATTTCTTTGAAAATGGCTATCTATAGGAATGGGCAAATTAAAGCTTTTTAAGTTTTCAATGCTCAGTTTGGGCTTCTAAAGTAATCACCTCTGCAGATAAATATAACTGTACATCTGTTGTTATTCACAAAACAAATAAATGGAAGTGTACTGAAAAAAAAAAGTAGAAAAGTAGAAAAAAGCAGGAGCGTGAGACCAGGGGATGGGAAGGGTGAAGCATGCAGTGGCCGGGCACTTCCCACCTGTTGCTTTGCCCCCAGCCCCACCTCTGCCCCTTCAAAGCAGGGAACTGCAGGGGAGGTTTCTTCTCATCCCCTGCTCTTCTGCACTGCTGTTGAGCAGCTTTGCAGATGTGCCCGGTCTTCGGAGGGCCTGATCTCTGGGTTGAAAAATGCTGTATTAACACCTCCCTGGGCTTGGGACGGGGAATGACAGTGTCACTGGCCTTGGGAATGGGAGTGGCCGCAGCCTGCATGCTCTGCAGTAGGTCTTCCAGCAGATTGTGGGTGGCAGAGTGTGATCTTCCTCCCTGTCCCCACAGAGAAGGTGCATCCGTGCCTCCCTGGCCTGTTCTGCTGGGAAGCTGCAGGGGTGGACCAGGGCATGAGGCCCTCCAGCAGCAGGTTCATTACACCCATCTCTGTCTGAGGCTGGCAGCAATTATAAAAAAACCCAGGAGAAAGTGGTCTGACTTGATGCTGCCCACTCATTAAAACCTCCCTCCTTCACAGCAAGAGCTCTGAAGAGTATGTGACGGTATTTTAGGCAAGATGTCATTTATTCAAAAATCTGGAGTTGTCCATATCATTCCATCATGTCAAAAGCCTCATGATGAGGAGACAAAGTCAATTATCCCACTGTGGGCTCTTAGAAGCTACTGCTAAGAGCAGGTAGCTTCGGCCATCCCAATGCCTCAGGGACATGGCAATGCCTCCTGTTTGGCATGGCCTTAGCTTTGGCCGTATGTATACACTCAAGGTGTTAGCTAAATGTGATTTTTACATTTTATCACTGCATCATTTCAAAATGATTTTTCAGAGTCTATGTAAAGCAGCCAGACATAGCATTCCCTTGAGAAATTTTGCTGCACAATAAATTATTTTTACCCATATTTGCTAGCAGCAATGCAGTTACCAAAAGAGGTATGGTAGTGGGGGTGGAGGTCTCAGAATAGGCAAATCCCTTATGCCCAGTACACTTCTCACACAGTATCGATACTCCTGAAGTGTAGGTTTGTCTAGCAACAGTGATTCACATTAGAAACTGGAGCAGGCTTCTGGGGTGAGGGGGTTTGATTGCAAAATTCCCATATAAAAAGCTGTTTTTAAAAGTTAAGTGTGAAACATTTAAGTGTTGGCAGTGCCAGAGCCCAGCCGAGCAGGGATCTGTCAGTATTGGCCTGCAGCAATGGGTTTTTTCCACTAACTGCAGGGTTCTGAGCAAGTGTATCTTGAAGGTCCAGACTCTGCTTACTGCACTGAGCACCCCTCTCAAAGGGATGGTTGTTCCTTGCTATTAGCAAAATTTCTCACTAAATGTTTATGATCACTACAAAAAAAAAAAAAAATCAGCAAAAGAAATACAAAAAGTCAGGTCATTGTGTGTGTCCTGATCAAAATTATGCAGAGCGTGAGGTCAAAAGAAGAATTGCACCAATACCACCCTGACCTGGGCTCACTTTCTAATCACCTAATTGATCAGATATTGCAAATAGGTGAGGTTCTGAGTGTCTTCTTTTCATTCTTCCCACATTGCCATTACTTGTTAAATTGCATTGCGGATAGCAGAAATTTTCCCTCCTTCTTCTTGATCTCCCAAAAATCTCTAATGCCTTACAATGCATCACCATTTATTGCTCGTTTTGCCACCTGAAACTTGCGGAGAGCTGACTGACTAATCTCTGCTGTTAATGCACATCAGCAGTAGTCAGATCACTCATATCTGAATCATTCATACTCTGTGCAAGCTGACTCTTGTTCAGGTGTTTAACATGCTAGTCCAAGTGTAGCTCTACATTATAGCCATTAAGTAAATGACTGACTGTTTTGGGCTTCAGAACAAAGGTGGGAAGGGAACAGTTTTGCTTTCTGTTCGAGTGTTGATGCCACCTAACTTTCATGGTAAACTAATGTGATACCCAGTGTCTAGGTCCTCTTCCCTTACTTTTTGTTTGGTTAAAATGAGAGATTTTTTAAAAAATTGTCTTCATTATATCTTGATATGAAGTTTAGAAAAGCAGCTGTGGGTTGGTCCTTCTTCACAAAGGGATGGTGCATGATTATAGCAAATAGATTCAACTTGATCATGGATAAAATTGATAAAAGGATATATTCTGTTAAGTAATAAACTGACATGAATAGTTCAACCTGTGGATTCTTTTAGCTCATTTTTTAACTGCTGTTTCTATCCAGACCTACTGGGGAGGGAAAGGGCATTATTTTTGTAAACAAATCTAATTTTGTAAAAAAAAAAAGAAGAAAAAAAGTGAGAATATCAAACAAATAGTTTTCTCAACATCGCTTTAAACTGCACATTTTACTGTGTATGATAATTGCTTTTGTTTTATTTCTCAGCTTTTCTGTGCTGTATGTAAAAACAGTCCTACTAACAATAATGTTTATGGAGAAAAGAGTGGCAGCATTGTAGCTGTGGCAGTTCAAAGGCACAAAGTTTGCAGGAAAAAGTAACTGACCTCTTCGATTAGAAAAACTGTTATATTCATTTTTTTCTGGCTGCAACAAAGGACACTCCCTCTTTTATCTTGGCTCTTCTATATAGCTATGAATGTTGTAATGGCTTCAGATGAACTGTACAGAACTGCCCAGAGCTACACTTTGAAGTAATGTTTATTTACAGTTCTCTGTATAGTTGGTCTCCATGACTTACCATCAAAATGTCGAAAGGATTCTCCTTTCCTTGTGAGCAGTAATTTTCTAGGTCAAGTAACATTTGCATTGAGCACTGCTCAGAGACAGACACTCTGCTGTGTTTAGACAGTGCAGTTTGATGCAGTGGCTGGGAAGATCTTGGACACGTACTGAAACAAAAAATTCTCAGCCTACTTCAAAGTAGATTTTTTCCTTTTTATTTAATACCGCTTAGTGAAAGGTGATCAGGAATAGAGAGATCCTGTTCCTAGAGGTCCAATATTGTCTTGCTTTATATTTAATTATGCAAAACAAAATCCATGGAGAACTCTTAATTAATAATTTTGTATATTTTTAGTGTGGCAAATGCAGCATCATTTTGGCTCATCCAGTGTAATTCACTGATATCCAAGGTTGAATTAAGCAGCAGTAGAGTCTCATTTTTTAAATTTTGCCTGGGGTGTAAATTACAAAAGAGCCTGGAAAAATCAAGAGCTCATATTCCACTGAGATAGACAAGACATCCCACTTCCCCCTGCACCCTCATGGCAAACTATAACCCGCATGCCTTTTGGAAATGGCTGCTGTCAATTACAGAATCACAGAATTACAGAATAGTTAGGATTGGAAGGGGCTCTGAAGACCATCCAGTCCAACCCCTCTGCAGGGTCACCTAGAGCAGGTTACACAAGAATGCGTTCAGGTGGGTTTTGAATGTCTCCAGAGAGGGAAACTCCATGACCTCCCTGGGCATCTTGTTTCAGTGCTCTGCCACCCTGAATGTAAAGAAGTTCCTCCTCAAATTGAAGTGGAGTTTTCTTGTGGTTTAGTTTACAACCATTGCTCCTTCTCCTGTCACTGGGTACCACTGAAAAGAGTCTGGCACCATCGTCTTGCCATCTGCCTTTGGGATATTTTTATGCATTAATGAGATCCCTCTCAGTCTTCTTTTCTCTAGACTAAACACACCCAGCTCCTGCAGTCTCTCCTCATAAGAGAGATGATCCAGACTACTGATCATCTTCGTGGCCCTCTGCTGGACCGTCTCCAGTAGCTCCTTGAATTTGTACTCCTTGTTGCCTTTGTACTAGCTCCTCCTTGTACTGAGGAGTCCAGAATTAGACACGGTATTCCAGATGTGGCTCACCAGGGCTGCATAGAGTGGGATGCTCACCTCCCTCGACCTGCTGGCCACATTTTCTCATGTACCCCAGGATACCATTGGCCCTCCTGCTTGCAAGGGCACACTGCCAGCTCATGGTCAACTCGTCATCCTCCAAGACTCCCAGTTCTCAGCAGAATTGCTTTCTAGCAGGTCACTCCTCGACCTGTACTGATACTCAGGATTATTCCTCTCCAGGTGCAGGACCCTACCCTTGCCCTTGTTGAACCACATTAGGTTTCTCTCTGCCCAACTCTCCAGCCTATCAAGGGCCTGCTGAATGGCAGCACAGCCTTCAGGTGTATCAGCCACTCCCCCAAGTTTCATATCATCAATTAGATGTCAGCTCCTCAGGTAGTGGAGGAATGGTGGGGTGAAACACGATGCTCTGTGCTAGAGGTACTCAGGCCACACAATTAGTAGTTTCCCAGCTTTAAAACCTCTGAATCCATGTGCCAGACAAAATGTTCCACCTTTTTTTTTTTTTTGTATTTCGTTTTATAGTCCTTCGCTGTAAATTTTGCAAGCAAACATAAATAAAGGGAAAAATGTTTGAACCATACTTAAAAGTTATGGTAGGAGAATATGGACATAAGCAGCTGTGCACTAGCTATTTGGTGCAAGCTTATAGTTCCCAAAGCTGGAAAGACTATTTTTGATCATCTACGTCTTCCCTGTATTACACAGGTTATAGGACTTTCTTGAATTAACTCCTGTAGTAACAAGAGGAATAATTTCTCTGAGAAAATCAATCATTTCCAACTTCAAAATGCCTAGTGATGAAGAATCCATTACAATCCTTGGTAAATTGTTCTAATAATTAATTACCTTCCATGCTGAAATGTGTCTAGTTTCAAATTTCACTGGTTCCTGTCAGACTTTTTTCCACTTGAACGAAATGCCATATATTATCGAATTTCTACTCCTCTATTTCTACAGGGAGACAGGAAATTTATAAATTATATCCAACTCTCCCCTTAACCTTGTCTTTGTTAAACTAAATAGATTGATGTACTTGAGCTTCTCATTGAGAGACGTACCTTCCCCCTCTTGTAGCCCTCCTCTGAACCCCTCTGTTGGCCACCAGTTCCCAACACCAGACCCCAGATGCAAACATGATTTCACTGGTCGCTGCACCTCTGCCCATACACAGGCAACACAGCTTTACTCTGAGAAATCCCGCAGCAGATACAGGACACTGACCCTGTCAGTCACAACCTCGGACTGAAAATTTACACTTAGCAAATTATTCATCATTTCTCTCTCTTTCTTGATTTCTTGATTTCTTTCACGATTATTTCCTGCAGTATATTTGCAAACCTGCTGTCTGTTTTCTAGGGATCCTGCATCTACAGATGGATTTATTGTATTTCAATTCATTCTCAGAGGCCTGTAGCAAGGGATGGGCTACAGAGTCCCCTCTGTCATGAATCCAGATGTGTAAATACAAATGGTAGAAAAAAAAAAAAGGTGAACAATTGGGCCAGTCATCATGAGCTCACGTACGATGAACAAATTTCAGTCTAGCCTATGCCCTGTTTCTCTCTACTCTGAATAATTAGCAAAATGGATGCATGGAATAGAAAGTCACTAATATGTCCATACTAAACATGACATAGTGGGTGATTATAGAGCAGGGAGTCTTGCAAGTTTGGAGGCAATGGCCAAAATGGCCTTTTCCTTCCCCTCAGAGACTGAGAAGCACCATGGCTGTACTTGATCTTACAGATAAAGCATATATCTCATTTAAAATCAAACCAAA
Source organism: Oxyruncus cristatus (assembly GCA_013399855.1). Lineage (NCBI taxonomy): Eukaryota > Metazoa > Chordata > Aves > Passeriformes > Cotingidae > Oxyruncus > Oxyruncus cristatus. The sequence continues at coordinate 1,797,476 of VXAY01003430.1, forward strand.
CACATAGAAGAAACAGTAGAACAGCTTCCTAAGCTACCCTGCCTACAGCCATGCACATCTCTAGCTCCCCGATCCCTGGCAGCAGTAAGAGTAGTGAAGGCAAGGTGTTGCTTGTGAAGTTGAGCATGTTACAGGATGAGTAAAACTCCTCTACTGAGTCATCATTTCTCCTGCATGTAGTATCTGTATAACGAGTTGGCCAGAATTTCAACACTGCATATGGCTTTTTCACACATGAACACATTTTTTATCACATATTTGCTTGAATGGGGATATCAATTTCAGAAAACAAAGTACAGCTCTGGCTTGAAAAATAGCTGTGGGAAGCACAAAGGACTCCAGTTTTACTTTGTTTCATAAGAACCATTATAGAAACTTCAATCAGAAATGTATGAAATATATATAGCTTAACACTGCAAAGTTCAATATATGTTAAAAAGAGTGAGGACTTTGCTAAGGTAGCATTGTTCTCTATAGGCTAGTGGTCATAAATAGAAATATACATGCAATCCTTCACATTTCAGGCATACTGCTGTCACTATCGAGGTTCTTCACAAAGCATTATTTTCTCTTTCAGAGCCTTGAAGCCTTAACCAATGGGCTCTTTTTTTTTTTTTTTTTTTTTTTTTTTTTCCTTCTCAAATGGTCTTTTCCTCTTGGAAGGAGAAAAATTGTAATTGTATAAGAAAACTTGCTGGTTCAGATGAATCCCTCAGGCTTTAGCAGCAGTGGACAGGCCTCAGAGGTACCTTGGAGATTTTTAAGCATCCAAAAGATAAGATACCAGGATAATTTTTGCTAAAGAGACTGTTGCATTGCTTTATATTCTGGAGAATGGACATTAAATGTTTGGGGGCAGCCAGTGGAGAAATGCCACTACTTTCCTGAAACAATTTGTGCCGACTTGTGCTCCACCTCTATCTCTCTTTCCATATCCCATCTCAGAGTGAGGGGCTGTATCAAAGGAGTGCCTGGGCAGAGTGATCATAGTGATGTCTGGCTCTATTTAAAACCTCACTGTCCTAAGATTGTGCCTTTTTTTCTGAGTTACACGAATATGGGATTAAGGAAACATGCATGCACGCTGACTTCTAAATAAACCTGCTTCTAACGGCAAATAACCCATAAGGTCTTGGTATAGGTAAATGCCATGATTCTGGCAGATCTCCAGAGGGACACACAGGGACAGTCCTTGGCTCATACCTTGTGTAATTCCTGAGTGCTGTCATCTCAGTGCCTCCCTGATGCACTGCTTGCAGAAGGGCACACAAGAGTAAGAAATCAGAGCACCACAACTAGTTTCCTGTTGTTGGAAACTGTTGCAGATTTTTGTTTCTTTCTGCATGTTTTCAGATTGCCATCTGAAAGAGTCAATCTGGATTGACAATCTGAAGAGGTTGAGAGAGCCTTAGTGCATGTGGGAAATATGGAACAGGTGTTTCGTAGACCATCCTTGACTAAAAGTTGCAAGGTACTTACAGGAGGTGGGACCTGTGAGGAGATCCTCTCCAGACCTGTATTCCCAAGATGGGAGATTTGCAGCACATAACAACAACTATCTCCAGCTCCCTATGCTGCGCATTTCTACAGATAATACCTTGAAATTCTCCACCTAATTTTTGGCATTGTTCCACTGCCCTACAGGTGGTGGGGACCATCCTTGGTCAGGGTTCCTCTCCTCACTCCTGAGGGGTGAGGGATAACACAGTCAAGCAGCAGAGCAACAAACAAATCAATCCAACCACCCAGAAATTGCTTCTGATGTCTGAACCAATTTTACCACAAATTATTGACGTCATCTACCTGGACTTGTGCAAAGCATTTGATCCTGCTTCCCATGAAGATGATCAGAGGTATGAAGCACCTCTCCTATGAAAACAGGCTGAGAGAGTTGAGGTTGTTCAGCCTGGAGAAGAGAAGGCTCTGGCGAGATGTTATAGCAATATTCCAGTACCTAAAAGGGCACAGCAAGAAAGCTGGAAAGGGACATTTACAAGGGCATGTGGTGATAAGACAAGGGGTAATGGCGTCAAACTGAAAGAGAGTTTAGATATTAGGAGGAAATTCTTTACTGTGAGGGTGGTGAGACACTGGAACAGGTTGTCTGGAGGAGCTGTGGATGCTCCATTCCCGGAAGTGTTCAAAGCCAGGTTGGATGGGGCAACCTCATCTAGCAGGTGTCCCTGCCCATGGCAGGGGAGTTGGAACTAGATGATCTTTAAGGCAGGAGATTTGCACCCCACTGAGTTAAAGTTATTCAGTAGTCTAACGGGAATAGAGAGACCAGTGTAAGGAGTGTGCAATAGATAAGCTGCATTTGGGGAGTGGGGAAAACTCACGTAAGGGCAGATATTATTTATACTGTTCTGCTGCCTAAAGTTGATGCTAACAACACTGATTTGGTGTTTTCATGATAACTTTACTCAGGACATTGAAACAGTGCCTAAGTGTTACCAAGTCAAAAGCTACCAGCAATCATAGTTTATGAAAGGGCACTTTTTCAATGACTATTCTGGGACCCTACACATAAAAACTCAGAGTGTGTCCAGTGTTCTCATTTAAACAGCATGGCTAGCTTACAGTAAAGCTACAGTGGCAGAAAACTTGGAAGTACTTTGTTTTGGTCTTCAGCTAGCAATCTCTGTAACGTTGTGAAGTGGCAGGAGGACCCCATGATGCTGATGCAAATGTATGGTTCAAATATAAAAGTAAAATCTGGGTAGTATTTTATACCAGGAAGGGATTAATGTATTTTGCCAAATATTTCAGATTAAGTAATTATCTTCTTCATTTTTGCTTCTTCCATAGTTTCCTCCTGTTGTAAGCAGGATGGTAGCAGCTGGTAAACCGTACTCTGTTCCAGTGTTGACTTTGTCTAGTAGTGCCTGACACAATGGCTATAGAGCCATATCTAAAAACTTTCTGGAACATTTTCCAATTGTCACATCTTCCTCCACGGCAATGAAGTTGAGAACAGTAACAGAGACAGACTGCTAGCATTTTCAGCACTGCCTTATTAGTCCTGGCTTGGTTTAGACAACACACTAGGTGGAATTCCAGTAGCTTGTTTATATTAGTGTTGCTATAGCTGAAAAAGATACACTACCTCTAGAAAAAAAAAATACTACACACAAATAAAATATCCTTTGTGCACACCTTCTTTAAGATGAAAGCAAGCAAGGTTGAATTTAAAATGTCAGTATAACACTAGAAAAGTTTAGTGCCCATATACAAACCTTGAGACATTTGAAACATTTTTTTTTCACTGTGCTTCATATATTTATTCCCTTTTCCTTTCTTTATTACTAAGGGAATGAAGGCATTTTCATGAAAATGAGAGCTTAGATTCTCAGAAGTTCATCGATTCCTGCTTATATTTTCCTGTTCTGAAGGGATTGGAGCCTTCTGTACATGGTACTGTAATTGCTTCCAACCCAACGAGCTATGATGAATAAGAAGCAGGAACTTTTAAACAAAGACCCTGTTTTCATGAAATATTCTCAGTAATAAAGCATAGAGTAAAATAAATACATGAAGTTATGTTTTGCAGAACTGCTACTTAAAGCAAAGCAGCTTTGTAGAATGAAGCCGAGTCTTAATTTTTCTAACTGAAGGAAGGGAAAGTGAGTTTGAATATTTTCCCAAGAGATTCCAAATGTCTCAAAAGAAGATTGTTAAAAACAAAAATGGAATATATTCCAGTACTATTCTCATCAGCATCAACATCACTCTATGTGACAAGATCCTAACCAGAACTATGGCACCATTCTCACACTTCTTTATAAACCCAGAAACATACAGCTTCTTTCCCCCAAAGATTTAGCAATCTAGTATGTTCTTATAAGTCATCTCTGAGTCATTGCCTTGGTCTATCTCCCCCTAATTTTCCAAAGTCAGAAGTAACTGACCAAAACCTACTGAAAAAATAGAGAAGAATATTGACATTGGAAACAATAGACAATGTGTAGAAAACATTTATATTGAGCAGTAGTCAATAGTTTAGGCTTTGCTTCATGATAGCTCACTCAGTAGATGAAGCATTGGCAACATTCATTTGCTTGCAGTTTTCATAAATAATACCACCAAGTACCCAACTCTCCAGTTTCTGATCTTCTAAGCAGCAAATACCTTGGAGTTATCTTTATGAATAACTTTCTAGAATGGTCCTTTGCCAGTAATATTAGTGGGTGGAACAGTATTTTCCCCTCAGGGAAACTGTGTCACAGCAGAGTCCTACCTCCCCAAATGCAGGTGACTGATTATTGAACCACTCAGGGAATTTTGTCATGTACATGAGACCAAAGGAAGAGAGCACAGAGAAGTCCATGCAGTGTATGAACGCTGACTTATGCATCCACAAGCATTAGGGCTGGCAGTGCTCATCGTTGCTGCCATCACCGTGTGGTAAAGGACTCAACAAGAGACTTCCACTGAAATTCTCTCCAAAAGAGAGGAAAACCACACCAGGTACATAGTTTAAAGCAAACCATTTGGAGTTGCAGTTTATTTCTCAGCACATCTTCTCTCAGTTTAGGAAGATGATTTTCAGTCTGCGCAGAAAAGGACTTTCCATCATAACTCATGGACATGGCAAGTCAGAAGTGTCAAAATAATTTTTTCTTAGTATGTCAGTGAACAAAAAAACCCCAGAGGCAGAAAATTCTTATCCTTAAAGGCTACCCTTCGCCACCCAGTAACTCCATATCAAGCACTGGGTTGAAACACAGTGCATATTTCTAAACATTCCCCTTTGTCGGAAGTAAGATGATAGGTTTCAGCCAAAAACCTTCTGTCCTTTTTTCAGCAAGTTTTAAAAACTTGAAAATGTCTTCTCAGCTTTTTCCACAGACTCGGTTCTATGTCACTGCGAGACTGTAATTTCATCTAGAAACACTGGTAACTTTAATGAGAGACATCAGGCCCCATTCTGCCTGTCTTCACTTTCTATTGCTAGTGGACTTGTTAGAGCTGATAATTCAAAAAATACAATATTTGTAACTTATTCATGATTTATTTTAAACCTCTTTCACAGCTTGATGCACATGAGGCAATTCAAATCACCAAAACTTTGTTTTGCAGCTAACACTTCATTCCACTGAATGGAAAAGTTCACACATCTGTCGGTGGTGTATTGTTTCGGGCTGGCTGCAGAGCAAACAAGCCAGCAAGGCACAGATTTGCTGTCTCCAGACCAGAGCAGAGAAACTTTCATTTTCTGGCAAAGGCAAAGGCAAGCGCAGAATGCAGAACAGCTTCAGTCCATGTCATTGAAGGACCAACACAGTTCCCTTCCCCAGGGATGCTAGGGGAGTTTCTTCAAGTTCAGCTGAGTAATGGGGTGTCATTAGAACTCTTAACAGGAGGAGGGTCTGTGCAAGCCCTTTTCATTGCAAGGAGATTCCAAGCTGTGTTATTAAATCCTGTTAATTCTGATACAAAAAACCCCCAAAACCAAACACCAAACCCAAAACCAGAACAGCAAACTTAACCCCATGTAACTTTTCATATTTAAATATAATCTTATAGTACTAATTTCAGAGTTTCAGAAGATCTCAAAACTGGAGACTAAAAATCTGCATTCTAGATTTATATAAAACTGAAATCCTGTACCACGCAATTGACCTTCTTTAGATCACAAATTCTTTATGGGAAGTGTAATTTTTATGTCCTGTGCTGATCCATTGCCTGGCAGGGTGGAGTACCAGGATGCTCCTAGGACTTCTAGCCAAATGATTAATGGAAGCAGTAATAAAACATCCACACCTTTCATCAACATGAATCAAAAATCTTAACTGTAAAACAAGGAAAAAAAATCCAGATGAGTTAAATATTACTCAAATTTCTACTCTCCGTCCCCAGCTTCACACAACAGGTGGTTTTCATTCATGTTTGTTCCCCCTTGTGCTGGTAGTGGTAGCACAAGGGGGAACGGTCTTAAGTGGAAGGAGGGTAGGTTTAGATTAGATGTTAGGAAGAAATTCTTTACTATAAGGCAGGTTAGGCACTGGATCAGGTGGCCCAGAGAAGCTGTGGACTTGCCACCCCTGGAGGGGTTCAAGGCCAGGCTGGACGAGGCTCGGAGCAACCTGGTCTAGCGGAAGGTGTTCCTGACCATGGCAGGGGAGTTGGAACTAGATGATCCCAAAGGTCCCTTCCAAACCAAACCATTCCAGAATTCTATGATTCTCTCTTCTGTCACTAAACAGTTTGAAAAAAATAATATTTCTGGGTTTTTTTAAAGCATGGTCCAAACTTGATTGAATTTTAGGAATTTGTCTCTGCTCAGAAGGCATAAGGCTCTTTACATGATCCAAAGTGATACTCCTGGCTATAGAATTATTTTTTGATATACTAAACCACTCCGGCTTGTTTCAAGCATTTCACTCATCCATGCTATAACTGCCTGGATCGTAACTCCTGTCTTTGCCACATCTTCCTTTCCCCGCCTTGCTCTATGTGCATACTTTGGATTCAGGCATAGCACAGTATCAGTGTGATACGGAAGTTACTGAGACCCTCAGCAGGAGGCTGGGTTGAGAACAATTATCTGACAGAATTGTTTAGCAGTGCAGCCCAATCTATGTTATAACCCTTTTTCTAAATGGTTCTAACCCTTTTTCTAAATGGTAGATCTAATGGCACATTAAAGTAATGTTACATCTCATAAAGCCTACAGGGTAAGGGTTCAGCAAGGTTCCCCTTGCTTCCTTTCTGCACAGCAGTTCCTTTGTTACTGTCTCTCCTCCAGATCCTGAGATGGATGGGAGTCCCGAGCTCCTCTAACACTAAAACGGGGCTTCCAAGATAATTTACAGGCCCTGTGGCCACAAAAAGTCTCAGGCCTCCTTGGGTTATCTCTAAGTCCTACTTTTCTCTGCCCATTTTGCCAGCTTGGCCTCTCAGATTTTACAGATGCCAGCAAAGGTCTTGGCAACACAGACATCCTTTAGCACACTGCTTTGAACAACAGTCCTATCCTGGCCTCACCTGTGTTTGCAGTGGTGTTTCTAGACAGAAAGCACAAAAGCAAACAAGGGACTGGGGGGAGAGGGGAGATGGGAGGTGGGAAAGGGGAGGAGAGGGGAGAGGAGAGAGGAGAGGACAGGTACATGTGAGCTGGGACAGGTGCGGAGATGGAGGCCAGGTTGAGGTGTTCAGACATGGGGCCAGCCCGATGGACCAGCATGTCCTGGCTGGGGTGTGCAAGGAATGGCTTCTCCTTGCACTCTTAGAACCTTCTCCTTTTACACTAGAAATCTAGGCTCGGTGTAAACAGTTTTGCTGGCACCACAGCCCATGGCAGCCTTTTCCCGCAGGATCCAAGGTGGCTAAAGTGGAGGGTGCTCGCCGCTGCCCAAGAGTGGGCAGGAAAAACACACAGCTGCCTTTGCACTGGGCCCTTCCAGGCCCCGAGTGACTGGATACCCAGGCACAGGTGGGATTTCTGCAGAAGACACCTGACCTACAGAACGCGAGCCCCACAGCCTTCTTAGTGTCAGCGCACTGAAGGCGAAAAGGGCACGTGGCGGGGCTGCGGTGGATCTTGGGCTCCCGTCCCACCCAGTGACCGCCGCAGCACGGGGTGCAGTGCCACGGGTACCCCCGACCGAGCTCCCGGCCGCGGGGCCCAAGGCACGGCTGCTCCGCGGAGTCTGGCTGTGCGGAGGGTCCCGCAGTTGGGCAGAAGATGCGGGGAGCGCTGGAGGGGGGGCTCTGGGGGTCGCGGCCCCTCCGCTCCGCCAGGCGGGGGCCGAGCCGCGGGGGAGGCGGCGGAGGGGCTTCGCTCTCCGTTTCCGAGGGAAAGCCCGTCCCGGCGGCGGCCACGTGTCCCGCAGGGACCCCACCGGGCCCG
>VXAY01003430.1:1808879-1853745 GCA_013399855.1 Oxyruncus cristatus
TTTTTTCCTGGAGTGGCAGCTTATCCGGACCTAACGGGAACGCTGCTGAGTGGCGCAGCAAAGGGGGCTTCTTGGAAAGTATTCTGGGTTGGGTTGTGACGTAGGCTGCTGGGGAAATCTGCCTCTCTTTGCCTTGCTGAAGTCATAAACCTGGGCATTCCCAGAGGCTGGCTTCTGTTTGCCCCCTTGTCATCAGCGCTGTCGTGGCTGTGAGAAGCCAGAGATGGGAAATTAATTTTAAGGAGTTTACAAATCTGAAGATTGAAAATGAAAAAGAAGCTCTGGACAGAGTTTGTTCCTTCTCTATGGTTTTTATTCACTGAAGTGTTCCAGGTCTGCCTACAGATTCAGGTTATTTGGCAGACCTCTGTTCTATGGTTAGATGACTGCTAACTTCTGAGGCCAGAGGGTAACGTAGATACAATTTATAAAAAAACGTTGTCTAAAGAAAAAGTCTCCAATTAGGTTGGTATTTTTAAATATCTTTGCTCACTGAAATAATTATTTTGGTGAGCCAGTGAGCAAGATTGTTTATTCCCAAGACTATCCTTTTCACTGCAAGTTCAAAGCTCTAAGCAAATTCAGTATTTTTTAAAATTACATTGACTTTGCTACTAAAAAAAGGGGCTTTTATTTTACAAGGTGGAATTTAAAAATTAGGTGCTGTTTTGGGCATCTGAAACACAAGACTCAGTGATGATCAGCTTGTCTATTTTCTCTCACCTTTGCTAGGCCATGAAAGCCTGGAGTCCTACCTTGCCTCCTGTTTTCTATTTTAAGAACACAGAATCAATTTTTATTCTATTTTTTCCCTTTAGGGATTTCAGTCAGAGGTCGAGCATCTTGCTGGTCTCACTTTTGTGCATTTGGGGAGTCAGACCCTTGGCTATGAATGTCTCTGTATGTCCCTATATATGTATTTATATTAATATAGAAGTAACTCTTTCTGGGTAGCTTAAGCAACCAAGCAGGCATTCTAATAAAATAAGGATGTCTGCTAATGAAATGAAGAAAGGAAAGTTAGCATGACCTATCTGTAAGCAGTTCCTGAATATCTGTATATTACTTGAACAATGACATACAAACCTTTAGAGAAGAAATGTTGCATGTAGGTACAATTTCTTCCTGCTGGCAAATGTTAATCTGTTGTCCAACAAATGAGAAAAGGTGTTGCTTGGCACTCCCATACAACACTCAGCTCTGAGAAACAAATGCCACCCTGTCCTAAACCCAGTGAATCTGGTGTCACTATCCCATCACAAAAGGCAGAGGAGTCTTTAAGCAGACTTGCAGGGTGGCGATGGTTTGTATGGGCTATTTCCAGAGCTGGGGCAGCACCTGCTGGGCACTGAAAGCTCAGGAAGAACCTCTGTGACAGAACAGGGATGCAGCCCCTGGCCCAAAGAAAGCCAGTGGCAAAGCTCCTATTGACTGCAGAGGCCTAGAATTTCACCCAGCTGGGAATGATAAGTTACTGGGGGAAAAAACTGGATTTTCATCAGACAGTAATTGTTGTTAAGCCTTGAAAGCCCATTCTCTCATTTATTTAACTCTTACTAATTATTTAAGAGTTTATTAATTTATGACCATTTAGAAACATCCCCACTGTTTTTGGTTTTTTCCCTCGTCTCTCATTATTTTCCTGTACATTTGAGCCTGTTCAGTCTGCAGAGAGAGCCCCAAATGGTAACAGACCCTCAAACTGTGAATCTCTTCCCCCTTCTCTCCCTCTTCTTGTCCATCACTTGATCTCACCATAGGTAAAAGCAATTTCAATTTAAAATTAATCACTGTTGGCAGCATGAGCACTCCCTGTGCAGTAACAGGATGGATGAAATTACAAGTTGGACTCTACAGTCGCAAGCTGGTCAAAAATAAGCAAATATTCAAATACTTCGTTAGGAATTATTCTCTCCTTGAAGCCTTAAGATTTGCTGCTCAGCTTTGCTGTCAGCCAGAGAGATTTGCTCCTGATGGTGCTGTAATCCACTGCTGCTGGTAATTAGACATCATTACTGCTGCGTTAAAGGGAAAGAGAGAAGGAGAGAGGACAGGCTGGGGCTAATTAACTACTTGATTCTAATGAAAGAAAGAGAGCCTGATAGCAACTGGGAGGTTGCACCGGAACAGGCTAGATGTACAACACAGACTTAATTGAAGCAGGGGTGTCTTGCAGTCTCACAGTAGCTGAGGCTTGGTCTACTTTCATATTCTGTGGGCAGTAGCGCACAAAGTATTACTCTGTTTTTGCTTGCCTGGTTGGTAAGTAGCTCAAAATCACAGGCCTGTCTTCAGTATCAAGTTTAAGCATGCCAGCAAGGAGACTGCATAGATGATTATGTGCTGGCTTAATCTATTTTACGGGTATGGTCTCCTCAAGAGCAACAGGAACAAATCAATTTCTGAATGTTCACATCCCTCTGTGGCCTAGGAGATGCACTTTTGGTCACCAGGCAACAACATTCCCTGCAAAACAGCCATTTTAGGTCCTGAGTGGGACAACACACACTAAAGTATTCCTACAGGCTTCAGGTATTCCTGTATGCAACCCAGCAAGTATTTCACTTTGCAAGTTTTCAGATTGCTCCTGTTAGCACTGTAGATTTTCTTGCATTAAGCCCAAGCTGCAAGCAGTGGAATTATGCCTAGCCTAGACACACTGTATAAACAAAACAGGTTAGGCCAACAAGTATGCCAAATGGTTGACAGTATCGACTTTAAGTGGTTGGTACTCACCACCCATAAGGAGGCATGGAACTAGTATTTCTGGTGTGATAACCTTTCTAATGGTATGCATGATTTTTATGGTGTATTTTTTTAATTTATTTTTTGCATAGTTTTTTAGCTGGAACTGTTTATTGATTGGCAACTTGAAAACAAATTTTCACCACTCTTCTTTCTCTGGCTTGATGTTGCCTGTAGACATAAATATGGACCCTAAAAATCAGTTGTGATTTAAAAATAAGTTATAAAATAATGGCCTGAGATGGTATCAGCAGATTTTAAGCAGAACTTTCCTTTAAAAGGGAAGGGCCAAGATGACTGCAGGATACCTCTCAAATACAGAATTTACACAATATTAGCAAACTAACAGAACATAACCTCAAAGGCCAAGTTCAGATTACTTTTATGTCATCACTAATTTGGAATGACTGCACTGACTTTAATGATATCACAGACCTAATGTATGATGTTTTCCTGTGCTTTCTTTTATATTTTCCAACTACAAGCAGAGAATGAACTTTCATTCTGACACCAAATTTTGTTCAGTCTAGTTAAATCCTTAGATCCTGCAGGAGGATCTGGTACCTCATGGGTTGCTGCTAGCAGACCATCAAGGCTCCCTGCAGGTGCAGGGCTGTACTACTGAACCTGATTACAGGATTTAGGGCTTAGAATTACAGGCCAGTCAGCTCAAAGGAATAGGCTGTATCCCAGCCCACCTCTTCTGCTGGACTTGAAGAATAGTAGATAGACATATGAGTTTATGTTCTTTTTGGTCTTATATAAATTACTTTGTTCATGAATAATAGAAGAAAGAGATCACCATATAAATAGCTTATATGTAAAAATTTATTGCTTTAAATTATCTTATGTTGTAATTGTTTATTATTTTAGGGCATTTTATAACAATCTGAAAATAAACATCTTTTTTTTGCATTTCTCCCCATTTTTTTTGTAGCCATGAATATTAAAAAAATGTATAAAAGTCTTTGTCAAACATATATTGGTAGCTCTATAGCCTACTGAACTGCCAGCACATAATGACAGTAAGTACTGCAGAAAGGTGATGCTGAGGGTGAGCTGTAATTTATCCCAAGGTACAATTCTGTAGGAGTTTACAGTCCCATTAAATGCACCTTCCAGGCTCAGGAGCAGTGTTCGAACCCTGTCTGGTTTTAACTGCCCACCACATTTTCCTTAACCTCTGCTCAGGTCTGCAGAGCTTTGTCTCCTCCCTTTACCCGCAGCCTCTGCCCTGCTGTTTGCAGACCTCCCGATGGACTCTGAGGAGGGATGCTGGTGAATCACACAGGCAGTGCTGGAAAATGGTCATAGCAGATGGAACAAAACTGGTTTAGTTGGCAACTCTTAATGCAGGCATTCAGTGAAGTGTTCATGAATAAAGAGAATAACTCTATCCTGGAATTTAAAAATGTTAAAGCGGCCATATGTAAGATGCCATTTCCACACACGTTTGTGAGAGAGGCATTAGGAGAGGAGGAGCTGAAATTTCTTAATAACAATGTTCAGTTGGAATTTTCAAAGAAACATGAGCCAAAGAGAGCAGATTTTTAAAACTCGAGTATTTTAAGGTAGAATATGTTGACGTTACTTTAGAAACATTGAATAGGGTGTAGCAGTGCACAAAAAAACAACTACCACTGATATATCCATCCCATCTCACACATGTAGTGAGAGACAGGATGACAAATTCAGTGCTATCACCTGGGCAAGGGCTCAAACCCCCAAATCTTTGCAGTAATCAGAAATAAGAAGTCCCAGTTTAATTTTCATGATGCTGTGAACCTTTGCCGAGAGGTAACAGTGAACTTGTTTCTTCACTCTTATCCTCGATTTCTTGTCAGAGAAGCTGCACTGGATTTGGTCATGATGCAGGGACTGCTGCTCAGATGCTCCAATCCTGATTTCCTTTAGATGTACTAAGTGTTTTTTTTTGTGGCTGCATAGCTATGTGATAAGTGGGAAATAAGCAGGTATTTGCTGGAAGGTTAGGGCTCAAATGGGCTGACAGAGATCAGTACAGCATGATGGGACTTTTTCTGATCTTGTTACAGGGAAATTTTCTTCCCCTAACCTCTTGGGTGATCACCATTGCTCTTGTTCAACACCTTAGACTGAAAGGAGACACAGTCTGGAGACATTACACAGACAGACTCCATATACAGAGGGCTTCTCATGCACGGGCCCCTAGGGGAAAAAGGCTAGTGCCAATGCTGGATGAATGTGGAAGTTAATGATTCAAATTTCATTTTACGCTACAGAAATAAATTAAAATTGGCTGACGTTGAACTGTGAGTTTTGGTCTGCTGTTGAAAGGAGGCAACTGGCAGCTGTTAGGTTTGGTCTGAAGGAAGCTATTTGGGTGCCGATCTTTCCCTGTTATGCAGGATACACCTGTTGAGAGTTTGCTGGTAAAAGAGGAACAAAACAAGCAGGGCATATAAATGAGACAGCGTGGCAGGAAACACATTCTCCAGGAGGGAGGATCATACCAGATACTGCAGTCTCCCTTGCACCACAGAGCATCACAGGGATCTTCTGTTTCTTGTTGAGTAGGTTGACTCTGGTCAACACAGCCTTCAAAATTAGTAGAGCTTTCCAGGATGTAAAAGATGGTTTTGTCTGGTATAAGTAATTTTAAACCTACCGGAAGCCTCTCTGACTAGAAAACTCAGGGGGTATTACCTGGTGCAATGAGAGTTGTTTGCATTGTCCTGCAACAACACTGAAAGCGATCCTGCAGCTCGCTTAAATTACCTTTTTGTTCTCTTTAAACAGATGAGCCTCAAAACCTTAGAGTTCCACTATCAAGGTATTTTTTAATGGTTTCTAAGCATACATCCAGGTAGGCATTGCCAATATTCAGGAAAGACAAGCTACAAGTTATGGCATTGAGCATTTTTCCAGATGCAAATGGATTTTCTTAGTGATGATCAACTTTACCACAGACTGTTGTACAGACTTCTAACTGCTTATTCAATAACTCTGCAAGCTGCAAAACCTGAGTTACTGTGTGCATCTGCAGGGATTACAGCTAGTTGTTGAAACTGAAATGTGGGGTTTGAAACATTTCGTTGTATACGTGGATACTCTTCAACTTAAGGGGCTATCTGTAGTAAACAGTTTACTTAAAAAAACTGATCTATGTTAGAGTTAACCTCAAGTAAATACTTTTCGTCAGAAAGAAATATTCTATATAGACTTCGAAGGACAGTTTTGATCAAATGAACTGCTTTAGCCTAGGATGAAACTCCTACAACCTTTTATACTTGAGAGCCTGCAATTAAGCTCCTTTGGGAAACGAGAGGTTTTATATATTGTATTGAGAGTTAGGTCCGTGTGTCTGCCGGTTCTGTACATTTTGTTACCCCAGAGTTTTTAATACAACAAGACATGGATGCTATAACATTTTGACTGTAGTACTTAAGAAAATTTAGGCGGCGAGATTACTTGCACTTAAATGACTTACGACTCTAACTCACTGTACAATTTTTAAATGAGTATGTCTTGTGATTGCTCCCGTTGTTGCTTCTGGACTTACACATATCACTACTAATACTGCCACGTGGATTTTGTAGAAAACTTTTGTTCAAGGCAGATCCAGAGCTGAAGTAGCTGCCACTAAATCATGACCTATCTGTCGGGTAAAGAAGCATCATGCTTGCATATGGAAAATCACACTTAGGAAGAGACTCTCACTACCCCAAACTGATAGAAGATGGGTAACAAGCAAGTAATTATACAAGTAATTAGATACATGAGAGCAGATAAGGTATGGCCAGAGGTTTCAGCAGACAGAAAAGACAAGAAGTATAAACAGGTTTCACAGAACTTTATTTTTCAGTGTGTATCTTCATCTTTTTTGGTGTGTCATCAAGGTAATAAAGTAATATCTATCCTGGGGTTACATTTTCAGGTGATAAAACTGAAGAATGATCAGGCATAGAGAAATAAAAAAAGGGGCGATATTAATTTACAGTGCATCCCTGGGACTAATACAAGTTCAATAACACTAAAGAATTTAAGAATGAAGTAACTAAACTATTATGAAAATAAACCATTTGCCACTATACATGGCAATGGTACCGGAGTATGGCCAAAAATGTGCAAGGTGAAAAAACAAGGAGACAAGGATAGTTCATAGAAATGACAGACAAGTGAACCATATTTCAATACCAGAAAGAAAATCAGTAAGAATCATTAAAAATGAAGTTAAGTGTCAATATAACTGTACCTGGTTGGTGGAACTAATCTGGATTTTGTCACAGTTAATTATGTTCTTCCAGCTTGTTGTGTTCAGGAATCTTCTAAAAATTTTCAGGTGAAACTGTGGTTCTTGCTTCCTTCTGATATGAAACCAGTCTGACACTGACTTTATTAAAGCAAGGTTGAAACTTTGGCTATGATATCAAATTAAAAATGGTGAAGAGTTGGGAAACCATAGGAAGTGTTTGAGAGCTATACAATGCAGTCCATTGTGTATATATGCAGACACATAAGTATATATGTATATATAGGTATACAAAAAACTGAGGGAAATGAAGGAATTTCAAAACCAGATGGAAATACAAATTAATTAGGTTAAAAATCATGGCAGGCAGAATTCTATACAGACAATTGCCAGATAATCTGCATTTTATGCCATCATGACATTAGCTTTTTGAAAGGAAAGGAAGAATTCAAGCTTTTCAATCACATTTAAAATGAATGGAATTAGTATAGCATCTTGAGGGAAATATTTAGGAAAACAAATCAATAAGTGTATGTAAAACAAGCACAGCAGGTATAGTAAAAATAGGAATTAGGAAAAGTATAGAGAATAACATTGAAAACTTATTCTTCTTGTAACTAAGTGGTATGTCCTTGCCTTTAATAACGTGCTTAGTGTATTTATCTCATCTCTAGAAGGTCACGACAGATGAAAGGTCCACGGAAGGTAACTAAGCTAATTAAAGAAAAGGGATACTTATCAGAGAAATAATTTTAAATGGTTCTATCACTCAGAAAGATAAACATTAAGAGAAAACACACAGCAGAAAACAGACATGTAAAGAAGTAGAAAGAAGCTGAGTGAAATAGTGTGGTGTAAATACTTGGGAACAGCAGAGAGAATGGATTCAGCAGTCACCCTTTTTAATTCTATTCCATCTCCTAAGACTCTTTGACAACCATCTCAGAAGGTAAATTCAAAGCTAGGCCATTGTTTTATAACCAATATTGTTGGGAATGGAGTCTGCTTTAGTGCCCCAAGAGAAACCCTGATTGATTAATCCAAATTTTTTTTCAAGGATTTTACAGGAGAATGATAGCTCTGTGGCTCTTGTAAGGACGTAGTATACTCTTTATGTTAGTTCAGCTCTGCTGTCTGGAGCAGAAGGGAGGACAAGGTCATGTTTCTGCCCTGCCTGCTCTGTGTCACTGGAAGCGTGGGCATTGGTGTGATGGCATGGACCTGCTGCCTGGCTCTCACCTGGTGTCTTGCAGCATTTCCCCAGGTGTTTTCCCACGGAGCATCTATCAGGGCTAGTCATGCTCCAGCCCATACAGTTGACACAAGGGGAGACTTGTGTGGCATGCTGAAATCCCAGCATCTTCCCATCCCCTTCCCCTTTGTACTGAATTTTACCATTGCTCGTGGTCTCAGCCTTCATGCTCTTGTTTCATGAATAGATTATTAAGTTTTAGGTATGTGTTCTTAGGCTGACTGAAGCTGGCAGAGGAAAATAAATCAGTCATTATTGCGTCCTGTACTGTATTTTGTTTTGGAATTTGTTTATTTACTAATTACTGAGCTCTGACACATCTTTTGCAGACTCCCTTGCAGAGTGGTACTAGATGGTTTGTTGGTCAGTTTGACTGTAGCAGTTTCTACAGCTTGTTGCTGTGGTGATATTACTAGTCTGGAGGAAGGACGGAGACCACCAAGAGCTCCGGCATTACGCTGTGTGGACCAGTGCATGAGATTATTGTGATTTTATACAGAACATTTGCAATGAACTATCTCTGGTTTCCAATTAGCTGCACTTGTGATGAGAAGGAAAGTGCTATTTTCACCTCTATGTTTTTGTTCTACCTGTGCTAGCTTTCTGTGTGTATGTATTTGTTGCAACTACTACCAAAATTTTACCACGGTGGAAAGAAAAGAAAAAAGAGCAGATTATTAGAGAATTAATGGCAAATATGAGAGGAAATTAGCTCTTTCAAATGATGACAATTTCTGGAAGACTTTGCGTTTTCACTAGTGTGACCAGGAAGTATGGCATATTTATAATTAGATGACTTGCCCCATTGCATTTCTCAAGGAACAGCAGCGAAAAGGAAAACAGAATGTAGTTCTCTTGTTCCTCCCTTAATCTAGACATAGTCATAATTTTTTTTTATGACATCTTTTGATAACCTTTATCTTTTTATATTCTGAGAGTTCAGCAAAGCCCCCTGGCTATGGTTGCTGTAGTACTGAAGTATTTCATTTGTGGTGAACAAACAGTCAGCCTCCTTTTAATGAATGCTATATTCAAATGCCAGGCATCCTTCTAAAACCTGTGGTTCAGAAAGACCTCATACATTTATACTTTTTTGTCTCAATTTGGGCTTATCCAACAAGGAGATGGGATAGTAAGTTCTGTACAGATGAAGCACCAAAACCCAGAATTTCTTGAAAAGACATTTATTGTAAACTCACTGCACTTTGACCCTGTGTTTTTGAGAAAACTTACACAAATCCTCTGACATTTTACCAATGCACAAGGCCTCTTTATGGTTGTTTTGGTGTAACTGAGAGTTGAATTGGACACATGAGGAGCTTTCAAGGAGTTAAATTTGCACCAAAGCAAATAATAAAGCAAAATAAATAAAGCTAAGTATAGAACTGAATAAAGCTGGTTAAAATAAGACTACTTTCTCCCTCTTTAATTGCCCCTCTATATAGAAAATTTCAGTATTATTCTCTTCAGCACAATTTTGGCAAGATACATCAGACTTTGAGAAATTGTGGAACTGAAAATATTGCTCTACCTGTATACCTAATTGAACCTTACATTTTCAACTTGAACCAAAAGGACTACTTTCAAAAGCTGAGTAGGAAAAAGCATTCCTAAATAGGAGAAAGCAGGTCAAGTTTTATTAATAAGTAGAACATTTCAATTAATAGAATTCTAATGAACTATGTATTTTTCTGCTACTTATCGTTGAACTCTAATGAATTTATTGGTAATTGCCAAATTTTTTTTTAGAGAAATTTAATTACTAATAAATGTAAAGTCAGGAAAAAATTTCACATATACAGACTTAAAATTTAACAAATTTTATCATCATGCTTGCTGTAATTTGAAAGCAAGCAAAAAAACCTAATTACAAAGAGATAGTTAAGTGTTTTAAAGTAAATTAGTACTTTGCTTAATAGAGCCAAAGAGTGAACCAACAAACCTATAAAAAAGCTGAAACACTGTAGCTGGAGGAAGCTGGAAGGAACTTAGCTGGTGAAATTTGTGAGGCTTTGAAGGACCAGTCCTGTCATCCTAAATCATGGTGGGTAAAGTCCCATCCTAGAATAGGTCCATCAGGAGGTGTGTGAATAATTTTTTAAAAATTTTTGGCACAAAGATTATGCCCCTGTTTTAAAGACATAATGCAGCACCTGACTGATGCATAGGCTTTGCAATGGAAAGTGCCTGAGGGAGGAGTCCACCACCCTGGGCACTCAATGCCCCAGTCAGTTGCTACCCGTTGACGGGGTGGCAGTGACTGAACTCTCAGTAGGATTCGTTTAGATAAAGTGTTTCTGTTTGTAAAGAATAATTTACCTGTAACTGCTATCTGGTTTTGCCACAGTATATTCCAATGTGCTGGACCAGTGCTTAGCAAGTGTATAGGCAAGTTTATAAAAGGTATAAAAATATCTAGGAAGGTTTAATGACAGCAAGGCCAAATTCAGCTGTAAAATAATACTAGGAGCAGCCTGGTCCCACCTTGCTGGTTATTATCTTCCGCAGTGTCAGAATTACACTCAACATTGTGTAGACAGCTCTCTGTCATTGAAATCCCCATATTCTGATTGTTTAAGGAGGGAAAAACCAATCTGGAGAATGAGCTTATCCCAGTTTTTCAAACCCTCCATGTATTTAAATCAGCTAAAGGAGCATCTCTCATCCTGTCCCCTTCCCATCTAAACATACCCAACATATACACTTGCCCTCGATTACATCATTGAGGTTGTTTGTTTACTTGTTTTTAAGTAATCTCCCTTTTCTATGGATGTCACATTAGGACATCTGCTGTGGGGAGAATTCAGGTCTCTTTCCCTTTTCCCTGTCTCTTTGAACTATATTTGCATTAGAGCAATCCTGCTTCTAATATGAGCAGAAGAAAAGTGAGATGAGAGAACAAATGGAGTGAAGTGTTAAAGCCAATCAAGTATAAACAAACTTTGGCTTAATAGCTTCCTGTGAGCTCATCCAAAAGCAGGAAAGTCAGCTTCAGGAGAGGTGGAGGCTGAGGAAAGTAAAATAAGCCTGGAAAACACTTATTACACATTTCATGGTAATAATAATAAAGCTAATGAAGTAAACCAGGCAAAAGAAGGCTGATGCTTCCTGTTAGTTTAGTAATAAAACTACTTTTGATCTTCAAACCCAGTATTTAGGCAGCTAGGCATACCTGTCAGCCAACCATAAGCACAGAACAACCTTAAAATTTCCCGCCTGGAAAATCTGAGGAAAATGAAGCAAGTTTTGTGGGGATGGGCGTTTTTCTTGGAAATTTGACTTCAGCGGGTTTTTTGGATAAATTCTGTGTCTATTCCCAATCATTTATTACAACTTACAGTTTAGTAGTCAACATTTAGTTCAATGAGTATCACAACATGATGTAGCAAAAAGTAGCTAAGCAGAATGTTGCTAGACACTGAAAAGCTTGTAGTTAACACAAATACCCAAATAAGTGTAATAGCTGCTAGATAGACTCTGCAGTTTGAATTTGGACATGTTTCCTGTTATGTCATAGTACCAATATCTATCTGATGTCCACAGTGATATGCATTTTCCTCCATCCTTGTAATTTTTCTTTGCTGCTGCAGTTTATTATTTACTAATAAGCAGAGAACAGGTTTTTTTCCCCCTCATGTTGCCTTTATTTCCAGACCTCAAGGCCTTCTGTTTCTCATTTAGAATTCCAATCCAATGGCAGGTGCCAAGATTCAAATTTATATTATCTATGGGCAGGAGGATCAGCCCATTTGTGTGGCTTCAGTTGAACTGAACTACTCCCTGCACTGGCTGCATTTTAATATTTTTAATCTTGCTTTGGAAGGCATGCTATTTTGGTGAGCAACCAAATACAGTCAAAGCTGCACACAAGAGGAGATCTACAAATGGGTTTCTAAATCGAGGCTTCTGTAAAATTAAGAAGCCAAACCAAACCAAAACAAAAAAAAACCACTTAAAAACTTGTAACTGGAGAATCTATTAGGTCCAATCCACCCACAACCATCTGGAGTACTAAGTTATCTATTGAATTTATCCAAACAAAACTTTGGACATAACGTGAGCAGAAATGAGGTGAATAAGCTGAGCTGAAATAATTTGCACATTAATCTTTTAAAATGTCTAAGGCCAAGAAGGCCAATTTTAAGAATTGCTGAATGACATTACCATAATAATGTGAAATAGACCATTTTAACGGCAAAAAGCTGTTCCCACTGAAGTCAATAGCAAAATCCCACGGACTACAATAGTAGTGGGATTGGTCTGCTAAGTAGCAAACCATGCTTTAAAAAAATCAATACTTCAATTTTACAAGGTAATATGGATAGCAGTATAGTTGCCTATTATCAGACCTCATAGTCTGTGGATTTTATCTCTCTAATAATGGTGAGGTTCAGCACCTATCTTATGAATCATTGAGAGGAAAGACATAAGCCATTTCAAAGCATTTCCCCTGCCCCAGCCGAGAAAGCTCTCCAGAGGCAGGATGCTCTGCACGGAGCATGCCTCCATCAGCGTGGTGCAGCAAGGATTACTCTGAAATGAATGACTGCCTCGCTCGGAAAAAAATAGCCTTAATCGCTGTGGATCTCGGTGTAGCGTTTGATGCCTAGGACTTCGATTCTAGTCCTTCATACGTGTCAACCACAAACAGAAATGCCCCCAAAGGGGTCAGGTTTTCGTGTCCAACCACACCGAAAAAAACCCACAAAGCAACGTTTTTATTTTGGATTTTTCTTTTTACATTTCAAGCGTTGCCCCGTTGTGATCCAAAATAGAGCTCCATCCCATACGTTCATCTTTACGCCAAGGATAGACATAGATTTTAACAGAAATAGAGACAGACTTTGGGGAACGGGCTGAATTTTCCCTCTCCGACTGCACCAGGGCAGTGTGTTTATTCCCTGGAGCGCCCATCACAGGGCTGTCGGGGTCCCTCCGCCCCGGGGCTCGCCGTGCCCCACCGCCCGTGTGTGCCGGGAGCGGGGTGTCCCCCCGAGCCCCGGGAGCGGGCGGAGGCGCGGTGACCGTGACTCCATCGGACATAATGAGCGCGGCGGCTCGGCAGACATGTCCCTCACCCCTCCCCCTGCAGCCATATGGTGCCGTAAACAGCCGTGCGGGGACGGGGTTTTGTTGTTGTTGTTGTTCTGTGTGTGTGTCCCCCGCCCCTCCTCCCCGCGGGTGTCCCGGGGTGCGGCCGGTGCTCCCCAGCGCCTGTCCCCGGGCTCACCGTGCCGGGCACGGAGCGGGCACGGGGGGCGGCTGCGGAGGGACCATCTGCCGGGGCCACCCTGCGTCCCGGGGTCCCCCCGCGGGAGGCAGCGCGGCCGCCGCGCCAGCTGGGTGCCGGGGCTGCCCCGAGGGGGGCACAGCCCTCTCCTCGCTCCCAGCCCAGGGCCGGCTCCATTAATTGACTCAGCGCTCGGGCTGGCATTGAGGGCACGGGGGAGGGGGAGCGAGGAGAGGGTGCGGCCGTGCCGCCATCGCCTCCCCCCGCCTGTTCCTATGGAAACAGTGCAATACCTCGGGGACACACACACACGCACACACCCGCTCCTTGCTCCCACTGGCGGGCGGGGGGGCCCGGCCGGGCTCGGCCACCGCGCCCTCGGCAGCGCCGTTCCCATGGCGACGGGCTGCGGCAGCACCTGTGCGGCCACCGCCGCCCCCTCGGCCCCCGCTCCCCTCGCTCCCGCCGCATCCCGGGCGGCGAGCCTGTGCCAGCTCTCCAGGGAAAGGGCTGCGGGTGGTAGGGGTGGGGGGGAGGGGTCCTCTGCCCCCGCGGTGGGCACGGACAGCCCCCGCAGCCGTCAGCCAGCACCCACGGCGGGCAGGGAATACCGCGAGCTAAAGTAAAACATCAGCTCCGGTGTATTTTCAGTGCAGCAAAGGCCCTGTGCCTGCCCGGCGTGGTGGTTACTGCTGGCACTGGTAGCACTCTGAGTAATGCTAGCGGTGGAGATGGGTGGATGATGGTGTCGTTGAATCATAGAATGTTAAGGGGTTGGAATGGACTTTTAAAATCAACTAGGCCCAAACCCCCAGCCATGGGCAGGGACACCTTTCAGTAGACCAGGTTGCTCAAGGCCTTATCCAACTGTCCTTGAACACTGCCGGGGTTGTGACATCCACAACCTCCCCAGGAAACCTGTTCCAGTGTCTCACCACCTTCACAACAAAGAATTTCTTCCTAATATCTGACCTAAATTTCCCCATTACTCCTTGTTTATCACTACAGTTCCTGATGAAGTGTCTCTCTCTGGCTTCCCCTTCAGACACTGGAAGGTTGCTATGAGATCTCCACGCAACCTTCTCTTCTCCAGGCTAAACAGCTCCAACTTTCTCATCCTGTCTTCATAGGGGAGGTGCTCCAGTTCTCTGATCAACTTAGTGGCCCTCCTCTGGACTTGCTTGTGATGTCCTCCTCTGTCCAAGCAGCTGTGTGGGTAGCCATGGATATGTTTCAGCACCAGCCAGCCCTGCTCCCAACAGGGAATGGGTGCTGGTGTGCGTGTGCAGGAATACAGCTGGTATCTGTTTCATCAGGGCTGTCCTGGACTCCTAGAGTGCACTTGCAACATGGCTGTCTAGCACAGGCCTCTGGGAACTATCCGTTTGACTTAAGGAAGCCCTTGACTTTGGAAGCAAGCCCCATGTCTCCTAAGTAAATTCACCATGACACCACACGAGACCCTTCTAGCAGATGTATGACACATTACACTACGCATGTAGGGCTGCCCAGTGTTACAGCAGCTACAGATACTTGCTGTAAATAGTGGCAAAAATGTCGTGGCTGGCATGATTTGAGGTGCAGGGAATGGAAATAAAACCTCGCACCACTGTCACTGCAGTTGTTCACCCTTGCGTTCTGCTTTTGCCAGAGCCCGGCACTTGAGACATCTCCTGCTTACCAGCCCTGGTGCTCTCTTACTGTGTGTAGGTGGCTATATGGTATGTAGTGCAGTATATAGTTGGAGCTATTGCTGAAAGGTAGTGTTGCTCCATTTTGGCCCTCAAGGTACTAAACTGGCTATTACAGGCAATAAAAATATTTGCATATCGTTATGATAGGAAAATGTGCTCTTGGATCCCTGACATGCAAGTAGTAATCTGAAATATTTTGAAGCTAGGTCTGTCCCCTGAAGAAGACTTGTGAGTCCCTTCTTCGTACCTGAGGAGAGGAGCCCAGGAATTGGGAAGAGGGAGGTGGATAGGAGTAATGTCCTTAGTCCCAGGTAGTAGATGAGGTTTCTCTTTTAGCTGTAATGTGAGAAAACTATTTTTTGTCAGCTTCACTAAATTCTGGATTGCGTGTCATCTAATACAGCTGCAGGACTGTCATTGTCTTTAATAGAACACAGCTGGGACCTAAAAAGATAGTAAAATATCTGACCAATAATAATTTCACACATGAAAATAAAAATTGAACTCCTTTATGAAAAACTAACCACAAAACTGTATGTGTATCCTAAACATGTTGATGTCAAAAAAGAACAGGATTTCTCCTTCTTTATAGGTGTTAAAATAGCTCCAAAATGGAGTGTTATCAACTGTAACAATTTCATTGTGAGTCCCATGGTGTTTGGAATTTTTTCTTTAAAAAATCCCATATCTAGTCAAATGCTTGTGAAAATTCTACTTTTGTGTTAAAAAACCTCAGACAGAAATCCTTTAGTAATCCCCACAGCTGTACAGAAGAGATTGTCAGTCTTAGCAACAACTCCCTGTCAGTTCTCAAAATCTCTCAAGGACCGTGGATATTTCATTATCAGCCTTTTGACTGCTGCGTGTATAACGTGCAGGTGGTTAGTGTGGTTCTAGAGGCTGATACTGTTGATTTATAAACCACAAATGGTCTTGCAGGCTGCTGTTTGAGAACTTTCACTTTAAACTCTGCAAATGTCCCAAGTGGACCCTGCAGACTTGGAAACCAGGAAATAAAATGAGTGTGTTTTTTTCCTAAATCATAAGATTTTTTCAGGCCAGTTTAATGGTTTTCCGTACCTTATTTCATTAATTCAAACATCACTTAAATAATTATCCTTAAAACAAAGGCCATAAATAATGAAAGATGAGAAAACAAAGGATATAATTTCAGCAAAATCCTTTCAACATAACGCCTAGTAAGCTCTTTGAAAAAAAATCAGAAGGTGCTCAAAATAACAAAACCAGACAAATTTAATTATAGAGATAGGAACACTGAATACATCTTAAATTATATAAAGCTCAGCCTCATAAGAGGGGAGTCTAGAAGCTTCAGTTTCTGAAGTTGGCAAATCAGGTTGTAAAAGCTTAATATGAAAAAAAATGCCAGAGTATGCTGCACCATAAAGCAAGACCTGGAGAAGGAGAGCATTGTAGTAAACAGCTTGCTGAAAACACTATTTCCCAGGTCCCATCTCTCCACAAGCAGGAGACATTGCTTCTGCTGCAACACGGGAGCACAGGAGGATCAAGTGTGAAAGCAACATCAATGCCTTTATTTTTTGGCCTCATCATAGTAATAGGTTGACTTCTGGGGGACCAAAAATGCAAAATAAATTGCTGCAATAGGAACAGCATCAATAACTCAGAAGAATTAATTTGGAGAATTTATGTGCCTTGAGTTATAAATAGGATCAGCTGAGTTGATTGTGATGGTTCCTTCTAGTCATCACCACAGCATGAACAGCAGGTTGAGGGAGGTGAGTCTCCTGTTCTACTCTGCTCTCATGAGATCCCACCTGGAGCACTGTGTCCTCAGCACACAAAAGACGTGCACCTGTTGGAGCAGGTCCAGAGGAGGGCAGTGAAGATGATCAGAGGGCAGGAGCACCTCTCCTATGAAGACAGGTGGAGAGAGCTGAGGTTGTTCAGCCTGGAGAAGAGAAGGCTCCGGGAAGAGCTCATTGTAGCCTTTCAGTACCTGAAGGGCACTTACAGGAAAGACAGAGAGAGACTTTTCACCAAGGCCTGTAGTGACAGAACAAGGGGCGCTCACTTTAAACTGAAAGAGAGTAGATTTAGACTGGATGTAAGAGATTTTTTACAATGAGTGTGGTGAGGCACTAGGACAGGTTGCCCAGGGAGGTGTGAATGATCCATCCCTAGAAGTATTCAAGACCAGGTTGGATTGGGCTTTGAGCAATATGATATAGTGGAAAGTGTCCCTGTCCGTACCAGGGGGGTTGGAACTAGGTGGTCTTTAAGGTCCCTTCCAACGCAAATCATTGTGGTTCTATAATTCTGTCTCTGTAACTCATGATATTCAGTTTGACTGAGGTCTGGGAAAAATGAAAGCAAACAATTAGATGCTAGACTGGATACTGTTGTCGTAATAGTTTTTCTTATTTCAGTGAATATGGAGGCTGAAACATACACTGAACAGAGAATGAATGTCTATGTGGTATAAACAGAAACAAGGAGACAAAAAATGGGGGACAAAAAGACAAAGGAGCATCTGAGCACAAAACCTAGTAGGAAAAAATGAAATGGAGCAAAGCTTTTTGCCTCAACTTCCAAAATCTGTGGGAGAAACAAGAAGATTTTTTTGGGGTACCATCAGAAATCATAAAATGTATTTGTCAAAAAAAAGGAAGAAAAAACTATTTCTGACCCCTGGAGGAGAGTGTAACAATGGTATTGTGTTGTGAAGTACTCTCAGATGGGAGGTTACTGTTAAAAATGACTGAACAAGATGGGAAATGGGCTGTAGTGGGGAATAGATAGATGGGCTAAAACCCCAGATACAGAATGAAACCCCATCTGAAATGCATTGTATCAGCTAGTGACAGCTACCTTAAGGGTCTCTTCATTTTTCTTGGGCTACATTCAGCCAGCTTGCCATGCCAGTAAAATACTGTTGAATCAAATTGAATTTAATTTCACACACACCCCTCCTACATGAAAAACAAGCACACATATTTACCAGACATGCAGCTGTGCCCGATGTCTCCTCAGAAAGCAAATTCCAGGATACATGCAGAATACCCCCAATGAAAAGTTATGCTAGAAGTGATTTGATGGGAAATGACTGTGTCATTTCCTTTTAAAGGTTGTAGCACACACAAAATATAGTACTGTAGTAGGCTATTTGCTCAGAACAGGGCTTGTCTGTGCGGTCTTTTTAAATCCTCTTGGTGATCCATGCTATTTTGGCAGTTGCAGACACAGATTTTGAATTTAGAGTTTTCCTAGTGAGGGAGAACTGGCCTTGTATGTGGTTTGGGTAGCAGGTGTGATTCATCAATAAAGTAATAACATATTTCTCTTAGAGCAGACAAAGCTTAAATCATGTAGATAAAGTACATATTCAGTCCCCATAGCTGATTCTCTCTGCTGCTGGAAGTGCAGCAAAGTCTTCTCAGTTTTTTTGGGGAGAGTAGTTGTAAAGTGCAAGTAAATGAGTGGGTGCAATGTGTTTACAAAGAGAGGGATGTGACACAAGAATTTCTACTACACTGGCATCCTTGATTTTACTAAATGTGTCATGAAACACATGATCTCCTTCTTCAGTGTGTCTTGGGAAATGTAGTCCAGGAAGAATCAAGCCTGATGTAAAGAAAAGGTTAAAGTTTGAGAAAAGCAAATTGCAGCTTCTTCTAGGCGCAGCAGTACATCAGAAGATGCAGTTTAATGTTAAATTGATGCATAAAGGAACAAAATAATGTGTTTGAAAATTCAGTTGTTGTTTATGTTTTGTTCAGCAGAAAAAAAATGTTCATGTTGTCAGCAGCAGCAGCAAGATGAAAACAGATGTTGGCTTTTCTTGTAATATAAACTTGAAGCTTTATACCCTTAACCATTTCTGTATGTGAAACTGTGATCTCCGTATTTGCTGAGGAACTAAAACTATTGATGGTGTGTCCCTGCTCCTTTACAGGCAGAGCATAATTTTGGACAGAATAGGACAATTTGGGAGATTGAGTCATAGTTTATAAAAATCAATGTGAATCTTCAATGGGATTTTAAATTATGCTATTATTTGTGAAGAAAGAATGTTCTGGACACCTTGCAAGGGAAGCTGGTTTGGCAGGAGCAGAGCAGGAATTGGGAAGAAACAAGGCAGTGACATGGCAAAGCCTTAGGGAGGTTGTCACCTATTTCTCACTGCCACCAAGAGGCCCTTGCTAACTCCTTCTCAGCAGATATGATCTAGTATGACAGAGAAACTTTATTCCCCAAATGGGTACTAGAGAGGGTTAGTGTTGTATCTGTCTTCCAAGTGAACATTGCTAATAAACAGCACCACAACAGCCTGCAAACCTTTTGTAGCAGGCTCTTAGCATGGGCTCAGCCAAAGTTTCTGTATTTACCTCTACTAGTCTGTCAAATAGTCTCCCAGAGGCAGTGAGGAAGCCTATCTCAGATGAGTCATTTGAGACGAGAAAATACATCATGAGCAACAGAAGGCAGTCCTTTTCTGTCAGGGGATGGACTAAGTGACCATTTGACTTTTTTTTCGTCTGTCCCTGGTTTGTGTAGTTCTGTCCCTCTCAAGAGATCCCATATCACATTGCAAGCTCAACCGTCAATTACAGCCGGCTCTGAGTTGGATGGCCATATCCATCAGCCAGGCTGTACATATCGTGTGTATGTCATGAGAGGTAGAGAAACTACTGTCATTGCTGGAGACATCCGAGTGCTGTGTCCCATTAACTTAATGCAGCCAGTATACACAGAGGAGTGAGAAAATGGGCAGGTCACTTAATACTGGTGAATTACGGTTTCACTACAGTTTGAACACAGTAGTTTAAACTAAGATATTGGGTGACAGAGCACCAGATTCTTATGAACTTGATGAATAGTATAGTCATTATACTGCATTCAACACACAGTTGAATTCTGATCCTGTGTTTCAACTTTTCTTCCTGTTCCTGCAAACAGCTGAGAAATTTAAAACTTCATCCTTTTTATATAAAGAAAGAAAGTCAAAATAAGGATAAATATTGTCAA
This sequence comes from Oxyruncus cristatus, assembly GCA_013399855.1. NCBI lineage: Eukaryota > Metazoa > Chordata > Aves > Passeriformes > Cotingidae > Oxyruncus > Oxyruncus cristatus. Next base: position 1,829,042 of record VXAY01003430.1, read on the forward strand.
TATGTAAGGATACATATGTTAATATATTGTTTGGCTCTGGTTTTGAGCACAGAATTGTAGTAATAATTACAAAACTTGCACATTAATCATTGTAGGTATGAGAAAATAAGCATGAACTTTAGACAGAGCAGCCTTATTTCAACTGCATCTTTCCTTTTCTTTCATCATCTGTGCTATATATACTAATATTAGGGTGAAAATCTATATTGTATGGTAGTAAATTTGTGGGCATGTCTAGACTAAGGCAGAGGCTCTCAAACATCTGATTAACAGGGAGTCTTTGACTTGCAAATACTCTGATTTCCTGTCCTTAATCTTGCATCTGATGTTGAGTAAATCTGGTTACCTGCTTGTTCAAAACACCTGTTTTTGCAGTATTGTTAAGAAAATAATGGTTTGACTGTTTCTTTAATTCTGTTGAAAAAGAAAAGGGATGGTGGGCAGCATAATTAGTGATCAGAACTGGAGTGTACCTCTTATCTACACTAAAAAAACCCAGGAAGCTGTTACTTACAAAAACTAAGAAGCTGAATTTACCTGATAAAACAGCATTTGCAAAGTCAGTGTTGTAATGAACTGTTTGCTGCTCAGGGCATGCTCCAGATTTGATGCAGGAAAAGTTCTGAGTAAAATTTGTGTAACTGAAGATCTAACCCCTTTCTACTAGGAATTTACAGTTGAGACATTGTCCTTTTCAGTTTCAGAGCAACATAATAAAAGAAAGTAGTTCCATTCACTCTCCCATTTAATAATCATATTAGATAAGACTGCAAAACATTTGAAAGAAAATTCACCCAGAGGCATAACTTTTAGGTATAGCCTTTTGAAGAAGAGGACTGCTATGCAGTAAATGTCTGAATGAAACACACAATAAACATGAATCCACTGAATTTCATTGCCAGTGGCATAACAGACACAAAGTTTGATTTCTAGCCCTCTGATGAGTGTTGGTGCCTGAGCATGCCTGGGAGAACATGCACACAACCCCTGTGGAAATTGCTAACCATAAATCTGTTTAAGCCCTGGAAAAAGTAATGTTTGGATGTTTGGACTGCATGAGGAGCTGCAGGTGGACTGAGAGAGGAGCAGGAGGGAGAAAAATTAAAATGTAGCAGGGAAAATGCATTTTATCTTACTCCTTCTCTAAGAAGAATCATTCTCACTCCCACAAATGTTTAAGTGGACTATTCCCATTGCTTTCAGAAGGGCATTAAGGAAGACAAGAATGACTTATGTTCTTAAGTGCTTATTGCAAGGTTGATACATCTTATTTAGAGACAAACAGAGTTTACTGGCTTTTCAAAGAAGTCCACGAGACTGTTTGGGATGGTTGTATTCTCTGAAGTGCATGAGCCTAAGACCAAATAGAGTTTGGTGGGCTTTCATGAAGGTTCATCATATGTAACATTAGCAATGTTTCATATTACACAAATAGCTTAAATGTAATATCTGATACAGAAGAATTTTTGTTCTAAAGGAGATTACCAAAAGAATTCATAAAGGCTCCCTTTTTCAATCACTGCCACCATTTTTCTCTGAGACTGTTTTTATATCTGTTTCATTTACAACACTCTAACAAAAATTAGTTGGCAAGGTGAGACTGTAGATCAGTGCTGAAAATTTCTCCTAAGCAAAGTCTGGCTAATACTGACTTCAGTGTACAGTAGCAGCATGTTTGTGCTGAATGGTGTTATGAACTCCCCATCTGCAGATGTCAGCCTCCTAACTATCATGCTGGTCAGGACTGAACATATGGTGGAGTAGTGTTTTTCAAAACTTGGTTCTGCTGGCAAGGATTGGCCTCTTCATGCTGTGGACTTCGTTTATGATTGAGGAAGGGAGGACGAAGAGACGGAGTAAAAAGTGGTGTAAATGGTCCGACTATCTGCAACAATGTTTCCTCACAGGAACATAGGATTTTTGCCTCTGGCATTTGTTCTTGCCTAGGTTATCCAGGACAGAAAAGTGTTTCAAGAGTGAGAAAAACCATAGAATTAGGGAAATGGAGTTTAATTAAAGAAAAACCCAACAAATAAGTTATTAAAAAGCCCCACATAAGTCTGCTGAGATAATTTAATTTTGTAAATCTGGTCTGTGCACACACACACAAACATTAACAAAATTAATTTAAAAAAATGAATATTCTTTATTAACCAATTAATTTGGTTTGACAATGCCCTCCCTCAGGTCAGAGGGAGGATGAAATAACTTATGGACTTTTTGTGTATTTTTGGAAGGATAATTTTTGCACCCCTCCATGATGAATTTTCCTGAAGACCGTGGTTATATATTTGGTCCATGGCATTGCTGGCTACACCAAAAAACCTTATTGTCAATATCTGACATGATATTTGCTGCTTCTATTTCAGGCCTGGTGGAGAGATTGTGTATCCAGTGTTTTGCCTCATTTTTTTGTGTACTGTGTTGCTTCATCTGAGAACAGACCCTAATCCCTACAGTTCCTGCTTTGCTTATGTTTGTAGGTCATCAGGGCTGTCACATCACTGCTGCTAAAACCACATGCAGGCAGAAGTCAGTGACCCATGCAGACTGCTGAGTCCCCAGTGGCCTCTATCCTGTGTCAGGTAACATTACCTGTGCAATTACAGTGAGCCCCTTCATAATCCCTGCTCATTTGTCCTTGCAGAAATCTAGAGGGATCTCCATTAGAAGCTGTTAGTCTGGGAAGTACCTCTTTGGTCCCTGAAACAAGCAGCTCTTTTCCAGTGTGGGAGGTATATTGGTAATGCGGTCAGAGAACCAGGACACGCATGGAACATGGGTGCCCTGCAGACTCCTGTCCCCCTTGGCATTGGAACTGGGGCCAGTTCTCATTATTCTGTGCTTGGCTTTGCAAGTGAGGTTGCTGAACCAGTGCCTGGGTTGTATCAGCACCAAGGTTTTGTATAGGTTATGCTAAGTCACTGATGTTTTGTCACCTGTCCCTACCTTAAGCTGCCTGTACAGCACCAGTGCAGCTTAAAATTTGATCCCCAGTGTCTTACTGATGATGCTAATGAGGTTACCAATTAATGGCACCTAATGGTCTGTTGTAGCAGTGGTTTTGGTGATGGAGACAGCTGTCCTCTGGGAGCTGGGCTGAGACCATGAACTAATTTTGTATAAGCAAGTTAACAGCTGTTGTAGAAACATCGATGGGAGAGATTAGGTCACACACTACATCTCCCTGCCACCCCAGGGCTGTTCCTTGCAGTAGGCAGCAGGTGGATGGAGGAAGCAACTTTAAGGGACAAAAGCTCTTGCTGGAGTTTCACCCAGAGATCTAGACACAAAACCACTCCATCCCATTAGCAGCCTTCTGAGTCATCCCATTCCCCTGACTTTTCTAAGTGTTGTACCAATTGGCTAGGATTTTGAAGGAATTTATTTTTTTAAGAAGTTTTGTCTCTCAGCAGTGTTGATCTGTGGTGTGGTATCCTCTTAGCACCTGATTGCTGCATGTAACACTTGGTACTTGCATATCACAATATTTACTAAAAAAGTGCCCTCTGCGAACACCCTTGCATTAGAGGCTTATGAGTATTTTGAATATAATTTTAGAATATATATTTAATTTTGCAGGCAGCACTTTGGGGTAATGATGTCTCATTATTTAAGCTTCATTTCTGAGTTAGGTTACTTTTGGTATACAGTAGTTGCATTTCATCAGTCTGAAAAAAGGTGGCATTATAGATCTACATTGCATTCCCCTAGTGCTTGAATACCTGTAAAGTATAGCACAATTTAAAATACAATTGTGGAATTGTTCAATTTTTTTGAACATGACAGGAACATTAAGAGTTAACATTTAATTAGTAGCTTGCCCATTTCTCTTTTGCTGAGCTGATGGCAGTACCAGATATTATAATTTAGGAAAAATACACAAAACATACTAAACAGGCCCACTGAAGATTCACACCTATTCATTTTAAAATCTCCTTCAGTCAAAAATACTTGAAGAAAATTAGTTGTTTTATCCTCGTACCCTTATTCAGGAAAATCAAATCTTTTCATGCTAATCAAAGATACAAAGAACTGTCTATTTTGAGACTAAAGCAAAACTAAGTTTTTTATGCATTGTAATTGCTAGAAACTTTTAGAAACAAAGTTTCATGGGAATTAATGTACAGTTTGCTGAGCTGTCGGAGTGGGGAGCTGAAGTCCCTTCTCTTCAGAATGCTCACCAGGAGTGAGTTGACCTTTCAAATTAGCTGTGAGATTGAAAAGGCAGTTTCCCTGCCAAGCACTTAGCTTGGTATTGCAGTTTTCTCTGGGAAAGTCTTGGAGTACCTGTTTACAGCTTGGCATATATAGTTATCAGATAAAATGTATGGAGAGTAGGAAGACATGAAAAAGGGAATGTCATTTCAGCATTTGTACACTGAGTGGACACTTGTGCTTCAGTGAGTTGTTATTCTTCTATTTTTTGACTTCGCCTGATAGTATGTGTACAGTTTTTTTAACAGCTGAAGAAATCTGTACACAGAAAGATTACCTCCAGCCTCAGAATCTTTTCTTTGAACTTTTTATGGTGTCTTAGTTAGGAGAAATATTATTTTGTAGCTACCTTAATAGTTAACTTTATGTTCAAATTCACTTTTGGTAAAAGAATAACATTGCTTTAATGAGATGAATTTTCACACCCTTTCAGCCCTTTTCATGATAGAATTGAAATCTTGACAGTTTTTTAAGCTTAAAAACTGCAATTTCTTAGAATTCACACAGTTACAGAACATTCTGTTAGAAGGTCCTCATACCTAGATGACTCCTTTAATGAGTCATCAAGAAAGAATACATGCATTAAAACTTTGGTCATGAATGAAAAATTAAACAAAATGCTTCCGTTAAATTTGGGGGTGTTACACTCAGTTCAGTTATCCTTGATGTCCAAACTAGGTTTATTAGTTCTCAGCTGTTTACCAAATAGTGAGTTTGAAGTGGGCCAGTGGAGTGTGCTGGATGTTTCCATAACTGTATTGACTATTTTCAAAAAAAAACCCCAAACCAACTTCAAAGTCAAAATTTAATTCTTTCTAATAGAAAACTAACCCATTAGAAAAGAGACAGCACCCTTCAGGGAATAGGAAATAATACAATCTGGTTATCAAAAAGAGGTAGTTATTGCTTTTCTTTTAAAATATATAAACTTCAGAGCAAACTATTGAATTTTCTTAGTTCGGAAATTATTTTCAAGTTCATTTTTTAAAATGAAGAATTAATTGGTAAATTATATCAAAGTTCAAGTGAGAAAAAAAGGTAATGCAATAAATTGCCTTTTTTTTTTTTCAATTGTTCACCTTTGAAGTGAAAACTGCCATTTCCCCGCAGGTGCTATGTGTGCACTTCCCCTCTCTCTCTGTCCAATTCTAGCCTTGGTTTGAATGGAATTGTCATGTACATTTCACTGAATATGATGCATGTGGTACCTGGGTTAATTTTTCCTGTACTAAATACACTGACTCAACAAACTTTTGTAGACAGAATAGAGGATTAATTTGCTTTCTCTGTGAAAAAATAAGGAAAAGGAACAAAGGCCAGCTCAAATCAGACTGCATCTAATGATGGCAGTATCATCTGTTGTTTTAACAGGCTAGGGAGGCAGGAATTGTCTGGAGAGGGAGGCATGTAGAGGGAGTAATGTGGCAAATATGGTGTCTACGTCAGAACAGGTGTTCAGCATCTTTTTGCTTTCCTTTCCATACCAGGGCCGTGTGTATTCCTGAGCTAGATCCTTAAGTATTTTCCTCATTGATTTGGGTACTGCTTACCTCAGTGTGTGCATGTGAAAAATCCTATCTTGTCTTACTAAGGAAAATATGACTGCATCTGCACTGGCACTTTAGTTAGGAAAATGAATAGGTCTGTGGAACAAAGCTTCTGACCACCTCACTGGGTTTTGTTTCACACAGCAGCGTTTTTTTTAGTGCATGGATTCCTTTCAGTAAAAGAAAACTGCTCTTTGTTCCAGGTGTTCACATACTGGGTTGTGACCAGAAGTGCGTGTCCATTGCAGGGCACCAGCTTAGAGATAGCCTGAAATACTTATGGTGTGCCATCAACTCCTTGGTATCAACTGCTTTGCTCTACAGATGTGCTGCTTCCGTGTTGCCCCACTTGTTCACAGAGATACAGCTCATGGCATTTGGTTCACCTGCAGCAACAGACTTCACAAATAGTGAAGTGTGACTTGTCTTGTGACCCGATATTGTTCCAAATGGTTGTGTAAAAGTTTAAACACCTAAGGAAAAAAATAGTCAGGTGTTAGTGTGCTGAGGGAAAAGAATATTCAGACCTCAGTTGAGAAGTAATTCTTAACTATGAAGAGTAAAATGCAACCAGGGCTCTGCCTGTCCCTGTATTCATCACCGGGGTCTTCTTGCCATTCCTTCAGTGCCCTTGATCTTGAGGCATCTTTTTAAAATTGCCTCTTGCTTCCCCTATCCTTACTTGTTTTCAGTAGGAGACACAGGACTTGCAGCCACGTTCCACGTTTCATTTCAAATCTCTCCTCCTGCACTAACACGGATGATGATAGATCTGCCTATTGCAGAATTGCAAAATGGGTAAAGCTGGGAGGGACCACAGTGGGTCATCTGGTCAAACCTCCCTGCTCAGACAGGGTCATCTTAGAGCACATTCCACAGGATTGTGTGCAGACGGTTCTTGAATATCTCCGATGAGGGAGACTCCACAACCTCTCTGGGCAGTCTGTTCCAGTGTGTGGTCACTTGCACAGTAAAGAAGTTCTTCCTCATATTCAGATTGAACTTCCTTTGCATCAGGTTCTTCACATTGCCACCCATCCACACTTCTGAAGAAAGATGAAAAAGAGAAGTTTCTACCCTTCTTCAGCATGGAAAGAGCTTTAAGTATTTATCTCAGAGACCACTGATCAGGTTATTATCCTGTTTGTGCCAAAGAGGCCTCTGAAGATACCTTTGATAGTACCTTGTATAGCATGATATGATCTCCAGGCCCATTTTACTACACTCCAAGTAAAGAAAAATGACAGACCTTCCTTTTGCGGTTGGGCAAGTTGGATTTCACAAACCATTGTCTCTACTTGCTAGTGCTTAATTTAATAAAGCCAGTGATTGACATCAGATGATGACCTTACCTGAAAGGACTCAATAGGATAGCCCTTTTGGGCAGGATGTTTTAGACTTTTATGGCACCCAGTATACACCCCTTACCGTTTATGGACAGAGATTTGGTCTTGGCACTTTACCATCATCTGGACTGGTCCAAGAGATAAAAGGAGAAAATGATTTCTGGTCAGTCTTGCTTTGGTTTCTCATGCTCTTTTTTGGGTGTCTTGTACTCACCTATAAAGACAGTCAGAGGACTTTTTCTTACATACAACTTTCATAGTATCCCCAAACTTTGTTGTTAGTATTAGTCTCTCATCTCAAAGGGCAAATCTATTTGCCATTTTACTTCTCATTATTTTCATGATCTATTTTTACAATTAGTTTGACTCATTGCTGCTATATCCTACATTATTTGTTTAGTCCTTGTGGGGTTTCTTGCTCCAAAGGTTCCAGAGGGAGAACTTGTTAGCTGGAAATGGTTCTGCTTTAATATAACTCTGATTTTTCCTGTCTCCATCTGCTGGTAAAATATGAGATTTGCTGCTCAAACATCATATGGTGAGGAACAGAAACTATAAATTTCAAATAATAAATATCCCCTTAGCTGTTACAGGCACTTTCCATTTGGAACTGAATAGAAATGATCAATTTATTTATTTTAGGCTGCTTAATAATAGCTATCAAATACTAATAACTTTTGATGTTTTGTGGGTTTACACTGCACTGACAGGAGCGAGTTAGATATTCAAATGGATGTACTAATAACCTGAGAATTCAAATACATGGGCTGATGTAACTAGATTTATTCATTACTATGGGAATAAGAGACATTCTGAAATGGTCATACCTCTTTTTAAATATTAGTATTTTTAACAGTTACTGAGCAAGCAGATAAAGGAAATAATGTGTAACGGGATTTTCAGTCTGATATTATTATTACTTATTTCTGCAGACAGATATATGGGGTTCATTCATACATCAGCTACCATTGGTTCCCCCTAACACTTACAATACAAAATTTTCCTGTGTTGAATCCAGAGGGAGTAAAACATCTACATACAATCATGTCAGGACCTCGTTACGTATAAACTAACAAGGCAAAGGGTTATGTGCAAAACTTTTTGTTCATTCATAGTATGGAGCTTCAGTCAGCAAAAGACTTTGTTTCACATCCAGGGGGCATTCAAGATATGATACTAGCCAGTAGAGGTGTGAGGACATAAATGTGCTTTAACTCTGCTGTTGTCTACACTGGTTGTATGAGAAAAATGCTATTTCTGCATTCAAAGTAGTCTTAGATTTATATGTGATTTATAAAGAAACGTTTAGGCTGATTGTTATTTGCATCTACTTCTAAAGTTTTGTAGGTGCTTCTGGCTTTGATGCTTTTACAACAGAGTTTTTTATAGACCTGAACATTTTGTGTAAAACCATGAACAAAGTCTTTCCTTTTATTTTCTATTTCCATCTAACATGTCTTTATAGGAATATTTTTTCACTGTCAAGATGCTGATAGTTATATTCATTCACAAGGCAAGAGGGTGTTTTATGAGACCTATTTCCTCCAAGAAATTTCAACATGAGATGGGGCAGGTATTCTCAAACAAGGAATTACAAGCACTTTTGTTTCAGTGGCATTAATTTTAAAGGCTTCTATTAAATTTTTTTCGCCTCTGCAAAGTAACTATAAAAATGACAACCTTTCATTTAATAGATCTTTTTGCTGTCTTAAGAGTTTTATCTATCTGCTTTACTGGCAAACTGTCTTTCCTTCTCTACTCCCACAAGCCCCATAGATTCCACCTCAGTAAAAGAGACTGCCTGTCTCCTGAAGCATCATTGTACAAAGGGATCCTTAGCACTTTCTGAAAGGTGCACAACTCTCTATAAAATTCACTTCTGTTCAGCAATTTATTCTTTGTGTACATATCTAAAAACAAACAAGCAAAACTTTAATCTCAGCGTGCAAATGGATTTTGTAGGGCTGAAAATGAAAAGAAACTATTTGTTTCTATTCTAAGAACATAGGAAGATCCCTGGATATAGATAAAAACAAGAATAAACAGGAATACCTATAACACAAAGAGTAGAATTAAGTAGCATCTCACTGGCAGAGATTGAAACCATTCCAGCAGCTATAAGGATGAATTGTATTTTGTCAGTGTCTATCACACTGCTGACGAGAGAGCATCTGAGACGATTGGTTTGGGAGAAGGGTATGGCAAACCTCAGTGATGGCTGAAACAAGTGGGATGAAACTCAGCCTAAAAGATTGAAGAGCCTAAGTCTGATGTTTGAAGTGAAACATTCAGTGAGGCTTCCATTCCTAAGTCATTTTTGAAAGTGAGTCTTGGACTCTTGCCATGCTGAATAAAAGTCCTAAAAATACCTCAGTGATTTATAAATATCCTCCTTGCTATTCCAGAGTTGTTAGTGCCCAAGTCAGTTTGAAAGTGTTATTTAAGCTTCTCAGTCCTAGAGTTATCAAGAAGGAACTCAATTAACATCTAGTCTATCCAAGACAGGATTTACTCAACTATCCCTTGACAGATATTTGCCTAACCTGGTCTCTAAATCCCCCTGTGACATACATCCCACAGCCTCCCCAGGCTAACTATTACTGTACTTGACTATCCACATCAACAGTAAGTTTTTCCAAATGTCTAATGTAAATCTCCCATGCTGTGGTTTAAGTCTATTACTTGTCCTGTCCCTTGTGGACATTTCATTGCCTTTCGGTCATGGGAATAGCATTACCATGTATTCTCTCATTCATTTTTTTTAGCCTTAGTTGAAGCTAAAAATGTGTCCCCTTAGGCACTGTGAAAATTTATACCCAAAGCCAGCTTATAAAGAAGAGCTTCTTTGTTAATGCCTTTATCAAATAGCAATTTCAGGATAAAAGTGTAGTGTAATGGTATATGGCAGGAAAGCCTGATACAACTACGTCCACTTCAGAGACTTCATGGTTTAAATGGAGACTTGAGGTTGTATCATTTGCCCAGCTTTTTACTTATTGGGATGTCAGTATTGGATGTCAAAAGTGTCAGTAAGTATCTACCTTATTCAAGTTACTCATCTGGTGTATTGCTTCTGCAGCTGAGGCTTACATCTCTGCACAGCATTGCATGTTGCCAGATAAACTGTTTACTCACAGGAAATCAGCACCTTCTGCAGCACTGCAGGAGTTCTGAAACAAGGTCTACCTTATTGCCTTGTGCAGCACCAACCAGGATAAAACCATGTCCAGGCCCCACCAGATAAAGTTACGGTGAAATTACAGGTGCAGATGATGAATAATAGTCCTGTCTTTCCCTGAAGCAGTTTCCACTCTATGTAAACCATTTCTTTCCTACCCTTTTTGACTGACAAAGTTTGGAAAATTTGTATTCGTTTTCTTCACTTCAGTTAGGAGTCATGACAGAGAATTTGTGCAGATTTTATGTCTGTGCATTTTTAGAGGTAATAGCAATGCTTACTGTTTTATTCAGCTCTATGGAGAAATGCAACTTCAAGAGAACCCCCGCATCATGCTTTGGGTGTTCATGTCTAGGAAGGTAGGTAGGAGGACCATTTGAAAGAGCACAGCACACTATGGCCACCAAAAGCAGCAAATGAGTTTCATTTTCGAGTTTCTTCTTTGAATGTATTTGTAATGTTTGCCTGTGTCAGCTCTGCTGAGGTGGCTTCTCAGGTTTTAAATTAATATCGTTGTAATGCCTTTCTCTTTAATTAAAAAAGAGAGCTCCCTCATAGGAAATTTCATAAAACAAAACTCATTAGTAATAAACAGATTAAATCTTTATCAGTTAATCAACACTATAAACTTCTGAGTGTTTGGAGAGCAGTGTGAGATAACACTGTCGTCATAATAAGAGTGTTTGAAATTATTAAGGATCCCACTGTGCTGTTTGGGTGGTGAGAAAATAATGATTGAAGATGGGCCCCCCTACAGGGCTCATATGTGAATTCCTCTAAAGATTAAAGATGTGAAGATCTGAATTTTATGTTGTGCCCATCTCTAAAGCAAATTTTTTTTTGAATAGTAGGCAGTGGTGGTGGGTAGTGCCAAGCAAACTCTTAATGATGGTTATGCCAAAACCTGTCACAATGCCACAAAGTTTTTGAGCTGGTGGTTAGTGAAATTTTAGAGACTAATCATGGGTTGGGAGCCTTGCTACTTTCTCAGATCGAATGTTCCCAGATGATCTCTCTGAGGCCTTAACCTATGGTGGAGACTGCACTGCAAATTTCTCGTCTTCCTCCACCCTGAATCCTCAACACAGTCATTTCTATCTGGACTGTGTCAGCCCTTTCATTACACATGTGCCGGGTTCTGCCCTGGTCCAGCTGTCTCCTGTGGATAAAGAGCAAAACTTGTAGCTTTGGGCAGGAACCTCTTTGAAGAAGGTTGGGCACAGTGGAGCAGGACAGGATAAAATCTGTCTGGCTGGTAGTGTATCAACACCTCCTAACCCTCTACCATTTGAAGTAACACACATTTAGAAAGTTATGCTATAAAGTCACTGGCATTTTCTCTGTTGCTATTAGAAACATGTCAGAGCTCCTCTATATCACCCTAGGGGCTTCTTTGGTGCCTTTGGGATTATATGGGTTCTTTCCTTGAAATATATGAAGAATTAAAGTAAATAGACTGGAATAAAAATAGGAGCAGTGAGAAAAATGAACCATGTTTTTCCACATCCAACAAACTTAGTGGAATGGGTTAACAAGAAGTTATGAGAAGGGGGTCAGCAACTGGGAGTCATACATGATTATTACTTCTTCATTTATCATATTTTGTCTTTATTTGGTCACTGCAGTGATAATTACATGTGTTTTGTCACAAAAGTGTCCATGTAAATCAGTTTTGTTGTGACATGAATTACAGGATCAATAATGGTATTATCACATATATTAAGTTTGGAGCACCCTTATTGCTTAAAATACACAGTAAAGGTTAGGTTACACTGCTGCTTCCAGAGATCTAAATTCAAGTACACTGTTGGAGTACAAATAAATTTGCCATTCTTATTTTATTCTTCATATTCTGATGTTGTATTATAAAATGCAGCCTGCTTGATAGATGTCTGTTCTGGAAAAAACAGGAATCCCAGTTCCTGCCCCTTCTTTACAACTGACTCTGTAGGCAGGTGTGAAACAAATAAAACCTTGTATGGATGGTCCTATTAAAGAGGTGGGAACTGAACTGCACTGATTAATTTGAGAGACGTTGGAGACTGTTTCTGTTTAGAAGTCTTTAGCTACTGTAGCACTATGACTCTTAAAAATCAGATGGTAGGTGTTCTCACTTTTCTGTCAGTTCTTCCAGCCAGACATCTGTGTGCAAAGTAGCAAATTTTAAAAACATCCCTCTCTTTTGCTCATGTTGTGATGAGTCTTCATGTAGTATGTCTTCAAGCAATTTTTTCAGGGTTAAATTGTTTGTGACAACTTCCTTTATACTCACAATTACAGTCAGCTCTGTGAATTAAAACCTTTTATTAAATATATGAAATGCTAGACACAGATTTACTGGGAAGGGAATGAGAGGATAAAAGAGCTCTTGCGTACTTACTAACACCACATAATGCATTTTTGTGCCTTGTGTTTGGGACTGCTTCTGCCTTTGAATCTTGTTTGTGAGTTTGGAGAAGGAAGTACGGATATTTTTTGTTTTGTTTTTTAAATACAGGAGTGGAAGAGGCTAAATGCCTTGGCTTGGGAAAATGGACTGCTTGCAAGGGTCCATGTGATCCTTCTGATCATATGGCTTCCCTATAATACTGCGTCGGTCGTTTGCAGGGTGGGTGACCTTCCAATCTCAATGGAAGGGCCTTAAACTCCCTGTTATAAAAGGTGAATGTGTCCCATGATTATCGTGATTTATCTATTCATCTTGTCTCCCTTACTTTTTCTGTTCTCTTTCTTTTTCCATTTCAGGATGGAGTAGGTGTAGACGAGAAGCTGTCTTTACGGCGGGTGGCCGTCGTGGAAGATTTCTTTGACATTATCTATTCCATGCATGTTGAAACTGGGCCTAATGGAGAACAAATCAGAAAACATGCTGGACAAAAGAGAACGTATAAAGCGGTAAGAAAAAAACCCAAACAACTAAAAGTGGACACGAGTCTTTAAAAATGTGAATTATTTGGGCTTAGTCACATGTCTGAGATTTGTGGGTTTGGGTTTTTTTTAACTTTATTAGTACTGCAACCCTCACCCTCAAATTGATTTTAGAGATCTTTAAGTAATGCATGAAAACATATGGTTTAGAAATCACATTTTCTGTGTAACAAGGGCCAGATCCATTGACTTCAGTAGAGATTCTCTCATTGGTACAAGAAAAGAATTTATTATTTTTGTAATGGTTTGGCAATTTCTCTAATAGCTCTGTATTAATTAATTGTTGTTAAAAGGATGAAGTGTGAAAAAAGACTTAGAAGACTTAGACAAGTTGTATTGCCACAACTTGTCTAAATGAGTTGCTCTATTTCAGCATATGAATGAAGTTGCCTTATAGTTTATGGCTGCAGACAATGTATAACTAACAGTTTAATGGTATGAAAACTTGTAAATGTTCTAAATTCAAAGGGCTGGAAAGCTACTAGGTATAATAAGGGAAGTATTGAGAGGGCAGCTGTCATACCTTATGAACTGACTGAATAGAGAAAAATTATTGTTTCTAAGATTTTCAATTGCATGTTGTTACTTGACCTAATCAGTTCAGTCACTGCCTTAAAAGAGCTATAAATAGCTTTTGTGTTAGTGACACAAATATAACACTTTATTTTCTTATGGAGAACTAAAGAAACACTTGCTACACTCTCTCAAGGTGCTTAAAATGTATGTTCTTGCCTGGACTTGGATAGCCAGCCTTCCATGTGCAGGGCTGTGATAGTCCAGGCATACTCCGAGGCTGATCATGATGCACCTGCCCAGCTGTTTCCAGTTACTGAAGCACCAGGGGCTCCCCAGAGTGGCAGAGCAGGGGCCCCCAGCCCATCACACAGCCCTGGCCAGGGTGCAAGGCATCTGAGGCACCTTTCCCTATGGTCCCAGTGGGACAAGGCTGGCAGGAGGCTGTGCACAGGGTCCTGAGGTGACCTGTCACCCTGAATACAGTGGTCTTCATTTTAAGAACAACATGCAGTTATGTCAGCTGTTTTTCATCAGAGGTCACCAAAATGTGGGGGAACTCCAGGTTTGTGATTCAATTTTAGCTCTAAGAAATAGCTATTTTTCCATTACTGTTCCGTTTCATCTATTTAACAATCTTCTCTATGTATTTTTGAATCCCTTCACAGATATTTTATTTATGAGCTATTTCAGATGGTTTGTTGTGGGATAAGCTTTCGGCAAAATTTCTTATAATTTTTTCCCAGTGGTATTGACCTTAAGATATGAAAGATATATTAAGATATGAAAACATCTTTCATCTGGTTGTGCTTTCATAAAGCTTGGAGTGTTATTTCAGGGTGAACAAACACAAACAGTCTAAATTATTTTTCATTTGGCACCTCAGCCATTTTGATACTTGCTCTTCTCTTTTAGAAAAGTAATATTTTCCATGGACCTTTCTATTTTGTTTTACTTCGGTAATCTTTTCAAAGGTATAGGTCAAAAGCTTTGTAGAATAATATACAACTATAAGGAATGCTGCCAACTATAAATACAATACTTCGAGTGATCATCCTACAAATACACACCAAGTATAATATTTACTACTGTAAGAATCCTGTGATTGCAGGTCAGATAAGAAATTTGTTTATTGTTAACAGCATGAAAGACAACTAGTGTAACTTTGGTGAGGAGAACTATTTGTGCAGATGCAGTAGTTTCATTTGATTCCAATTTTATTGCAATTGAGATGTGAACCTGTGCATCATTAAGGATGCCCAAATATAAGTTTGTGTCATTATCAGAGTCTGCAATATTTGTGCATTCATTTCATTCCATATTAGTTTATTTAGGGCATTAAGTCATATTTCTCAGTGATGGGATTCACATATATAATTTTGGAAGACTTCCATAGATTAAAAAAAAATGTAAAAAAGACTCCAGAAGAAACTAATTTCAATTCTTGCTCTCTATCCTGATGTAAGAATTACATTAAGTAAACAGACCTCAAACTCTACCAGACCATCTGGGGAAATGCATGCTCCTTTTATTGGACCTGTCCATTAACATGCCTTTACTAAAAATTAAGAGCTGTAGTGCCAATCTGTTCCAGAAAGCCATGTAATATCTACCTTCTCTGTGGCACTGTAAGGAGGAAAGAGGTAGTATCTTGGGTTACTGTCTCACAAAACGTTACACTCTAAAAGCTTTATAAATCAAACGGAAGTGCTTTGGTGGGGTTTAATTTTATTAAGTGAATTTGGAACAAGAGTAATTTAGTCTTGTTTCTTTATTCATATGTCGAAAGTTAATCACCCTTGGGATCTCTGCATGTATTTATCACGCGTAAGTATTCACCATATAGTCTGAGTGAAAAATTTTTACAGGAGAGGTGGTTGACAAACTGTATGTTATAACTGCTATTTGTTATTCATAACTCCTGGCATGTGATGGTCACATTGCTTCTGTTCTCTGACTGGATAACAAAAACATTTTAACAGAGAAATTACAGAGGGAAAACCACCACAAATTTGGTATGAAATTGCTGAATTCTGAAGTTCATAAATATTGTCATGGATTTTCAGTACCTGAATATTTCTGAAAAGTTAATGGTACAGCCCTAAGAATTGCACTGTATTGATTTCAAGTGCATAATTTGCTTATATATGTGTCAGCCTCTATTTTCGGTAGTGAACCTGCTGCACTCAAAATTTTTAATAACACTCAAGTATGATGCGAAGGGTAATGAAATTATCAAAGATGACTTAATTAACCATTGTTTGCATTTATATAGAGTAAGCAACTAAGAATAACTAGAGCCTTTTTAATTTTTGATAGAGTCACCCTGGGTGCTGGAGTGCTCATATACATCAGTATGTGTCTCTGAAACTGTGTTCAGAATAGCTTACAAATGCAATTAGTGAATCTGTAACTGCACTGCCTTGTTTATGTTAACTGTGTGGAAATGAATGACATTTTTACAACTGATTGATTTGTGTGGGATTTCCTATGGCAGAGCTGTGCAGGAAGATAAATAGGATGTGGTAATTTGTACCTCTAGAAGAGCAGTGTATTGGAAAGGGAGCCTTTCTGTTTTAATTGAAACAGCAATGTACCAAGATGAAACTTAGGGATTTTTGGCACAAATCCTATAGATAAACTAGGAAAGTATCTGTTCTTCAACATTTAAGTTTAGAATAAGGTCCCATTCTCTTCTTTAGTACAGCAAAACATCATAAGGGAATTGTACAAAGTCTGTGTATATGAAGTGGGAGAGTAACCTTGAAAATACAGAAGAGAGTGAGTGTCCTATTTAACTGGCAGGTTTTGTGCTCATTTCAGGTGTATACAATGTAAGATTGATGGGCTGTGTTCCTTGCCAGCATAACTGTAGGTAGATCTACGCCAGCAAAAAAATAGGCATGACTTATATATGTGAAATGAAACCAAGAACTTTAAATCATATCTGGAGTATGCCAGACTGAAGGAATAATTAATATGATGCTTATAATCTCAACTATTTTCCCGATTCCCAGGGAAGTTTACAAACAAAGGAAAACACTGAGGGTTTTGATCTGGGAGATAACTCCCTCACAAAGGCAGGATATGTGACTCAAGGCCTGGCCAAGGCAGTTGCTCAGCAGGGGTACAGGTGACGAGAAAAATGCGGAAGGTGAAAAGAGCGTGTTCCTTGGGCCAAGGAAAGCAGAAGAGCCCAAACAGGTCGCTGCTTGTCCTGCATTTTCCCCCTGGGTCCTCTGCCAGACTCCATAGGAGGTGGGGTGAAATGTGCTGATGCAGGGAATGTGGTCAGCAGAAAGTACCAAGGATTCTCGTAGGGCTATCTCTGCTAGCAGTTGCTGCTACAGCTCAGTGTCCAAGAGGAGCTGCATTGCTTTGGATAGTACTTTTCACTCTCTGTTCTAAGGGAGTTATTTTTGTATAGCGTCCCACCCTGAAAGGAGAACCATGGCATCAAAGTGGGGACGGGGATGCACAGGACAGAAGTGGTGAGGAAAACAATCCAACTGGTTGTATTAGGAAAGACATGCAACAAATGCATAGCAGATTTTCTGTGCCTTTGTAGAGCTACATTTCTTGATTTAAACTATTCAACTGTGTCTACAATTTAAACATGAGTGCTAAAGGGTATATCAGAGGTGGGAGTAAGTGGGAAAAGTTGTGGCTACAGTAGCAGCATAATGCAACAGGCTCAAGCTGTCAGGAGAACTCTGTGATTCAGTGCAAACCAGGAAAAAAAAAAAGCCTTATTACATTTTTCGAGAAACACCAATGGTCTTTGATGAGACTGAAGATGTAAAATGTCTATGCTACCACTCAGGCTCAGGTATGGATACAGGTATCAGGTATGGATACAGTTAGGCCAGATTTAGTGATCAAGCCCTATATTTCAGAGTAGATTTAATTTTCCTTACTTTGTTTAATATTCTTAAAAAAGGTATTAGATTTTCATTCATTTAAACTATGGAGTAGGTGCCTA
Organism: Oxyruncus cristatus; assembly: GCA_013399855.1. Classification (NCBI taxonomy): domain Eukaryota; kingdom Metazoa; phylum Chordata; class Aves; order Passeriformes; family Cotingidae; genus Oxyruncus; species Oxyruncus cristatus. The sequence continues at coordinate 1,846,754 of VXAY01003430.1, forward strand.
AACTTCCTCTGTTATATCTGGACACATTTTCCCATAACTAATTGCGTCATCTAGAGAACTGTTTGTGAAAGTCTCATAGCTACCTTAAGCACCCTAAATACTGTGTATGTATTCTACTTTTTACCTGTGAAGGATGATCTAATATCTGCCTGTTGAGCCTGAGTAGTCACTGTGCAAAGCCTTGAAATGTTACAGCAGTGAACTTGAGTTGTGAGTGAGGGCTGTGATGTCTGAGCAGGAGAAATGGGTCCGTTAATAAGACTCCCAACCCATGAATGAAAAAAAGCTACTGGGCTGATGAGCTGGAAGAGAAGCAGGATTGCAAAACATGGGGGAGATATTGATGTGTCAAGGGAAGGTAGCTTGAGGCAAGACTCTCTTCAGATAGATGGTACATAAATATATAACATCTGAGGCATAACAGGATTTTTTTTGAATGTGGGGCAAAATCTGGGGTCCTGCACTTCATCCAGCTGTTACGGTAATAAATGTTCCTTGATTTGGGATCGAGCTTTTGAGTAGCTTCCCTCTTTCCTATCACCCTAAGAAAAGCCTTCCTCACATTGTGTAACATGGGGTCACTCTTTTTCCCTCCCAAAACAGGAACGAGCTTGTGAGTCCTCTTTGAACATCACAATGAGTGTGTTTTCCTTGGGGAAGAATTTTTTGACAAGTTGCACTGTGAAAAAAACATCATCTGATCAAACAGGGCTAAGGCAGTTTTGGAGCCTGGCTGGTTTCTGTACAGGGCAGACCTTATCCTTGGAGAATGGGAAGAACATGAGGTTTGTGCAGGGCCTTAATGTGCTTAAATTCTTGCATCCATGCCATTCTTGTGTGCATGATGAAACTGCCAAGCCTTGTGCCCTTTTACTCTATGGGTTGTTCTTGCTTCTGTGCAAAGGACAAGTGTTGATTGTCCTGGCAGTTGTCCCATTAGCAGGTGTTCCCCATCGTTTCCCTCACAGAAAATGCCTTTTGCTATATGGGGAGGGAAGGGAGCCGTGAAGCGCAAGTTTAGCACATGAAGGAGCAGCATTTTCCCCAGTATAGCAGGGTAGTGAGCTCTTGATAAAACTCCCAGAGGTAATATATCTGCTTTTCTATGTCAGTTTTTTATTCTGACCTCTTGCTGAGGAAAGGGGAGGACTTTCCTTGGCTGGCTCGCCCTCCTGTCATCAAGAAACCAATTTCTGCCACCTGGCTTGATGGCTGTGGGCCCAGGACAGATTACCATCTTAACTCTCTATCTCTGTCTCTCTCTCTTTCTTTCCTCTTGGAAGTATTCTTTAGATCATCTTTCCCCCCTTACCCTCCTTAATTAAAAAAATACAAACACATACACATAATCTCTATTCTGACACATCTTTCCAGACTACACATACATTCTCCATATCAATTCTTCAGGGGTTAATAGGTTCACTTGCAAACTTTCACTCCCTCTTCTCACACTTGTCTTTCCTGTTCTGCCATATGTGTCCTAAAATCTGCCTTTCAGTTTAGGACTTGTTAACGTTCCAAATAAAAATGTAACTCTGAAATCTACATCATCACAACATCCTGCACTTAAATCATCTGAATATTAGAGAGCATAAAGGAGATTTTACCCATTTTCTCTGCCTGCAGTGATGTAGTAGGAATGCAGTAGGCTTCTCATAGACAATTAGGGCATGCATCGCTTAGCTCCAATGTAAATCAGATTACATGCTCAGGTAGTGGATTACTTGCCTTGTGCTCTTCATGGGATCCAGTAAACAGGTCTAGAAAGGCCTTCATTGCTGGCTGGTGTTTTGGATGGGTTCATACATGTCAAAATCTATATGATAGACTTCTTGTGAATGGTGAAATAAGATCATAAAAGTTTTGACTCTGAAGTCACTGAAGTCAACTCATTTTATTTTCCTCTCAGTTTAGAGTTAAAACAAAATAAATGAAGGTATGCATGGACTGTATTGTTATGAAATGTTTGCTTCTTATCTTGTAATTTCTGAGGCTAAAACAAACCCTGTACTATTTTTGCAGTCTTTGCTTAATTCTCCAAATGCCTAGTTTCTTCTTAATATATTTTTCCCCTTTACAATGTAAAAAGCATTTAGCTGAGGAGCTATTCCTAATGCACAATACCTAAATACCAGCTTGATAGAATCTGCTTATTTTGTGATACAGAATGCATCCAGTTACAAGATAACACATTTCTGCAAGCAGCAGAAGATATACTAATGTGGAGTAAAAGCACTAGTAAGAATAAGGAATCCCATAAGGATACTTCTAGAGCTTTGTATTTTAAAGAAATATACTTATAATAAGATGGTCTGGCTATATATTTTGTGTAGCCTTGGGAAGACAGCTAGGAGCAGGGCTGATGAAGGCAGTGAGAGTATACACCATCAGTAAGGAATGAGTCATTGGTGCATTCTTTCAGAGAATAGAGGACAGAAACAATTTTTCCTGATGCGGTCAGACCACTCAAGTATTTCTGTATAGTTACTTAAAAAGTATCGTAGGCCTCCAGGTTGTGCTCTGAAATACTCACTTGCAAACCAGCTCCTTGAACTGCATCAGTCCAGTCTTGTGCACAAGCTGGTAAACTCTGCTGAGAGGTGAAATATAGGATTTTGTCTTCAGTCTTGTGCTACTTTGGCTAGAGAGCTTCCTGACCACAGCTGGTTCAGAGCACAGCCAGAGGAAGCAAGTGGCTATCCTCATCTTGTTCTGTAATGAGAAAAGCAAACAAGAGTCCACACTGTTGGGGACGTGAAGTTGCAGGGCATGAGGGGGGGCAATTTGTAAGCTTTCTGGCATTGAAAATTGGAAAGAGCTTTTTTTCTGTATATTCAGGCTACAAGACTAGGAAAGCTGTGGGTTATATCCCCTATGTATCTATTTTAATATCATTCCTGTTGTGTTATGCCAGTTTATACAAGCCGAAGTCTAGGAATGTGATTGATTCATATTACAAAGTAAACAGGGGAGGAAGTTGGTGAAATGTGGTGTTATTTAGGGAAGGGCATCCTTAAAACTGTGTTGCAGTGGGAGGTTGGAGACACGAGCATCTGCTCTGTGGACAAATTTAGTTATAAAACCTGGTTTCCTTATAGTCAGTGGAGCATACCTATCAAATCTGGGCCTTAGCTCACTTGCTTTCCATGGAGGATTTTCATTTTGTTTGAGCAGAACTGGAATTTTGACAGAGATGCTTGATTGTAATAAATGGAGCATTCCTATCAAATGCAGGCAACTAATGAATCCATGGGTATGCTCCATTAATTTCAATACAGTGCTAAACGTGTTAAATGTTGTAAGAGAGAGGTTGCTGCGTATATGCACTTACCAATTTTCTTAATGCTAAATTCCAGCTGATTTTAAGTTATTTTTTTTTTTAGATTCCATAAAGCATAACAGTGTTTTCATATTTAGAAAGGTAAATAAGCATCTTTTCTGTGGTGTAAAAAACAGGAAAAAAAAATCTGAAAATATATTTTTTAGTAGGATCTCCCATTCAAAAGTGGCATCATTTAATGTTGTAATTTTCAGATAAGTTGTTTCAGGCCCAAAAGATATCTTTGCCAATTATAATCATGGAACAATTTTTGCTTTTATACTAATCCCTTTCTCCGTCCCAAATTAAGATTTCTGCTCTGTAAAAAACCAACAAAAATAAACAGCCAAAAGAGCAATATTATAAACATGATGGTATAATTTGCATTCCAATTTAATAGTGCACCATTTCCATGTATTGCCATGACACATGTCACATCAACATATGCTAATTTAAACTGCACCTATTTTTCAAAATACTGTCAACTGATAAATTTGGACCATGGAGTTTTAGGAAACTGAAGTTTCAACACAGGTTAAGTAGGTGACAAGCCGAGTGGAAGAGTGTAAGAGAGTTAAGCCAAGCCACTCTTCCTCCTCTTAGCACCCTTTTGAGGAGCAGGAGGGATTTGGACAGTATGTAATCCCATTTATATCCAGTTAAAGAAAGTCATCCTGTCCTTTCTGTAGCCACAATTTCATACAGCCCATCTCCATCCTTCTGTACTTCCTACAGACTTGTAGTGCTTGATAGGAAATCAAATCCTGCTGTAGGTTTACCGTAAGGGAGTACAAGCAGATTATCAATTGACTCTCTTAATCGCTCTTGCTGGGACTTTGTCTTTCTTTAAGGATTATCTCCATAGCAAGATAACCACCTTAGTTGGGAAAAGAAAGGCTAGAGATTCCTTACAACACTTGCACTGTTCAGTGTATGTACATCAACATATATAATGAATCACAGGAAAGCCATGTTTTTGTCTTTTACTGAGTTGAAAAGAAACTTTGGATGTTTTCATCCAACTTAACCCATCTGGTAAAGCTGTTCCAGTATGCTGGAGTGTAGAATTTTCTGTTGATATCTGGTTTGAATGTCTCAAGCCGCAGGTGTTGTTGTTGTTTTTCTCCTCAGTTTTTTAACTCCCATTCGGGCAGTGGTGGGCTACAATTAGATCTTTCTCAGCCTCATAACCTACTTGAAACAAATGCACATCCCTCAGCCTTTCATTCAAGGTTTCCTTTATGTTCCAGCTGCTGTGGTGGCCTGCTGCAGAGCCCTTTCCTGCTTCTTAGCAGCCTTCTTGAGGTGTGGAGAGGAACTGTGAAGTCTGAGGGGAAACCTGGGCAGATTATTCCAGCTGCTTTCTTACCAACACTGAGTAGAGAAGGATAATAACTTTTTTTTTGATCTGCTGGCCATACACTTAACATAGCCAGTATGACATGTAGTTTATCTGTGATCAGAGAGTATGCTGTTAGCTCATTTTCAGCTTGGCACCAACAGCCAGGTCCTTCTCAGCAAGGCAAGATATCTATAAAGATATATGTATCCTTGGGGGCGGAGGGATGCAATCTTTAAAACCAGGAATAACTGCTTCCTCCTCTCCCCTTTCAAAAAAAAAGAAAAATAATCCCTCTGATGCCTCCTTGTGAGTATGTGATTGGAAAGGATGATAATGTTGAACGAGGAAACAATGAAAATCTGTTTTTTCAAGGTATCTCCAGGTAAAGCAGAGTCTTTAAAATCCATTGATTCCCAAATTCTTTAACTATTAGTAAAAATAGCCTATTTACTCCATAGTATAAAATCACAAGCTTTCCTAGAATATTTTCACAAAACATTTAAGTACAAAGTTAAAATAGTAAGGAAACTGTCATTTCTGAGTCCTATATCTGTCTACGTATTGTTACAACAAAAATATAGAGAGCACAGAAGCCAAGCACTTTCTTCTTTTGGCATTGGTTATAAAAAAGAGGTCTCTTTTCAACTTTTTTTTAGAACATTCCACAGTAGGGTGGCTGTTATGTATGAATCTTTTTGCTGAAAGGAATTTGAAAAGAACTGTAAACAAAACAACCCTCCTTTTGATATAAGTGGAATTTTGTTCAGTACCAACTGTTAGGAGCCATTAGATGGTAAGTAGGCAGATTGGATAGATGTTCCTTGAAATCCTCTGCAGTATGCAGAACATGCTTTCATTGTGCTTCCTGGCATTAAAAGATAATATACCTTATTTGGAAATATGATGATCAGTTCTGTTAAATCATGTTCAATCAGCTTATGTAATAACACCTATATTTTGTTATTCATTTCAGATTTCAGAGACCTATGCCTTCCTACCGAGAGAAGCGGTGACACGATTTCTAATGAGCTGCTCAGAGTGCCAGAAAAGAATGCATTTAAACCCAGATGGAGCAGATCATAAAGGTAGTTTTAGTGTCAAATAGTGGGATGTAAAGTAATTTTATTTCTAATACCCACTTATATTTTCCTAGCTTAAGTGAGGGTTCATAAGAATTTGGTAGACTGGAACAGTTCAATAAATCAGATCATCTCATTTACTTAAGCTGGAAGGTAGTGAATCTTCTGCTTTCACTTAAGAATGGAGTGTAATACCGTATGCACCCTTGATAGAAAGATGATTTTATCTGGAGAAAATAATTTATTTTGCTATAGAAATGTTTATATTATTCCTTAAGCATAAGGAATAGATAGGGTGTATGTGCTGGGGTCACTTGGGGTAGAAGAACACATCACTTTTCAGGGTTTGAACTTGTTTTTGCTTCTTCTTTGGGAGACTTCTGTCTGTACAGCCTAAAAAGGGATTGGAAATACCAAAGTTAGAACTAAATGACATAATAGTCTGACTTTGACTGCAGAGTAGGCTGATGTAGCCTCAACAATTAACATATAATGCATAATAACTATTTTTGTTGCAGATAATGGAAAACCTCCAACTTTGGTGACCAGTATGATTGATTACAACATGCCCATTACTATGGCTTATATGAAACACATGAAACTGCAGCTACTAAATTCACAACAAGACGAGGTAAACCCAGAAATCTTTTAAGTTTGGTTTTCTGTTGAAATCTTTAAGGCAAAAACCTTCATAAGTAAGAACAGGGGTTGCTTTTGAAATTTTGAATAAAAAGACAGAAAAAAGATGGAAGAGAAGTAGACTGAGAATCAAGCTTCTTCAGAGAGAATTGGGGTTGAATTATATTTATTTCTTCTAAAAAATAATTTTCTTTCTGATTTATTCAGATTTTTTTCCACATCTTGGGAAGTGCTTCATCAAATGAATGGCACCTATCGAATTATTTGTAATAAGCTCATTTTGCTAAAAATTTGTTCATTTACCATTTGAGCTGCCAAATAGGAACTCAGCTATGTGCCAGCCAAAAAGCAGTTCTGCATTCTTTGTCTTTCTTCCTGACTATATTTTTAAATAAAGAAAACCTTCAAAATCAACCTTAGCAGCTGAATTATGCCAAGACCCTGATTGACTCCCAACTTCTGCGGAGTCAGTCAGATTTGTTTTCCTAATAATTACATATGGACTATTGGTGGAGATTTCATACATAATTCAGCAGTCCAAAGAATGGGGATTTCACCACTCTTCTAGAAATAGCAAGATCCTTTTTTTTGCTTTTGCCTTTTTTTTTTTTTT